>OX940953.1:43919158-44325520 GCA_954870475.1 Euphrasia confusa | reverse complement strand
TCGCACACCATACTAACTACAACGTATATAATCTAGGACTATAATTTGCATATATTTAATTATAAATAATTAAACGCAAAATAATTGTTTATTCATTAAATAGATTAATGGCAATGGATTGGGAGTTTATATCACTTAAATCTAGACATTAAGTATACAACTCCAACACTTTGTAGCCTATAAAAGTACTACATGGTCTTCACAATTAATAACCTAAGAAAAGATTATCATACTTGATATTCTAGAGAGTTGTGAAGGAGATTCATAGGAGTTCGGAGGATAGTCGCCCCACACGACGTTTCGAACGACGAAGTGCAAGGAATACGTGGGAAGATTCAAATGTCTTCAACTAATCTCGTTTCTCCGCACAACGAGAAGAAGGTAGAAATCGTAAAACCCCCTTTTATGATTTTGCGTTTTTAATCGTGATATACACATGAACCGAAGGTCCGGGAAACGACACGAGACCGGGGACGGGGGATAGACCCGGGCGGTGGTGGTCGAAAGACCACTGGACCGCCGGCGGCCTAGAGATCCCCGCCGGGATCATGTGGCGCGAGGAACCCTCAGCTAGAGTCGAGGGGTATGCGATCGATCACGAGGATCGATCGCGGGGTCAGCTGCGGATCGCCCGCAGCGACCCCGTGCATGCTACGGGTTCGCCCGTAGCGGTTCGCACGGGGTGATCCACCCCGCTGGCAGCGAGTCTCGCGACTCGCTGCGGGGCTGCTACGAGCAGCCCCCGGGGATGCCGCGAGGCACCCCAGCGATCGTCCGTAGACGATCGCGAGCCCCGTACAGGGAACTCGGCTGGGCGCACGCGACTTTGCGGTCTCGCTGGGCGGTTCGGTCGGGACCCCGGCTCATGCGGTGGTTCGCGGTTGTTCTCCGGCGATCGAGGATTTCGGTCGGGTTGTCGGTTCCGCGTTTTTAGATAACCCGTGATATCGATTTTCCAACAATTGGTATCAGAGCGTTGGTTCTAAGTTCATATGTATGTTCGATTATTATTCTACCTTGCAGGGGTTTCCGACTATTATGGCTTGTTAATTATTGTCATAATATGTTTATTAAACTCTCGGACATGTCGAGATTCGTTTTGTGTGGATGAATGCTTGTAATAGTAAAAATTCGGGGGTTGACCGAATTTAGGATTTATTATTTTTGTTCTATGTTTTCCGGAAATTGTATAGGGTCGATTTCATGTATAGAATCGATACCGGAATTTTAATTTATTTACGTTGGATTGATGCCAAAACGACCGTCGGAGAAGACGCGTGACGAAGAAGACGAAGGACGAAAACCGGGGGGGGGGGGGGGGGGGGGGGGGGGGGGGGGGGGGGGGGTCGATCAACCCCATGATCGATCCCCATGCGGATCGATCGAGCCCGCCGGCCAAAGGGGCTGTCCGCGAGGGTTCCCGGCCACGGGAGGTGGTGTGGCGCGTGGGCTGGGGGCTGGCGGCGGCGGTGATGCTCCCGGCCAGCGATCGAAGGTGTGGGGGCGCGGGGTCCTCATGATCTCGTCTCTTCTACCAAGATCCGACTTTCCTATTTGATTCGTTTTCCTATTTTGAGTGTTCTTTTTTTTGGGGGAAATCTCATGGAATAGGAAAATAAATAAATTGGAATTAATTTATTTCCTTGTTGATTATTCCTATTCTTTGTGAATTTTTCATGGACATGGAAACTAATTAATTTGGAAAGATTAGGAGTCCTAATTTATTTTATTTCCTTATTCTATTATAGAATTCTTCTAGAATATTCCAAGTTTGACTTGGATAGGATTCTAAAGATTTAATAGAATTAGAAAGGAAAATAAAAATAAATAAAAATATTAATAATATTTAATTTTATTTTTTTATTTATTCGATTGACTTAATTTTCGAATTAAGTAACTTTTGGATTTATTAAAAATAAATAGATTGGAAACAATCTCATGGTCTCCATTGCTGTTCTCTTGGTGACTTTTATGAGCTTTCGAAGTTCGTATAGACAAGTCATTGGAGGAGAATTCTTGTAATTCCTTTCACAAGAAACATTAATTAAGTTTATCAAACAATGCCTAATTTGTCTTTCTAAAACTGATTTCAAGTCAACTCATTCTCACCCCGGGAAGTAGAATGGAGCCAAAGCCACTTGGTCACGTGGATGACACAAATTAGAGACTTTCGTGTCATTTTATGACTAGATCAACTGTCTGCTCGGCTCCCTCATTCTATGAGAGATAGGGCTGTTTGCATGGTGAATCAGTGGTTAGAAACTTCGAGTTTCACTTATGATTCTTCGCGTCTTGATTTACAAGATCGAAAGGATCAAGTAATTGGGAGTCAATTATGAAAATCTTTTGGTGTAGTAAACGTCCACACTATCGCGGCTTGCTGCATTGAATGGGATTTTGGATTAATTGATGTAGACAGTTATAGGAGGGAGTGAAGGAACCGTGTGTTAACGTAAACGTCCACACTATCGTGGCTTACGGTGATATGCGAGTCCCAAACGAACTTCTTAGTACTGAGTAATGGTTTACACTTATGTAAGCTTCATAGTATTCTTCCCATCAAAGTCACGCCATTGATAGGTAAACGTCCACACTATCGTGGCTTACCATATCTGATAAGATTTTAGATGTGATTAGTGATTTAATGATATTATTTGAGGGAGATAATATCGGATATTAAATTGATTGTTTGTTTAAATGTGCTTATAGGTTTAGAGAATAACTATGAATCCACTTTCTGTGATACTCAAGGAGAATAAACTCACTGGCCCCAATTACATTGATTGGAGGAGAAATCTGGACATTGTCCTGACTGCTAAGGAGTACAAATTTGTGCTTCTACGTAGGGGATCTAAAGGAGGTGGAATATTGAGCTTCTAATAATAGTGATTAAATTGAGCCAAGCCCAAATCTATTAATCATTACTATTATTAATTATATTTATTTTCCACTATATAAATATAATTGCACTCCCAATATTATACCATATTATATCAAATAATATTCTCTCCTAGTATTATTTATTCCGTGCGTTTAAGATAGAAATGTCCATGAATAAATTATATTTATTGCTAATTAATTTATTCATCTCTTGTATCCGAGACTAGTACCATTCAAACTTTAATTATTATGCGGAACAAATCCACCTGCAGGGTTTACATAGTAATTCATTTTGAACTCATCTCGGGGACATTATCAACCCTTATCGGGACACACTTTCCCGTCAAGAATTTGTTGGGATATGTCCTTCGATCCTACGTGTGCAATCGATAAAGTCATAAGGTCGTCTATGGATGTTAAATGATTATTTGATAATATTAATTATTGGGAACAATATAATATTGATCAATTAAATCATACCTACAGGGTCACACATGGACTCGAAGATAATGTACGATGCTTGATATATATGTTGATTTAGAATCAATATTTACGTGGATTTAATATACATGCATGGGATGCATGGCTTGCATGGATGCATGTCACATAGTGTGACATGGCATGCCACACAAGCAAGTGGGACCACATACAATGCAAAGTGACATGTGTATGTGGCATGATCTTTCACCTCCTTTGTAACCCCTTTTGCATGTTAATGGGGCATTATGATGCCCATTATGTTGTAGGTTACAGAGGGGAGTAATGTGGTGAATAATGAGACCATTATATAGACGAAAATCAGATTTTCATCACACAATTACATCAGCCACGAAATTCCACACAAATAGAGAGAAAAGAGGTGATCTTGGAGATCCATTCTCAAGCAAGCAAAGGTGTTCATAATTCGGGTTCGTGTGCAACACGTAGAGGCCGGGCCATTTGTGCGGCTTCAACATCCGGACGATCCAAAGGAGTGAAGAGTTCATTCACAAGGAGATCTTTGAGTTGCTGATCAATTAAGGTGGTTCAATCGACTCAACACCACCTTAACCAAAGACAACGATCACCAAAAGTAAGAAATCGTTGAACCTTATATATATATATATATTGGATGTGTATATATATATATATATATATATATATATATATATATATATATATATATATATATATATATATATATGTTTATATGTGTTCTTATACACATTAAGTGTGCACTAATATCATGGCATAGTAGATCTATCGCTTTACACGCTTCCGCACACACGGTATATCGATTGGATCGGTGTACCGATCCCATCAATTGGCATCAGACCCTAGGGCTCGTGCACACTTTTGTGTTGGACACAATATTTAAAATCACATAATTGACTTATATGTTTATATGTACTTATGTGAGTAGATGTAAGGCCGGCCACCGATAGTGGTCGGGTGGATGAATCGTGTTTTTTACGTGTTGAATGGCCATAGTTTTGGAGGGCTGCGTCCCTTGGAATCTTTTGTAATAGATAGGTTTTTTCTATTCAAAATGTATTGTTCAACATGTAAGCTATGGATTTATACATGTATCGGAGTTGGATTTCGAAGCCCAAGCGAAAACCAGAAGAAACGAAGCAATACGGAGCGAAACGAACGAAGCCGGGGCTGCTGGAGACAAACAGCGCCCGCTGTTGTAGCAACAGCGGTCGCTGTTCGAGGTTCAGCGGGCGCTGTTCGTGCAAAAATCGTGTCAAGAAATTCTTCCCTCTTTTGTTGCTTTCGGCGGGCGCTGATTGCAAAATGGCGACCGCTGTTTCATTTCAGCGGGCGCTGTTTGCATATCAGCGACCGCTGTTACGGGTTTTTGGGGGCAGATTTGAGAGGACCAAATGCATTGATCTCTGCCTTAGAGGTAGGGGTCATGGACCTGACCAGATGTAGCCAAGTTCAGCCGGATCAAGTCGGGATGATTTCAAGATGCTTCGATTGTTTTAATTTCGTTTTTCATTTGAGTGTTGTGAGGTTCTAGGGGCCTTTCAATACGTATTATGTGCTTTGCTAGTTATTAGATGTTTTATGTTATAAATTTTCAACTTACATATAAACACCTATGCATGCAAGTTCCCAAAATAATGAGTATAATGTCTTGTCCAAAACATCACACTCATGAAGCCCTCGATCATAAGTTGGTAGGTCCGCCTCAGCGGGGTACTATTTGTTATCTTGGGATAAGTGGGAGTTAGACCCTTACACGTGAGTTTGGTTTTCTCATCGATAGATCCACTGCAGGCGTGGCTATCGAGACATGAGATGAGAATGAGACTCTCATCGACCGAGAGTGACATTGGATGTCATTGACATGGGATGTCTACCTATCTTGGAGTTCTTAAGTGCGGACTCAGTCGGCTTAAGGATTCGCAAGATGAGGGTCTTGGGATCGTTTTGTTCTAATTTATTAAAATTTCAAAAACAAATGCCTAATTTTTCTTTCATTTGGTGGATTATAAGGTTAGGATTATTTACACCTCGGGGAGTGATTTAATCCAAAACACTTAAGTTCATAAATGACACAAATTAGAGACTTTCGAGCCATTGGATGGCGTGAATCGATTGCCTGGTTGGCTCCCTCATTTTAATGAGAGATAGTGCTTCAATTGCATGATAAGATCGCTGGTTAGAAAACCTCGAGTTTTCACTTACGATTTATCACGTTTTTTGTCATTGAAATAATTGGGAACGACGATATTGGATATCGAATGAACAAAATGGAACAAATAAAAAAGTTTTGATAGAAAACCTTATTTTTTTATAGCTTTGTGGATGTTTAATTACTTAGTTTATCTTTCTTCTGTAGTATACTATGTCTGTCTCAACACAATTCAAGATCAGCTCTATCTTGGATAGAGAAAAGTTGAACAACACCAATTTGCTTGATTGGCAACGTAACTTGAGGATAGTCCTCAAATACGAAGAAAAGGAAAGTGTGTTGGACAAACCCCTTCCCGTGCTTCCCGCTGATGGGGGCACGAATGTCCAAAAGGCATCATATGCCCTTGCTAAGAAAGCCTCGAATGAGGTGACATGTTTGATGTTGGCATCCATGGTACCCGAGTTGCAAAAACAATTCGAGTTCATAGAAGCCTATGACATCATAGAAGAGCACAAGAGCATGTTCGGGGAACAGGCTAGGATTGAGCGCTTCGGTGTCACCCGGGCTATAGCAACAGCTAGGCTGGAAAAGGGTAAACCCGTGGGACCACATGTGCAGCAAATGATTGGATTATTTGCTTCAAGTGCTCGCCTCGGTTTTGCATATGATGACGAGTTGGCTACCGATTTCATTCTCCATTCTCTTCATGATGTTTATGACGCCTTTAGGCTGAATTTCCACATGAATGGACTGAAGAAATCGCTTCATGAGCTCCATGGGATGCTTAAGGCTGCTGAGCCGGCGATTAAGATGGACCCTAGGAGGGAAGTTCTTATGATTCGGGAAGGAGGTACCAAAAAGTTCAAGGGGATTAAGAAACCGGAAGTGAAAGGCAAAGGGAAAGTTGTGGCAACTCCTTCCAAAAGGTTCTCGAAAGCTTCTAAGGTTCCCGGGGAATCTGAATGTTTCTACTGCAAGAGTGTTGGACACTACAAGCGGGATTGCCCTAAGTTCAAGGAGGATGTGAAGAACGGTGTCGTTCCTTCATCTTCAGGTATTTATGTCACAGACATAAACTTTACAAATTCTTCTTCTTGGGTATTGGATACCGGATGCGGTGCTCACATTGTTTCACATGTGCAGGGACTGCAAAGAAGTAGAAGTTTTGTAAAGGGAGATGTCGATCTGCGGGTTGGAAATGGAGCGAGGGTCGCTACATTAGCCGTAGGATCTTATGATTTGTGTTTGCCTTCGGGCCTTGTTTTAGTATTGAATAATGTTTATTTCGTACCAAGTATTACCAAGAACATTATTTCTATTTCAGTATTGAATACTGAAGGATTTTCCTTCACTATAATAAATGGTTTATTTACTATTTCAAAAAGTGGAGTGTTCTATGGTTCGGCACGATTAGAACATGGTTTATATATACTTCAACTTGACAATCATATATATAACATTGATACCAAAAAGGCCAAATCGAATGAATTCAATGAAACATACCTTTGGCATTGTCGATTAGGCCACGTCAACATTAAACGTGTAGAGAAACTTCTTAAACAAGGTATTCTCAAATCTTTTGACTTGGAGTCATTTGATACATGTGAAGGGTGTTCGATGGGAAAAATGACAAAGTCACATTTTTTAGGAAAAGGAGAACGTGCAAATGATCTATTGGGTTTAATCCATACTGATGTATGTGGTCCAATGAGCTCACAAGCACGTGATGGTTATTTCTACTTCATAACTTTTACCGATGACTTAAGTAGATATGGTTATGTCTATTTAATGAGGCATAAGTCGGAAGCTTTTGAAAAGTTCAAAGAATTCCAAAATGAAGTTGAGAATCAACTTGGTAAGAAGATAAAAGCCATTCGATCGCATTGAGGTGGTGAATATCTTAGCCAAGAGTTCGATGATCATCTTATGAGTTGTGGTATTCTATATCAACTCACTCCTCCTGGAACACCCCAGATGAATGGTGTTTCCGAAAGGAGGAATAGAACCTTATTGGATATGGTTCGATCGATGATGAGCCTTAGTGAACTACCAAAATCTTTTTGGGGACACGCACTTTTAACGGCGGCCTATACACTGAATAGGTCACCGTCAAAAGCTGTTGATAAGACACCATACGAAATATGGAAAGGGAAGGTCCCTAACTTGTCTTATATCAAGGTTTGGGGATGTGAAGCTTATGTGAAGAGAAATATCTCTACAAAGCTTGAACCCAAATCGGATAAATGTTTCTTTGTGGGTTATCCAAAAGAAACACGAGGGTACCACTTTTACAACCAATCCGAGAACAAAGTCTTTGTTGCTCGATATGGTGTATTTCTTGAAAAGGAATATCTTTCCAAGAAAGTAAGTGGGAGCTCAGTTGAATTGAACGAAGTTTAAGAAAACTTGAACGAGGTTCAAGAAGATCAAACTGAGATGGACACTCAAGACCAAGTCGAGAGTACTCCAGTGGTTTTGGAAACCACACCTAACCCTCGAAGGTCCGGAAGGATTAGATCTCAACCTGACAGATACTTAGGTATTTTGACAAACGAGAGCTATGAAGTAATGCTTTTAGAAAGCAATGAACCTTCGACCTATATCCAAGCTATAACGAGTCTAGATTCCGAGAAATGGCAGGGTGCCATGAAATCCGAAATGGAATCAATGTCTGAAAATCAAGTTTGGAACTTGGTCGATTTTCCTAAAGGGGCTAGGCCCATTGGATGCAAATGGATTTAAAAAATAAAAACAGACATGAATGGAAAACTTAGTGTTTTCAAAGCAAGGTTGGTGGCAAAAGGATATAAACAAATTCACGGGGTGGATTATGATGAAACCTTTTCACCAGTTGCTATGATTAAATCCATTCGGATTCTCTTAGCCATTGTTGCTCATTATGATTATGAGATATGGCAAATGGACGTTAAAACCGCCTTCTTGAATGGGATTCTAGTCGAGGATGTGTTTATGACACAAGCAGAGGATTTTATCGATCCTAATCAGGCTGAGAGAGTATGCAAGCTTAATAGATCCATTTATGGATTAAAGCAAGCATCTCGGAGCTGGAATCTTCGGTTCGATGAATCCATAAAAGAGTTTGGATTTCAAAAGAACATGGAAGACTCTTGTGTTTACAAGAAAGTCAGTGGGAGTTACGTTGTATTCATTGTGTTGTATGTCGATGACATACTCCTTATTGGAAACAATATTCCTATGCTTAATTCTGTTAAAGAATGGCTTGGAAGATGGTTTTAGATGAAGGATCTAGGAGAAGCACAGTACATATTGGGCATCAAGATCTGTCGGAACAGATCGAAAAGGATGCTTGGACTTAGTCAAACAACCTATATTGATACGGTGCTTGACAGGTTCAGAATGAAAGACGCCAAGAAGGGTCTCATTCCAATGACTCATGGTACATCTCTGAGCAAGAGGCAGTGCCCTTCGGGACCTGATGAGCAAAGGAAGATGGAAAACATTCCTTATGCTTCGGCAATAGGATCTATAATGTATGCCATGATATGTACGCGACCGGATGTATCGTATGCTTTGAGCATGACGAGTCGGTTTCAAGGAAACCCAGGTGAGGCACATTGGACTGCGGCCAAGAATATTCTTAAGTACCTTAGAAGGACTAAAGAGTATTTTCTTGTGTTTGGAGGATAAGAAGAGTTGGTTATGACAGGCTATATGGATGCAAGCTTCCAAACAGACAAAGATGATCTCCGGTCTCAGTCCGGTTTTGTCTTTTGTCTGAATGGAGGTGCGGTGAGCTGGAAGAGTTCCAAGCAACCCACCGTAGCTGATTCTACTACAGAGGCTAAGTACATTGCTGCATCTGAAGCAGCAAAGGAGGTCGTTTGGATAAGAAAGTTCTTAGATGAGCTTGGTTTCGTACCTCGTTCGGCCCATCCGATATCTCTCTATTGTGATAATAGTGGAGCTATCGCGCAAGCCAAGGAGCCTAGGGAGCACCACAAATCCAAACATGTGCTCAGGAAGTTCCACATTCTCAGGGAGATAGTTAGTCGTGGAGACATTGAGATAAATAAAGTTGCAACTGATGATAATGTTGCAGACCCGTTAACTAAACCACTCCAGCAGTCAAAGCATGATGCTCATACGACTGCAATAGGGATACGATATCTTAGAGATGGATTGTGATTCCTATTGCTGTATTGTCTACTTTTGGAGTTTATGTAAACTTTCACATATCTTTTATGATATTCAATAATTTCTTCATATAATTGTGGTTTAAATTTTATGAATTGTCCAAATGATTAAATTATATTAATTGGGTTATGAGGTCGATTTACCACATAATGAAGTCCCAATTGTTGAACTAATATAATTAAGTCATAAATTGTTCCTAGTTCGTATCATCGAGTACGGACAAACTGACGATACAAAGAATTAGATTGTAATGTGTATTATAGCGCCGCTTCATGGGCTAGTGATGTGGGACATCAAGTGTTGGAGTTGTGTACTTAATGTCTAGATCTAAGTAACGGAAACTCCCGATCCATTGCCATTAATCTATTTAATTAAATAAACAATTATTTGCGTTTAATTATTTATAATTAAATATATGCAAATCATAGTCCTGGATTTTATACGTTGTAGTTAGTATGGTGCAAGCATGGGCGCACAGAAGATCATACTATCAGTTACTCGTATTTAATCGAACAGTTGCTCACGACCTAGATGGACACGGACCAATCCATCGGTATAGTCGTTGTGTGAGAGAGAAAATAATTTATCTTAATTATTTTATCACACTTGTACACTTGGTGTATTGAGCGGATCGCTTGAGACTTATCAATTAGGATTGCCTTTGATAATTGATTCAAGTCTCAGTGTATTTTATTCTTAATCCCCGATACTATTGCGGGTGTGTATATTTAATATAAGTGACTTTGATTTTCCAAAGGAATTGACCGGTTTAATTACTGGGTCAATTACCGGTTAAGTTGGGTCGCTATATTTTATATATGACATGCTGTGAATACTTGACGGGAAAGTGTATCCCGGAAGGGTTGATAATATCCCCGAGATGAGTTCATAAGGAATTATTATGTAAACCCTGCAGGTGGATTTGTTCCGCATAATAATTAAGGATGAATGGTATTAGTCTCGGATATAAGAGATGAATAAATTAATTAGCAATAAATTAATTTTATTCATGGATATTTATATCTTAAATACACGGAATAAATAATACTACCGGAGAAATATTATTTGATATAATATGGTTTAATATTGGGAGTGCAATTAATTTATATAGTGGAAAATAAATTAATTAATATTGATAAGGATTAATGGACTTGAGCATTGGGCTCAATTTAATCTTCAATATTAGAAGCCCAATATTCCACCTCCTTAAGATCCCCTACGTAGCCTATAAAAGCACTACATGGTCTTCTCTATTCTCATAACTTGAAGATCACAATTCTGGAGAGAGAAAGTAGAGAGGGAGATCCATGGAGTTCGGAAGATCGTCGCCCACCCGACGTTCGAGCTAGTGCAAGGAATACGTGGGAAGGTCTCAAGGTCTTCATAGATCTCGTTTCTCCGTACAACGAGAACAAAGGTAAAATCGTGAAAACCCCCTCGATGATTTTACATCTTAATTATCGTGAAAATATCGTGAACCAAGATCCGAGGGACGAACCCCATGAGTGAGATTGAACCGGGCGGTGGTGGTCGAACCACCGGACCGCCGGCGGCTCATGGATTCTCGCCTAAAGGGGCTGCCAGGCGTGAGCCTCGGCTGGAGCCGAGGGCTCGATCGAGGTGGACTCGATCCCCCCGGACGGCATCGCCGCGAGCTGCGGGAGTTCCCGCAGCGGGCACGCGGGCGATGCGGATCGCATCCGGGGCGTGCCTAGCGGGCTGCTGGGAGCAGCCCGTGCGTTCGTACGGGGACCCCATCCCCGTGAGCAGCGAGTCGAGGACTCGCTGCGGGGCTGCTACGAGCAGCCCAGCGGTTGCTACGAGTAACCGCGAGCCCCACGCGGGGGCTCGGCTGGACGCACGCGGGGTTTCCCGCGTGTGGTGTTCGGTCGTGCCCCGGGTCGCGTGGTGTGTTCGTGGTTTCTCCGGCGATTGGGATTTCGATTGGGTTGTCGGTTCCGCAAATTTGACAATCCGGATATTCGATCTCCAAAGGACTTCGGTCGGAATTAATTAGATAATTAATTTTAATTAATTTATTAATTCCGGGATATCGATTTCCAACAACTGGTATCAGAGCGTTGGTTTTCGTTCACGGTATTTTTCGATAAATTGTTCTACCTTGCAGGGTTTCCGACTATTATGGCTAGATTTAATTATTTTAATTAATGTCATAATATTGTTCTTGATTATTAAACTCTCGGACATGTCGAGATTCGTTTTATGTGTGGTGAATGCTTGTAATAGTAAAAATTCGGGGGTTGACCGAATTTAGGTTTATTATTACGTTCTACTTTTTCCGGAAAATGTATAGGGACGATTTCATGTATAGAATCGATACCGGATAATTGTAATTTAATTCTTGTAATTTATTTACGTTGGTTCGATGCCGAAACGACCGCCGGAGGAGACGTGTGACGAAGAAGACGAAGAGGATTCCGGGGATCGATCAACCCCATGATCGAATCCCATGAAGGGTCGATCGATCGAAGGGAGAAGGGGGCTGCCCGAGGCTCTCGGCCACGCCTAGCCTGATGGTACCGGTATACCGATCCAATCGATATACCGTGTGTGCGGAAGCGTGTAAAGCAATAGATCTACTATGCCATGATCTTAGTGCACACTTAATGTGTATAAGAACACATATTAACATATATATATATACACATCCAATATATATATATATAAGGTTCAACGATTACTTACTTGTTGTGATCGTTGATTTCGCTTAAGGTGGTGTTGAGTCGATTGAACCACCTTAATAGATCAGCAACTCAAAGATCTCCTTGTGAATGAACTCTTCACTCCTTTGGATCGTCCGGATGTTGAAGCCGCACAAATGGCCCGGCCTCTACGTGTTGCACACGAACCCGGATAATGACTTTCTTGCTTGATCGAGTTGATTCTCCAAGAACAATCTCTTTTCTCTCTTTCTCTTGTGAATTTCGTGGGTAGTCTTAGTATGTGATGAAAATCTGATTTTCATCCATATAATAGCCTCATTATTCATGCCATAACACCCCATTGTAACCTCCTACATAATGGGCATCATTATGCACCATTAACATGCAAAAGGAGTTACAAAGGAGGTGAAAGGTCATGCCACATACACATGCCACTATGCATTGTATGTGGTCCCGCTTGCTTGTGTGGCATGCCATGTCACACTATGTGACATGCATCCATGCAAGCCATGCATCCCATGCATGTGAATTAAATCCACGTAAATATTGATTCTAAATCAATATATATATCAAGCATCGTACATTATCTTCGAGTTCATGTGTGACCCTGTAGGTATGATTTAATTGATCAATATTATATTGTTCCCAACAATTAATATTATCAAATAATCATTTAACATCCATAGACGACCTTATGACTTTATCGATTGCACACGTAGGATCGAAGGACACATCCCAACAATCTCCCACTTGGCCTTCAGAGCCAGTGTGCTGCCAACTTCCTGTTGTCACTTTATGTCTAAGTTTGAACTTGAGTCAAGACTCGAGTCATCCTCAATCGGTTCAAACCTTTCTTGGACTTTGAGATAGACTGTAAAACCAGATTTATCACTATGATACGAATCTGGACGTGGCCACGTATTTTCCACAGTCTCGACTCTCCAAGTGGCCGGTAAGACATGTATCCCATTTATAAAATGGAGGACAATCCCATCTTGTCAATCCAAGCTCTCCCACTTGCTTCCTGATATACCCAATAACAAGTTTTATAACCTCCTTTTACGAAAGGCGTCTACTTGTATCAAAGTACACCATTTCACAATGGAATCACTCTGGACTACTCAGGTCAGAGGAAATTGCTCGACAGTCAATGAAATAGTATTATGACTCGAAATCTTAAATACTATTCCAGTCGGGTCTGTTCGATCATTAGCTCCCAGCTAATATCTATGTAATTGTACTTGATGTCCCACATCATTAGCCCATGAAGCGGCGCTATAGTACACATTACAATCTAGTTCTTTGTATCGTCAGTTTGTCCGTACTTGATGATACGAACTAGGAACAATTTATGACTTAATTATATTAGTTCAACAATTGGGACTTCATTATGTGGTAAATCGACCTCATAACCCAATTAATATAATTTAATCATTTGGACAATTCATACAATTTAAACCACAATTATATGAAGAAATTATTGAATATCATAAAAGATACGTGAATGTTTATATAAACTCCAAAAGTAGACAATACAATAATAGGAATCACAATCCATCTCTAAGAAATCGTATCCCTATTGCAGTCGTATGAGCATCATGCTTTGACTGCTGGAGTGGTTTAGTTAACGGGTCTGCAACATTATCATCAGTTGCAACTTTATTTATCTCGATGTCTCCACGACTAACTATCTCCCTGAGAATGTGGAACTTCCTGAGCACATGTTTGGATTTGTGGTGCTCCCTAGGCTCCTTGGCTTGCGCGATAGCTCCACTATTATCACAATAGAGAGATATCGGATGGGCCGAACTAGGTACGACACTAAGCTCATCTAAGAACTTTCTTATCCAAACGGCCTCCTTTGCTGCTTCAGATGCAGCAATGTACTTAGCCTCTGTAGTAGAATCAGCTACGGTGGGTTGCTTGGAACTCTTCCAGCTCACCGCACCTCCATTCAGACAAAAGACAAAACCGGACTGAGACCGGAGATCATCTTTGTCTGTTTGGAAGCTTGCATCCATATAGCCTGTCATAACCAACTCTTCTTATCCTCCAAACACAAGAAAATACTCTTTAGTCCTTCTAAGGTACTTAAGAATATTCTTGGCCGCAGTCCAATGTGCCTCACCTGGGTTTCCTTGAAACCGACTCGTCATGCTCAAAGCATACGATACATCCGGTCGCGTACATATCATGGCATACATTATAGATCCTATTGCCGAAGCATAAGGAATGTTTTCCATCTTCCTTTGCTCATCAGGTCCCGAAGGGCACTGCCTCTTGCTCAGAGATGTACCATGAGTCATTGGAATGAGACCCTTCTTGGCGTCTTTCATTCTGAACCTGTCAAGCACCGTATCAATATAGGTTGTTTGACTAAGTCCAAGCATCCTTTTCGATCTGTTCCGACAGATCTTGATGCCCAATATGTACTGTGCTTCTCCTAGATCCTTCATCTAAAACCATCTTCCAAGCCATTCTTTAACAGAATTAAGCATAGGAATATTGTTTCCAATAAGGAGTATGTCATCGACATACAACACAATGAATACAACGTAACTCCCACTGACTTTCTTGTAAACACAAGAGTCTTCCATGTTCTTTTGAAATCCAAACTCTTTTATGGATTCATCGAACCGAAGATTCCAGCTCCGAGATGCTTGCTTTAATCCATAAATGGATCTATTAAGCTTGCATACTCTCTCAGCCTGATTAGGATCGATAAAATCCTCTGCTTGTGTCATAAACACATCCTCGACTAGAATCCCATTCAAGAAGGCGGTTTTAACGTCCATTTGCCATATCTCATAATCATAATGAGCAACAATGGCTAAGAGAATCCGAATGGATTTAATCATAGCAACTGGTGAAAAGGTTTCATCATAATCCACCCCGTGAATTTGTTTATATCCTTTTGCCACCAACCTTGCTTTGAAAACACTAGGTTTTCCATTCATGTCTGTTTTTATTTTGTAAATCCATTTGCATCCAATGGGCCTAGCCCCTTTAGGCAAATCGACCAAGTTCCAAACTTGATTTTCAGACATTGATTCCATTTTGGATTTCATGGCATCCTGCCATTTCTCGGCATCTGGACTCGTCATAGCTTGGATATAGGTCGAAGGTTCATTGCTTTCTAAAAGCATGACTTCATAGCTCTCGTTTGTCAGAATACCTAGGTATCTGTCAGGTTGAGATCTAATCCTTCCGGACCTTCAAGGGTTAGGTGTGGTTTCCAAAACCAATGGAGTACTCTCGACTTGGTCTTGAGTGTCCATCTCAGTTTGATCTTCTTGAACCTCGTTCAAGTTTTCTTGAACTTCGTTCAATTCAACTGAGCTCCCACTTACTTTCTTGGAAAGATATTCCTTTTCAAGAAATACACCATCTCGAGCAACAAAGACTTTGTTCTCAGATTGGTTGTAAAAGTGGTACCCTCGTGTTTCTTTTGGATAACCCACAAAGAAACATTTATCCGATTTGGGTTCAAGCTTTGTAGAGATATTTCTCTTCACATAAGCTTCACATCCCCAAACCTTGATATAAGACAAGTTAGGGACCTTCCCTTTCCATAACTCGTATGGTGTCTTATCAACAGCTTTTGACGGTGTCCTATTCAGTGTATAGGCCGCTGTTAAAAGTGCGTGTCCCCAAAAAAATTTCGGTAGTTCACTAAGGCTCATCATCGATCGAACCATATCCAATAAGGTTCTATTCCTCCTTTCGGAAACACCATTCATCTGGGGTGTTCCAGGTGGAGTGAGTTGATATAAAATACCACAACTCATAAGATGATCATCGAATTCTTGGCTAAGATATTCACCACCTCGATCCGATCGAATGGATTTTATCTTCTTACCAAGTTGATTCTCAACTTCATTTTGGAATTCTTTGAACTTTTCAAAGGCTTCCGACTTATGCCTCATTAAATAGACATAACCATATCTACTTAAGTCATCGGTAAAAGTTATGAAGTAGAAATAACCTCCACGTGCTTGTGAGCTCATTGGACCACATACATCAGTATGGATTAAACCCAATAGGTCACTTGCACGTTCTCCTTTTCCTAGAAAAGGTGACTTTGTCATTTTGCCCATCAAACATCCTTCACATGTATCAAATGACTCCAAGTCAAAAGATTTGAGAATGCCTTCTTTAAGAAGTTTCTCTACACGTTTAATGTTGACGTGGCCTAATCGACAATGCCAAAGGTATGTTTCATTGAATTCATTCGATTTGGCCTTTTTGGTATCAATGTTATATATATGATTGTCAAGTTGAAGTATATATAATCCATGTTCTAATCGTGCCGAACCATAGAACACTCCACTTTTTGAAATAGTAAATAAACCATTTATTATAGTGAAGGAAAATCCTTCAGTATCCAATACTGAAATAGAAATGATGTTCTTGGTAATACTTGGAACGAAATAAACATTATTCAATACTAAAACAAGGCCCGAAGGCAAACACAAATCATAATATCCTACGGCTAATGCAGCGACCCTCGCTCCATTTCCAACCCGCAGATCGACATCTCCCTTTACCAAACTTCTACTTCTTTGCAGTCCCTGCACATGTGAAACAATGTGAGCACCGCATCCGGTATCCAATACCCAAGAAGAAGAATTTGTAAAGTTTATGTCTATGACATAAATACCTGAAGATGAAGGAACGACACCGTTCTTTACATCCTCCTGGAACTTGGGGCAATCCCGCTTGTAGTGTCCAACACGCTTGCAGTAGAAACACTCAGATTCCCCAGGAACCTTAGAAGCTTTCAAGAACCTTTTGGAAGGAGTTGCCACAACTTTCCCTTTCCCTTTGCCTTTCACTTCCGGTTTCTTAATCCCCTTGAACTTTTTGGTACCTCCTTCCCGAATCATAAGAACTTCCCTCCTAGGGTCCTTCTTAATCGCCGGCTCAGCAGCCTTAAGCATCCCATGGAGCTCATGAAGCGATTTCTTCAGTCCATTCATGTGGAAATTCAGCCTAAAGGCGTCATATCCATCATGAAGAGAATGAAGAATGAAATCGGTAGCCAACTCGTCATCATATGCAAAACCGAGGCGAGCACTTGAAGCAAATAATCCAATCATTTGCTGCACATGTGGTCCCACGGGTTTACCCTTTTCCAGCCTAGCTGTTGCTATAGCCCGGGTGACACCGAAGCGCTCAATCCTAGCCTGTTCCCCGAACATGCTCTTGAGCTCTTCTATGATGTCATAGGCTTCCATGAACTCGAATTGTTTTTGCAACTCGGGTACCATGGATGCCAACATCAAACATGTCACCTCATTCGAGGCTTTCTTAGCAAGGGCATATGATGCCTTTTGGGCATCCGTGCCCCCATCAGCGGGAAGCACGGGAAGGGGTTTGTCCAACACACTTTCCTTTTCTTCGTATTTGAGGACTATCCTCAAGTTACGTTGCCAATCAAGGAAATTGGTGTTGTTCAACTTTTCTCTATCCAAGATAGAGCTGAACTTGAATTGAGTTGATACAGACATATTAAACTACAGAAGAAAGATAAATTAAGTAAGTAAACATCCACAAAGCGTTTAAACAAATAAGGTTGTCTCGCATAACTACTTTATTTGTTTCATTTTGTTCATTCGATATCCAATATCGTCGTTCCCAATTATCTTAATATCAAAACCGTGATAAATCATAAGTGAAAACTCGAGGTTTTCTAACCAGCGATCTTATCATGCAATTGAAGCCCTATCTCTCATTAAAATGAGGGAGCCAACCAGACAATCGATTCACGCCATCCAATGGCTCGAATGTCTCTAATCTGTGTCATCGACATAAGCAAGCGCTTTGGCTCCATTCCACTCCCCGAGGTGAGAATGAGTCGAGTTGAACTTAGTCTTTGAAAAACAGATTAGGCATTGGTTTTTGACATTTTAATAAATTAGAACAAAACGATCCCAAGACCCTCATCTTGCGAATCCTTAAGCCGACTGAGTCCGCACTTTAGAACTCCAAGATAGGTAGACATCCCATGTCAATGACATCCAATGTCACTCTCGGTCGATGAGATTCCCATTCTCATCTCATGTCTCGATAGCCACGCCTGCAGTGGATCTATCGATGAGAAAACCAAACTCACTTGTAAGGGTCTAACCCTTACTCCCACTTATCCCAAGATAACAAGTAGTACCCCGCTGAGGCGGACCTACCAACTTATGATCGAGGGCTTTATGGGTGTGATGTTTTGGACAAGACATTATACTCATTATTTTGGGAACTTGCATGCATAGGTTTGTTTATATGTAAGTTGAACATTTATAACATAAAACAACCTATAACTAGCAAAGCAAATAAATACGAAATCGAAAGGCCCCTAGAACCTCACAACTCTCAAAAGAAAAGAATTAAAGTAACAACAAAAGCCTTGAACATCTTCTGGACTGCTCCTCGCCCGCCATTTCAGTTCCGTGCCCTCCGATTTTGGTCAAATCTATTCCGTACCCAAAAAACCACGAACGGCGCCCGCCGTTTCACAATCAGCGGTCGCCGAACACCACCGGCGGTCGCCGTTTCCAAAACGGCGCCCGCCGAAAGGGTTCGGAAAAATCTGACCCAAAAACAGGGCTTTCGGCGGTCGCCGTTTCCAAAACGGCGCCCGCCGAATCAAAACGGCGCCCGCCGGAGCTAAAACGGCGCCCGCCGTTTGGCTCCAGCAGCCCCGGTTTGCTTCGTTTTGCTTCGTTTTGATTCGTTTTGCTTCGTTTCTTCTCGTTTTCGCCGGAGAGCCGAGATCCTCCATCGAACCATGGATCAAGTCCATCGCTTACAAGTTTGAACAATACAAATTGAAATAGAAAACCTATCTATTACAAATGATTCCAAGGGACGCAGCCCTCCAAAACTATGGCCAATCGAAACGTAAAAAACGACAACTTCATTCACCCGACCACTATCGGTGGTCGGCCTTACATCTAATCACATAATCACAATTAAATAAATAATCCAATTATGTTGATTTAACATTTGTGTCCAACACAAAAGTGTGCACGAGCCCTAGTCTCTGATACCAATTGATGGTACCGGTATACCGATCCAATCGATATACCGTGTGTGCGGAAGCGTGTAAAGCAATAGATCTACTATGCCATGATCTTAGTGCACACTTAATGTGTATAAGAACACATATTAACATATATATATATACACATCCAATATATATATATATAAGGTTCAACGATTACTTACTTGTTGTGATCGTTGATTTCGCTTAAGGTGGTGTTGAGTCGATTGAACCACCTTAATAGATCAGCAACTCAAAGATCTCCTTGTGAATGAACTCTTCACTCCTTTGGATCGTCCGGATGTTGAAGCCGCACAAATGGCCCGGCCTCTACGTGTTGCACACGAACCCGGATAATGACTTGCTTGCTTGATCGAGTTGATTCTCCAAGAACAATCTCTTTTCTCTCTTTCTCTTGTGAATTTCGTGGGTAGTCTTAGTATGTGATGAAAATCTGATTTTCATCCATATAATAGCCTCATTATTCATGTCATAACACCCCATTGTAACCTCCTACATAATGGGCATCATTATGCACCATTAACATGCAAAAGGAGTTACAAAGGAGGTGAAAGGTCATGCCACATACACATGCCACTATGCATTGTATGTGGTCCCACTTGCTTGTGTGGCATGCCATGTCACACTATGTGACATGCATCCATGCAAGCCATGCATCCCATGCATGTGAATTAAATCCACGTAAATATTGATTCTAAATCAATATATATATCAAGCATCGTACATTATCTTCGAGTTCATGTGTGACCCTGTAGGTATGATTTAATTGATCAATATTATATTGTTCCCAACAATTAATATTATCAAATAATCATTTAACATCCATAGACGACCTTATGACTTTATCGATTGCACACGTAGGATCGAAGGACACATCCCAACATAGCCACCAGTGGTGGTGGCGCGTGGGCTGGGACGGCGGCGGTGCTCCTCCTCGAGCCGCGGTCGATGGTGATGGGGCGCGGGGACTCCCAACCCGTGCTCTCCCGCCAAGATCCAACTTTCCTAAATTATTCGGTTTTCCTATTTTGAGTATTCCTATTTTGGGAATTCTCATGGAATAGGAAAAGAATAAATTTAGAATAAATTTATTTTTCCTTATTGATTATTCCTATTCTTGGGAATTTTCATGGAATAGGAAAAAGAATAAATTTAGAATTAATTTATTTTTCCTATTTAATTATTCCTTTATGGAATTTTTAATGGATTAGGAAAATAATTAATTTGGAAAGTTTTAATGGTCCTTAATTAATTTTTCCTATTTAATTATTCCTTTATGGAATTTTTAATAGATTAGGAAAGGAATTAATTTGGAAAGGATTAGGAGTCCTAATTTATTTTATTTCCTTATTCTATTATAGAAGTCTTCTAGAATATTCCGAGTTTGACTTGGATGGGATTCTAGAGATTTAATAGAATTAGATAGGAAAATAAAAATAAATAAAAATATTAATAATATTTAATTTTATTTTTGATATATTCGATTGACTTAATTTTCGAATTAAGTAACTTTTGGATTAATTGAAAATAAATAGATTTAAATATTGGGATTAATATTCTCGTCACATGGAGCATTCAAGAACGAAGACTGAAGACTAGAAGATGCGTACGGGGATGCGATAAAGCCATAATAGTCGGAAAATAATATTCTAGTATTATTTTGACTATGTGATAATATTCTATGTGCTTTATTTCATGTATGCATGCTTATGTGTATTTAATTATGCATTAGATAGCGTATCCCTTTATTGTAAAAAGCTAAGTGGGAGAGGGTATGGAAACATACCCATGGTCTCCATTGCTGCTCTCTTGATGACTTTTATAAACTTTTGAAGTTTATATTGATAAGTTATTGGAGGAGAGTTCTTGTAATTCCTCTTACAAGAAACATTGATTAAGTTTATCAAACAATGCCTAATTTGTCTTTCCAAAGCTGATTTCAAGTCGACTCATTCTCACCCCGGGGAGTGGAATGGAGCCAAAGCCACTTGGTCATGTAGAGGACACAAATTAGAGACCTTCGTACCATTCTTTTATAGATGGATCGATTGTCTGCTCGGCTCCCTCATCTAATGAGAGATAGGGTTGTTCGCATGGTGAATCACTGGTTAGAAACTTCGAGTTTCACTTATGATTCTCCGCGTCCTGATTTACAAGATCGAATGGATCAAGTAATTGGATTTCAATTATATAAATCTTTTGGTATAGTAAACGTCCACACGAACGTGGCTTGCTATACTGAATGGGATTTTGGAATAATTGATGTAGACGTATGTCCACGAATTAATTTTAACTACTAATAGTTAAATTAAATCGTTTCTTATTATCCGAGACTAGTACCACTCATCCTTATTATCATGTGGAACAAATCCACCTGCAGGGTTTACATGATAAACTTTATGAGCTCATCTCGGGGACATCATCAACCTAAAAAATGGGACACGGTTTCCTGTCTATAATCTATAGCATGCCGTGTGTACAATTCCGATTCCCAATTTACCGAGAATATCGACTAATCAATTAGTCTCACTCATTGGAAGATTAAAGAACCGAGAATTGGACACACGCACCTATAATTATATAGGGATTAGGAATTCGTATATCCGTAATATCTGAGGTCTAGTTCGATTACTTCGATTAGTATAAATCGAACGCCCTCCCGTGGTCCTGCTCAATACACCAAGTGTACGAGTGTAACATGATAGTCAAGACCGACTATCTACCAGTCACACTACGACGTACCGATGGATTGTCCCTGCCCATCTAAGTCGTGAGCTACTGTTCGATAGTATACAAGGAGCCGAAAGTATGATCTTCTGCGTGTCTCCTCACGCCATACTGTCTACAACGTATATATCTAGGACTATAGCATAAAGTACATGATTGACAAAATGCAGACTGTTTAATTAATAGATAATAAAACACAGATAAGGAGTTCCATATTGTCACTAAACTAGACATTTAGAATATAACTCCATCATCTCTCACTAGGTGAGGGAGCCAATCAGACAATCGATCTAGTCATCTAATGACTCGAAAGTCTCTAATCTGTGTCATCGACATAACCAAGCGCTTTGACTCCATTCCACTCCCCGGGGTGAGAATGAGTCGAGTTGAAATTAGTCTTTGAAAGACAGATTAGGCACTCCCTTATGAGAAACATAATTGTTCAATTTTATAAGTGGAATTTAATTCGAATTTTGATCCAGTGATATCCGTGTATCGACTTTATCCGATAGGGAGGATGACACTAAAGCCAACTCGTAAGTCAATACACATCACTATCAAAACAGAGAATGGAGACCGCAGGATTGTTTCCAATCCCTCTCCCACTTAGTATTTTACGATAAGGGATAACATGCATAAACAATTTAAGCATAATAATAAAGCACGTGAATCACGTAAAAAGCAATTAACGTGGCCCCGATTATTATGGCCTTAAGTATTTTCCAATGCACGTCTCTTGGAACTTCATCTCGTTGCTCGTCTTGGTCTCGGTCCACCACCGACTCGCTCGAGGGTCAAGAGACGAACTCCTCCCACTGGAGCCTCGTCTCGAGCCTCGTTGAGTCGTTCGTGGGGTCGAACGAACCCCAGCCCCGCTGCTGCCCGTCACGAACACGGGGTGTGTTCGATGGCTGCCCGTTGCCGGTTCGCCCTCCTCGATCCTCGTTTCTCCGGGTTTTGGTCTCGTCTCGATCCACCAAAATTAGCAAGAAAAATTACAAGAATAAATCTACTAAATCCGACATCGATCCTATACAAGGTGATCGACCCTATACATGCCCGGAAACAACGAAATAAATAAATAAACCTAACGACTCAACCCGTCGTTTTTATCTATTACAAACAAGCAACGTTTTCCAAAAACAAAAAAATCTCGACAAGCCCGAGAGTTTAATCAAACCACAAAATTAAAAGCACAACATCCATCACAACATTGGCCATAATAATCGGGTTCATCCTGCAACACAAATCGTACGAACAATACAACAAACTGATAAACCGACTCTGATACCAATTGTTGGAAATCGACTACCCGGGATATGTCCGTTCGACTACTCGAACATCCGGACAAGCCCAGTCGACCCCCGGCGTCCCTACTGCACTCAGCACGAAGCCCTAGACCCGGTTTACGCCTAGCCATCATGCCTGAGGCACAACCGCGCAAAACCGAGGGCTTCTGCCCTGTCTGTCGCCCGACACCATAAGGTGTCGTCCGACAGGGCTGTGTTGTCCGACAATGAAGGCTTTCGGCCGACAGTGTCGCGATTCCAGCAGCGGGTCGCGGCTGTTCAGCCTGTTCCGGCGCGATTTTCTCAATCCAACCACCACACCGGAGGTCAGCGACCTCCCAGTGGTCTGAGAACATCGAGCCCAAGCCACGGAATCCAATCGATGGTCCGTTGTATTATTACGTACGAGAAGAATCGAAAAAGATGCGGAAAAGGGTTTTCGATTCTTTACCTTCGATGCGTGATTCGGAGAAGCCGAATAGGCGAACACCTCATATCTTCTAGTGTGTATCCTAGCCCTCGATTCCGGACGTTGTGTGGGCAACGATCCATCGGGATCTTCTCTTCTTCTTCTCTCTCAAACCTCTCTCTCACGTTTTATTTTCTCAAGTGAAGAAAAATAAAAAGCTGCGTAAGTTAGGTTAGGAGAAGAGAGAATGAGGGGTTTATATAGGCCACACTAGGGACCTTGGGCAATTAATTAATTAGGCTAAATTGTAATTTAATTAAACCGGTGTCCTTAAAAAGAAAACCTTTAATTAAATTCAATTTTAATTATAATAAATTCCACTATAAAATTATAATTGAATTCCCAATTAATTAATCTATATTATTATACCAATAATATTTCCGCCGAAATTACATATATGATTTTCCCCGTGTTTAAGATATCGCATGTGCATGAATTAATCTTAATTACTAATAATTAAATTAATTCATTTCTTATTATTCGAGACTAGTACCATTCATCCTTATTATCATATGGAACAAATCCACCTGCAGGGTTTACATGATAAACTTTATGAGCTCATCTCGGGGACATCATCAACCCAATAAATGGGACACGGTTTCCTTTCTATAATCTATAGCATGCCGTGTGTACAATTCCGATTCCCAATATACCGAGGATATTGACTAATCAATTAGTCTCACTCATTGGCAATTAAAGAACCGAGCATTGGACACACGCACCTATAATTATATAGGGATTAAGAACTCATATATCCATAATATCTGAGGTCTAGTTCGATTACTCCGATTAGTATAAATCGAACGCCCTCCCGTGGTCCTGCTCAATACACCAAGTGTACGAGTGTGACATAATAGTCAAGACCAACTATTACCCAGTCACACTACGACGTACCGATGGATTGTCCTGTCCATCTAAGTTGTGAGCTACTGTTTGATAGTATACGAGTAACCGATAGTATGATCTTCCGCGTGTCTCTTCACGCCATACTATCTATAACGTATATATCCAGGACTATATCATAGAGTATATATAAAACAAAATGCGAACTGTTTGATTAATAAAACACAGATAAGGAGTTCCATATTGTCACTAAACTAGACATTTAGAATATAACTTCATCAAGGGTGAGGGGAATGTGTGACTGTAGATGAACCAAGATGTGAAATAATCAAACTTGTGTCATTTCCCATTTGAACCTGATCAGAACCGTTGTAGTTGGAGTTGAGGCTGAGATTCTTAAGATCATAAGTCACATGATTGTTGGCTCCTGAATCAGGGAACCAAGTAGATGGAGATGGTGGATCTCCTTTGTGATCAACAAGTGTTGTGTGGTTGCTGTAATTGATGTTAGGTTTTTCCTGTGACATGTCAGTAGTATGGTTGGTTCTATGACAAATTTGACATTTGATGTATCCTCTTCCTGATGATCTTCCTCTTCCACGGTTGGATCCCCCTCGAAAACTCCCATCTCTTCCACCTCGATCTGTTGTTGTTATATCTTCTTCCCCTATAAGAGTTGTTGTTTCCAGTGTCATGGTTATAAGATGTATAGTTGATAGAAGGTTTAGAACCCTAAAGATTGACAGTGGAAGTATCAAGTCGTTCAAGTATTGACTCAAAGGTTAATGGCAGTGATGTGACTTCCATGATGGATATGGGGCCAATGCTGGAGTTCACAGAGACCATGACTGGGTTGTACTCAGACCCCAACCCAGACATGATGTGGAGAATGTGGTCGTCATCTGTGACTTTTTTCCCAACAACATTTAGGGCATCACAAAAGCCCTTAATTTTATTTAAGTACTCCCTCATACTGGTAGTACCTTTCTTGGCATTGTGGTGTTGCTCCTTTAACTGCAAAATATTTGCTCTTGACTGGATGGTGAAATTACCTTTAAGGCTGCTCCAAATCTCCTTGGAGGTGGTGAGATCAACGATGCTGATTAATAGACTTCCTGAAAGTGAGGATAGAAGTCAGGATGCAATTAACTGATCTTGTCTCTCCTAGTTGTAATGATCCTCATTGATCACATATTTTCCATCAGAATCTTTGATGATTTTTGGTGGTTGAATGGAGGTACCGGTGAGGTATTATTCCAGCCCATAACCTCGACTTGCTGCCATTATTTGATGGCGCCATATGAGATAATTGGAGTCTCCTAACTTCACGGTGACAAGTTGTCCCTCTGGTTGTTGGATTTGAATAGGAGACATAATGAGAACTGTCCTACAGATCGTTTAAATGCTCTGATACCATAAAAGAAAATTAAAACATTCTTGAAATATATTTTGATGAAGAACCCTAATTAAAGTTATAAGAATACTCAACTTTTTCTTGTTATTTCAATACCGGGAGAGAGTACAATATATAGACGTGGTTGATTTGAATTATTGTAAACCTCAACGATGTAGTGAATTTCTTCTTCTTCCTGTGTTTTTTTCCCGTGTTTTGGGTGTCCACGTAAATTTGTGAGTTCATCTTTTTCGTTTATCTTTTCTTCGTCATCTCAGTAGATTTCTTGAGCGGTGTGCGATTTAGATTCAATAATCGAAACAAGTAGAATCAGAGTCTTTTTTGAGGTTATTTGGCGTGGATATCACAACATGTGTTGCGATTTAGAGCACAAATCGCTCCCGGCGCACGCGAATATAAACACGAGATGACACAAAGAAAAGATATGCGTAAAAAAACGAACACAGAATTTACGTGGAAACCCAAAACACGGGAAAAACCACGGGAAGGAAGAAACAATTCACTATATCGATGAGGCTTACAATAACTCGTCTAGTCTGATTTTCGTCTACCGGAGAACCCCAATTTATAGGTGTAGCAAACCTATTAAATTGGTAACGATTAGAATTAGGCATAAATCCTTTTTCCTAATAAATGACTCCTAAATAATTAAGGAATAAAATTATATACAATATAATTCTTATTCCCTAATTAAAACAAAAAACCCACGCAAAAAACTCCTCCTCACGCAAAAATACTTTGCGCTGAAATCTGCGCAAAAATCTTCTTGGTGTCGTCCGACAGTCTCACACTGTCGGCCGACATGTCTGACGCATTCGCGCCACTGCCCCAGAGTACCAACGCAAGTGCGCTGAGAAAACTAGAGTTGTCGTCCGACACTCCTAGCTGTCGGCCGACACCTTTGCTGGGCCAAATTCGAGTCATATACAACAAATCTCCACCTTGACGAGAATTCCCGTGGCTCCAAGCCGCACCAACCTCCAACGATCATAGACCAATTTTTCCTTCCCTCCACCCAGCCCCGTAGGGCTCACTCAAAGCATGAGCAACCTAAGTTTGAGCCACACCCAAACTTAGTACAAGAATCCGTAGTTGCACCGATCACCCCTTGAGTACCGCCAAGCTCCGTGACCATCACGCAATCTCCATTCTCAAGTCTCGCCTTCTCGCTACTATCAGCACCACCTGCATTCGCCATTGCTTCAGTGCTAACCATAGTACGTCTAGGCTCGATCTCCGATTTTTGAATACTATTCGGGTTAGTATTCCCGGTGTCCCCGACACCATCACACATGCATGAATTTTCAACCAAAAGTGATCCCGACTCACTTTCCAGCGAATGGCTTCCTTGGGAAGAGACAGTTGCCCTCGTGGTAATTGTGTTGCCGCACAGCTCATACAATCCACCAATCGTTCTCTCGCCTCGCAAAATAAGTCGTCTACCCCGACTTACTTTCAACACTCCACCTTTACAGAAATATCGGTATCCTTTCTGATCTAAGGTGCTAAGAGAGATAAGATTCCTTCTCAGGTCTGGAACGTACCTTACATCACCGAGGGTTCGAATATTCCCATCGACCATCTTGATTCTCACCGTTCCCGTGCCGCGTATCTCACACAATGAGTCATTACCCATGACCACCGTTCCACCGACACTCTCATCAAACGTGTCAAACTCATCCTTGTTGTGACACATGTGATATGAACATCCCGAATCCAAGATCCACCCCTCACTCGTTCCCAAATCGGATACAGCCAGGAGTTCCCCATCAAGTGAACCTCCTCCGAAATCGACCACGTTCGATTCCTCTCTCCGATTTTTCAGGGCCTGACAGTCCCTCTTCATGTGGCCTTCTTTCTTGCAGTAGTGAAAAATCCCCCTGAATCTCTTCTTCTTTGCCCCGCCCTGGACATTAAGACCTTCACCTGGATTTTCACCACTTACAACCTTCTTCATCGTCTCCTTTGATCTCAAAGCATCGACCAAGTCTCCAAGCTTCAGGGTCTTACTACTATAAAGAATAGTATCCCTAAACGAATCATATGAAGATGGCAACGAACAAAGCAAAATCAAAGCAAGATCCTCTGTATCATACTTTAACTCCATGGTCTCAAGATCGGACACGATCTCCATGAAGGTAGACAGATGCTCTTGCAGGCTTGTACCCTCCACCATACGATGTGCGTACAACCTTTGCTTCAGATGCAACTTTGTGGTCAAAGTCTTCGTCATACACAGATCCTCCAACTTCGACCACATCTCTGCCGCCGTCTTCTCCTTGATCACCTCTTCGAGTAAAGGACCAGAGACGTAGACCGAAATTATACCTCTTGCCTTTCTGTCCTTCCGAGCCTTCTCTTCTGGCTTCATCGTGCTTGCCATATTGTCCATGCCCAGCAACGCATCATCAAGGTCCATGTTGGTGAGAACCGACTCCACCTTGAACTGCCATGTAGAGAACCGCATGCTCCGATCTAACAACGGAATATCAAATTTCGCCGACATCTCTCCAAATATTCACGAGCACCACCGAAAAACACGGAAAACCCAAGTCGCGACCTCAGGCTCTGATACCACTTGTTGCGATTTAGAGCACAAATCGCTCCCGGCGCTCGCGAATATAAACACGAGATGACACAAAGAAAAGATATGCGTAAAAGAACGAACACATAATTTACGTGGAAACCCAAAACACGGGAAAACCCACGGGAAGGAAGAAACAATTCACTATATTGATGAGGCTTACAATAACTCGTCTAATCTGATTTTCGTCTACCGGAGAACCCCAATTTATAGGTGTAGCAAACCTATTAAATTGGTAACGATTAGAATTAGGAATAAATCATTTTTCCTAATAAATGACTCCTAAATAATTAAGGAATAAAATTATATACAATATAATTCTTATTCCCTAATTAAAATAAAAAACCCACGCAAAAAACTCCTCCTCACGCAAAAATACTTTGCGCTGAAATCTGCGCAAAAATCTTCTTGGTGTCGTCCGACAGTCTCACGCTGTCGGCCGACATGTCTGACGCATTCGCGCCACTGCCCCAGAGTACCAACGCAAGTGCGCTGAGAAAACTAGAGTTGTCGTCCGACACTCCTAGCTGTCGGCCGACACCTTTGCTGGGCCAAATTCGAGTCATATACAACAACATGTTTGTTTACCTATTGAATTACTTGTTTTTATATACTTGCAGATTATGAACAAAGTGTTATTTAGTTTTTAGAATTATGAAATATGCTTATTGGAGAATATTTAATTTGAACTTGTGGGCCGATTTCAACTTTAGGAAAAACTCAACAAGTGAATAATTAATTCGGGTAGAGTCGCTCATGACGTGAGTCGAACTCAGGGCTTGACACAAGGCTAGGCTCTGATATGATGTTAGAAACCGCTTCATCTAAAAGTTTGAACTGTTAAAGAAGTTGGACAACTAAACATTTATAGTGCGCCGAATATATTCTCCGATAATGCTTCGGCCACTTTTCATTCATAAAAACTTAGCTCTTTCGTTTTCTTTAATCCATAACCGAATCAACTACAATTGGTCTTGAATTTTGACTAGCGATGAACAACAAATCGTCTAATAAGTAGGGTTGGTAAAATTAGCAATACCGTTATTTGGTCAGTCATTTTTTGAGTGAATATCAATCCAAACCCGTTAACACCCTTAATTAAATACACCCTTAATTTAAATATGTAGCACTACTATTAAGTAACACATTTTTAAGGTCAATATATCATTAAATATGGAGTACTACAAGTAAATTGAAATGTCTCCAGTCGGTATAAATATAACCTCCAGCTACAACTATTGTTTTGAAAGGTGGAAGAGAGAGAGAGAGATGATGTTAGGGTTTGAAGACTGTGGGAACCTCACGAGAATCATCAATGCAGGTGAAGAAAAAACGATCGAAGAGGTCGTAGCAGACTTCAAATGCAAATTTCCAGGTGTTCTCCAATTCTACGCCTGCGCTGCTCTTGAACTTCTATCAAACCCTAAGGTTAGGGTTTTGTCCTAACTTTCGAATTCGCTCCAATTGATTCTCTGAAGTGAATTTTCGTTTGATCCCTCTTCAAGTTCAACCATTGTTTTCTCATGTTTGAGCGTGTAATTAATAATTAGATGCTTGATTGCAATTTGCAGTTTTAGCCGTTCGATCGCTAAGCAATTTTACCCATTCGATTGCTAAGCAATTTTACCCATTCGATCGAGGTTTGTTTACGATTTTAATTATTTGTAATTACTTTTTGTACCAGGAAAAAATTCTAAGTCCTACTCAGCGTTTGGTTGCTTTTGCAATTATTCATCAGGGATACGCTTCACAACAACCTTCCGCAAACCCTTTTATTTCTACCCTTATTGATGTAAGTTAGTATGTCACTCTTTTTTGTTTGGTTGATGGTTGGTAGAAAAAGAATTTGACGGAGTTGCGATTTTGTTCACTTCTTAACTTTTCCCGTTTTCTTAGTTAATGAGATTGATATCTAGGAGCATTTGATTCACAGTTTATCCATTTTCAGGCAGCATGTGATGATGACGCTGAGAAGCATGAACGAGCATTTGTTCTTCAACTGTTTGGCTCTTCCACAATGACTAATAACACAGAGGTTTTATTTATTGATTATCATGCTTTTGTTTCTAAATGGTTTTGAAGTTATTATCTTTTCGTGGGGACCAAGACAAATTGAACCGTATGCATTTGATTGAATATTTTTACCGAAAAGTATATATTAAAATGGACTTTTCTATCTAAACATTGCAATAAATAGCCTTTTATCAGAATTCTGAGGGAACTTGAAATTTATACAAGTGCATCTTTGTCATTTGAGCTGCTTATTTCTAGTTTTTACAGTTGTTGGTAACTTCTTATTGCAGTTTCTGAAACAATCTGCAGCAGATTACATGAAAAAGTTTGACCTTTCATTACATGTAAGTTATACATACATTAAAAAAAATCTTGATCATTTAATTTGACATGTGCTTAAACTGATTTTTACCATCCCCTTTGAACATCTAGTCCTTTCCAACACGGGAGCATTTGCAACAACAATATTGTGGAAATACGCTGTCTGAACCATTCAAATCTTATTTCAAGGACCATGCTGTAAAAGATATATTTCCTGATCCAGATGTACCCAGTGGTTGTAATATTAACTCCCCTGAGTACGACTCTTGTTTATTAACTTTTCATGTGATGTTACTATAAGTAGTAATCCACCAGTCTCGAAACTTATTCTTGTCTCTGGGCATGAGGACTAAGCAATTTTTGATTTTTGGTGTTTTTGATAAAAAAAAGTAAGGGGTAAAGATGTATTTTTAAATTGAAAAGTACGGCAGTTGTTAGTAATAAAGTTAAATAAGTCTGTCAAAAAGTAAATAAAAACTTGTCTTCTAAAAAGTACTGTAAGATGTTTATTTCCTTTTTTAAGGATGTGAATATTATTGTTAATGTCTCGCGGATGAAAGTGTGAATACTTCAACGGGACGGAGGGAGTAGTTTTTTTTCTGTAGAACTGTTTATTCATATGATGATTGCTCACATGATGTACCATTGCAGGTTTGATTCACAACCTGGACTTGCATCAAAAATTGGCTCAGGGAATAGGGATGAAACTGTTGCTGGATTAATTTCGTCTTGTTCACTTGAGGGATTAAACCCACAGTGGATTAGGCCATCCCCTCCTAGGTTCCCAGTAATGGATGGCGAGGTAATATCTAATTTTTCATGACATTTGTTTTTATAATTTCTCTTACAATTATTTTTCTTGGTTTTAAATAGTTATTGTGGCTGAACCCTGATATCAACCATGAGCTTTTGTGGGACCATGGTATGTGTGCTGATACTAGTAGAGGAGCAGCAGTTAGAGATTTAATTGGGAGAGCTTTGAAGGCTCCACTTATTCCGCTTCATCAAGAGGTACCTATTCTACTCTGGATAATTCAGATATCTATGCATGCTTCATCTGGAGTATTCAAATTTTAACCTGAATGGTTTTTAAGGTCTACAGTTTCCATGGTATATGTCTTAGTTGTTTTGTATGGAATCATCCGACCTTAGAAAGACTTTTGTGGATTTCCAGAGCACTCAGCATTATTTTGAGATTTTCATTGTATAAATTGTATTTTTCTAGCTACTTCATTTATATTTGCAAATGTTCTCTTAGTTATATATATTTATAACTGGCATAAGCTTAACCAGAAATCGGTCAATCTACAATAAAGTTTATTTTCTATCAATTCAAATTGTCTATAAAAAATCTTTAGGTTATTGTGTACCTTGAATACCATTACTTTTTTATTTAAGGAAGCATATAACTAATTATGTTGTTAATTATTTTTCAGCAAGTTTTGGTGGAGCTGGCGAATGACCCCAAGCTTGTATATCACTGTGGGCTGACACCTAAAAAGCTTCCAGTATAACCATTTTTTTACTATACATCTCTTAAAATCAAATGTTGCTCCTGTCATTTTTTTCTTCCTTCTTGATTTAGCATTTTTTTGTCAGGATTTAGTGGAGAACAATCCTATGATTGCAGTTGAAGTTCTCATTAAGTTGGTGGATTCGGCTGAAATATCAGAGTAAGATCTTTTGAACTTTTGATCAACGACTCAGTGCTATTTTGACTTGTTTTATTTGTTTACTTTTTTAGTCTTGATTTTTACTTTTTGGGATTGGTCGTTGTAAACTGTCAGATACTTTAAGGTTCTTGTAAATATGGAGATGAGTCTTCACTCCATGGAAGTGGTGAACAGGCTGACTACTACAATTGAGCTTCCCACTGAGTTCTTACACACTTACATTTCAAATTGTATAAGTGCTTGTCAGGGCATCAAGGTTCTATTGTCTATTTTCCCCCATAGTTTTAAACTTCATGCTCCGGTTGTTTCCTACTGACCTGGTTAATGCTAACTAGTTTTAACTGCTTTCCAGGATAAGTATATGCAGAACAGGCTCGTGAGATTGGTTTGTGTTTTCCTTCAAAGTTTGATCAGAAACAAAATAATTAACGGTATGCATTGTGTAATGGCTTATCTGATGTCAATTCAATGCTCTTTCCCCATTTTGTAGGATATTCATATTTTTTTAACTAGGCCCCTTCATTGTGATCTTTTTAAAATTCAACTTCTCAATCAAAAAAGTTTTGATTAAATGCAGTAACAATGCTGCATTCCTACATCATCCAAGAATAAATAGTGAATAGTTTCAAAATTTACTCTTGAGCTTAAGTAATTTTCAAGATAACAAACTACCCATGATGGTTGATCGATCGTTTAAAAAATTACGAGATATCTTTAATATATTTATAAACTACCCATTATGTCAAAATGGTGTTTGGTTATAAGAGGTCATTTTTAGACCAGAAAAGGTAGGCACGAGGACAATTCATATTTTAAAAGTTCATTTTTTTGTGATGAATATTCAAAGCTCAAGGGTTACCTTTTGTAACTAACCCAGACTTGTATGAATTACAAATATGCCCACATGTGTGAACGTTGAATGAATTATAATTTATGTGAGTTTTTTACTTTTTGCAGTTCATGACATCTTCATCGAAGTACAAGCATTCTGCATCGAATTCTCCCGGATTAGGGAAGCAGCAGGATTGTTTCGTCTTCTTAAATCCTTGGAGTAGATTTGTTTTTCATTCTCCATTGCAGTTCACTCTCGGGATTATCTAATTTGGTGCATATATATATAAATATTTGTTTCTCAATAATTTCTTCTTTGTGATGAACTAGACCTCTGTAGGACTTGAATTGTACTGTAGTGACACTAGTGTTTTCATGATACTGTTATCTCATATTTCCCTTTCAAACACAGTTCAACCATCAATAAACCCTGGGTTCAGCTAAGGTACTCGTCTTGGATAATTGTTATATGAACTCTATTGTTACATTTTCTTCAAATAGTTGAAAATTGCATGCAGCTTTCTATGAAGACGAGAACATTAACTTTGTGTTAATCTTAAAGTCCTTTTGTTTACTCTGGGTCTTAATAATAGAAGAATTAATGAGATGATTTTGTATATGAAATTTAATACTCTTTACTCTTAGAAAAATTCCCATAAGTTAGAATTATATACTACCAAGTAAACTAAAATCACATGTAAATGAAATTGCTATGCGGATGCTTGATTTGGATAGTATTAAGTTGTAGTGATATGGATTGAGCATAAAAAGGATTATTTATATAGGGGATTGAAACGTTGTTTAGAAACTATATACCAACATTAAAATTTTAACAATATTTAACCTGTATAATTTAATAGAGGTAACAATTTATAGACGAATTGTGTAATGGAGATGGGATGATGATTCTAGTTCTGAAATTGGAAGATTCATGTTTGACTAGAACAAATGATTATGCAAGAGACTATAGCCAAAATACAGGATACTAAATGTTGAACCGAAAACGATATGGAAGTACAAATCAACATTTGAGGAGATGGAAGTTTTGTGTCTTGGATCAATTATTGATGGCCCAAGTTGATTAGAACCTTGACACAATGTGGTTCCTTGAGCAGTTCGAATCCCTTGTTAATGTCTTCAAGTGATAACTCATGAGTTAAAAGCTTATCAATATTTTGAATTTCCTGCAGACCAACAATTGCAACGACTATCATCTTTGATTACATTGCATAAATGTATATATGTATGTATGTATACCTTGTTGATGCATTTGTCAATAACAAGGGGAAGGTCTGATTGGACTTTAACACCACCGAAAACCGCATATTTGAATGTTCTACAACTCAGCAAAGTGACAAAGTCGATCTCAACGCTCTTCTCTGTTGCTGCTCCAAGCATAATCATTTTACCTATTCCCTGATTAATCAAACCAATTTAATTTAATACACACACACACACATATACATGTCTAGTAAACGAGTGTGTTCACGCACCACTTTAGTCGCTTCAAGAGCTTCATTAACCAATCTAGCAACTCCGGTGCACTCAAAGCTGTAGTCCACTCCGGTGCCTCCAGTAAGTTGTTTGACCGATTCCGAAATGGAATTATTGTTATTTTGTTTGGGGTTAATGAAATCAGTCATTCCAAAAGCTTCTCCTACTGCACGCTTGGTCTCGTTTATGTCGATCCCTATAATCCGAGCAGCCCCGTGAGATCGAGCTCCCTCTATCACCTGAAGAATCATGAGTTTACATCATATATATTATGGTGTAAGTAAGTAATAATGTCGTCTTACTCCGAGTCCGACAGCACCAAGACCTAAAACAGCAACTGTGGAGCCTGCGTGCACTTTGGCTTCCTTCCAAACAGCCCCAAAACCGGTAGTGAAACCACAGGAAAGGAAGCTGGCATGAGCAAACGGCATCCTTGAATCAATCTTGACGCAGTAGTTGGCATCGACAACAGTGTACTGGGACCACGTGGAACAACTGAGGAAGTGGTAAATGGAAACGGAAGAGGAAGACGAAGAAGACATCCTGGAGGTGGAGTCCCCCATCAAACCCGTGAAGGCTTGGAGTGGGTACTTTTGGCACAAGTTTGTTTTTCCGGATACACAATTCTCACAGCCACCACACTCCCCCAGGTAAGTCGGAATTACAACGTCACCCGCTTTAAGCTCATCTACTCCTTCTCCAATGCTCTCTACAATGCTGCATATATATATATATATATATGCAAGCTGGAATTAAACAATTAATAGTATGACATTAGCTAGTAGTATCATTTTTTGTATGTCATTACCCGACACCTTCATGGCCTAGAACTCTGGGGAAGAGAGGCTGATCGAGAATTGAGAGACATGAATTAACACTGATTAATACAATACATATATAATTAAGTAAATAAGACACTTGTTATTGAGTGGTAGTTGTAGTACGGTAGGGAAACCGTTGCATCCGAGGACGTCGGTATGACAAATGCTAGCAAACAGCATCTTCACTCTCACTTCTCCCGATTTAGGAGCCTCCACTTGTATTTCTTCCACCGTCGGGCTCTCATTTTCTCTCCAGATAACCGCAGCTGCACCATATACATAACATTAAAATTGGTTAAACACTCACTCACACAAGCACAAACACACACCTTTGCAAGTGATTGTTGACATATTAATTGATTGCTGTGTAGTTGAAACAAGGGATGGACCTTGTTTTTTTTATGCGTATATATACACACACAACTTGTCCTGTTACTTGAATATTAATGTTACTTGTCCTGTAGTAACATGTGGTAAGCAGCAACTTGAATAAATAATACTATTACTATATAACATGGGCATACTCGTTGATCGCATGCGCCATCTCTTATCATCTATAACAACTACATTTCATGACACCGAATGATATAGGAGTCTAATAACCCATCTAAATTTCACACTGCACTGCCCATTAAAGGATGTGGATTTTTTTCTTTAAATAAATAATAAAATATAATTTAAATAAAAAATTATACTTTAGTAAAAACTTTTGTACTATTGTTAACTCAACTTTATTTTTATACAATTCAGTAGCTGACTTGTAGAAAAATTGCATATTCCATTACATACTACTAATTTCACCGGATTCCGACAACATGTAAAAAACACGTGATTTTATGCCATTTTTTGTAATATTGTAAAAAAAATATTAAATTGTATAAGTGTTAAGTATCTCATATCGGTTAAATATAGATCCTAAAAACTCTAATATAAGTTGGATTACCTTATCATTTTAACAAGGCCTTTTAAGGTGTTATTGACCAAACTTTGACATGGTATCAGAGCAGGCCCAATACGATGATGGAGCCCCAGCCGATGAAATTTCCGGCTTGCCCAAAGATGACACTATGTCCACGAGTAAAGCCAATAAAACCGAGCCTACTCGTGAGGGGACGTGTTAAGTATTCCACATCGGTTGGATATACATCCTAAAAACTCAAATATAAGTTGGATTACCTTATCACCTTAACACGCCCCCTCACGAGTAGGTTCGGTTTTATTGGCTTTACTCGTGGACATAGTGCCATCTTTGGACATAGTGCCTCACGATGTGTTATTGGCCCAACATTGACAATAAGTACCCTATAAATCAAATTAAAAGTGTTTGCCTCTCCTCCGGCTAAGATTGCAACCCCCACGAAGAAGGAAGAGAAGCACAAACAGAAATATTTCCTTGCCACTACTTTGACAAGCCTGGCTACATCAAACCGTATTGTAACAAAATGAAAGATAATGTGAACATGGGATTAGTGGTAGTGAAAAACAAGAACATATCTTCCCAAAGAATCTGAACGCAAACACCCATACATGCGTCGACTAAAGCTGAAAACAAAAATCCAAAACTTTACAGACTTCTACACAAAAACAATTGGTGTCAAAAATGAGTAAAATTGTTAGTAATATTGGGAAGTGGAGTCAAAATCGGAGATAAATAGGAATGAAAATGAAGTCAGAAGAAACTGAGCACCCAGCGCCCGCCAGGGAGGTCAAGCGGGCGCTAGACACCAGACAGCAGGCGCTGACCCTTTGGAGAAAACATACAGATCGTCCAGGCATTGTTTAAGCGGGCCCTGAACCCTTTCAGCCGGCGCAGAACATCCGGATCGGGATTTTTTCTTTTAGAGATTTTGTGTCCTTTTTCGGCGTGAACTCCTACCTAAATTAGGATTAGGGTTTTTCATATGTTTAGGCCTATAAATATGAGTTCTCAACAATGTAATTTTATCTTGAACATCATTATAGGAGAATATATTCGACCCATTAATATAAATGTAAAGAAGTCCAACTTCTCTACCAGTTCGAGCTTTTAGATGAAGCGGATTCTAACATGGTATCAGAGCAGACCCAACACGATGATGGAGCCCCAGGCGATGAAATTCGAGAGAGACGCCAAGCGAAAGATTGAATGTCCGTGGACGGACCAACCAGAGATCGGGGCAAGATAGGTCTGTTGGAATTCGATATCCCGGGCTATTTAAAATTTGCGGAAAACAATAACCCGAACGAAAACCTCCGCCGGAGATCACATTAACACCACGCACGAGCCGGAGCACGAGCCGAACGCACGACACGGCCGAAGCCGTGCACGCACGCCCAGCCCGAGCCCCCGCACGCGGGGCTCGCGCGATCGACCGGGGCTGCCCAGCAGCCCCCGCGGCGAGTCCGGCGACTCGCCGCCGCTGGATGGTCGGCCCGCCACCAGCAGGCCACCGCGGGGCCCAGCCCTCGCAGTGCGCGATCGATCGAGGTGATCGATCGCACCCCCGGCGTCCAGCCGGGGTTCGACCCCTCCCCACCGAAACCCTAGGGTCGATCGCCCGTGGTCCGGTGGCTTCGCCACCACCACGCGATCGTCCTCTACTCCGGGGTTCGATCCTCGGATCTTGCGTTCACGGTATTTCACGATAATTCAAATCAAATAAAATCAAGGGCGTTTAGATTTTATACCTTCGATTCGTTGTTCGGAGAAACGAAATCAAACACCTTTGAATCTTCCCACGTATTCCTTGCACTCCGTTCGAACGTCGGGTGGGCGACGATCTATCGAACTCTTATGGATCTCCTTCAACTCTCTAGAACTATCAAGTATTGATATTCTTGTCTTATTATTTATGAAGGCCATGTAGTGCTTTTATAGGCTACGTAGGGGATCTAAAGGAGGTGGAATATTGGGCTTCCAATATTGATGATTAAATTGAGCCCAAGCCCAAATCTATTAATCCCATCAATATTAATTAATTTATTTTCCACTATATAAATTAATTGCACTCCCAATATTAAACCATATTATATCAAATAATATTTCTCCGGTTAGTATTATTTATTCCGTGTATTTAAGATTTAAATATCCATGAATAAAATTAATTTATTGCTAATTAATTTATTCATCTCTTATATCCGAGAATAGTACCATTCAACCTTAATTATTGTGCGGAACAAATCCACTCATGAGGTTTACACAATAATTCCTTATGAACTCATCTCGTGAATATTATCAACCCTTACGGGATACACTTTCCCGTCAAGTATTCACGGCATGCCATATATAAAATATAGTGACCCAACTTAACCGGTAATTAACCCAATAATTAAATCGGTTAATTCCTTTGGAAAATCAAGGTCACTTATATTAAATATACACACCCGCAATAGTATCGGGGATTAAGAATAAAATACTCTGAGACTTAAATCAATTATCAACGGCAATCCTAATTGATAAATCTCAAGCGATCCGCCCAATACACCAAGTGTACAAGTGTGATAAAATAATTAAGATAACTTATTTTCTCTCTCACACAACGACTATACCGATGGATTGGTCCGTGTCCATCTAGGCCGTGAGCAACCGTTCGATTAAATACGAGTAACCGATAGTATGATCTTCTGTGTGGGCCCGCACACCATACTAACTACAACGTATATAATCTAGGACTATATTTTGCATATATTTAATTAATAATAATTAAATGCAAACAATTGTTTATTAATTAAATAGATTAAATGCTATGACCGTGAGTTTACCGATACTTAAATCTAGACATTAAGTACACAACTCCAACAATCTCCCACTTGTACTAAGGTCTAGTCATTTCTTCTAAACTCCCGACTCCCATACTCATCACGTGCTTAAATTGTACTTCCGAGAAGTACTATGTGAATGAGCAATCTAGGTTGCCGCTCTGAAGTTATCTTGGTGACTTCTGCGTCGTCTCCCTATACGATGACTCGAATCAGGTGGTACTTGCTCTATGTGTTATCATCACTTTTCCGGACTTATGACCTTTTCCAGTTTACCATGCACCGCTATAGCCATAGCCTTTGGTGAACTAAGGGTCATATCCAAGTACAGAGGTTATTCTGGAACCTAACCAAAACTTCCGCTGCCTTTGAGGCTGCTATTCGGTTATGATAGAGTCCGAGAAGCATCATGCTTATCACTCTTTCATCTTAAGGTTCCACCTCTTCCAAAAGTGAACACATAGCCTGATATCGACTTACACTGGCCCTTCTCTGATTTGGGATATGAGAAAATGTAATTTTTAAGAAGAATTCGTGTTACTTCGTAATCTAGTACTTCGAATGTACTTTTACAGAATCCGAATTTCTTTTGACTTTGATATCCTCCCACTACGCTAACCGCATAGTTGATATCAGGTTCTCGTTTTTTCAACATTGCATTCTTTAAGCTTTCCACATACCAGGGTATAGGAAACCGCTTTGTCTTCATCTATCTCCTTCATGTGTTCAAAACACATATCTTTAGACAGATGTATTCTGTGTCTGAAAGGCAATAACCTTTCTCAAAATTATGCATGTTTTAAAACAAACCATAATCGTATAAGATATCTGGGAGAAGTACAATGTTCTTATCTAGAGATCGAAAGATTCTACGAACATGATCTAACTTCCTCTTAATCTTATATCTCGATTTATTTAGACAACCATTATTTTACGTCTGACAATATTTTTACATTATTGCCAATGATAAAGTGTTATCTTCATAAAAATCCGAGAAACACCACCTTGTTTCCATTACGTTTCTAATACACCTTCTTCGTCTATGCCCTTTGATGAATCCATCATATGGACTATCTCATCAATTCGCAAGTTCCACGATTCATGGCTTTGTAATGATCCATAAATGGATTTACTAAGCTTGTACTTCTAAATGATCTTGCCTCTTAACAATAATAATTACTGCTTTCTAAGTAGGCACATTTAGATCCAGTACTGCCCTTATGCAGGGCTAGGGATCGATTTCATCTCTACTAGATCCAGAGTTCAAAACTCCTCTAGTCTTATGAACATCTCTGGTTGCCCAACAACCTCCCACTGCAACGGCGTTCCGGTGTATAACAGTAATAACATTAGGTGCAGTTAGTGGTGTGCTACTACTCGGTTTGGCTGGTTCTCAGTCTTTTCCTTTTCCTGATTTCAAAGTACCTCGTCAGTTAGGGCATTGTAGTTCATCTAATAGTCCTCCTCCAAGAACCGGGCGATGATGCCCTTCTGTTTCATGGTACTATTTAACATACAATCACTTGTTCTCCTAGGATATCCTACAACCACATTGAATGTGCCGTTGTATCCAGGAATACCCATAGAACATAGGTAGTTCCGAACGAACTTGCCCATTTACTATTAGAATCCTATTTCTTATTTCCAACACACCATTCCTACAAGTAAGTGTATGGTGTAGTCCTTGAGACTTAATCCCAACTTTTGATTTATGCTATGTGTTATTTAGATAGGTGGTAGCCTCCGTGAACAAGTCACAAGATTCTAATGGATATACTTTGAAGGTTCCCCATTGATGGAGTTGTATTCTAAATGTCTAGTTTAGTGCAAATACGGAACTCCTTATCTATACCTTAATTCGAGATATGATTCAAGCATGGTTGCATTTAATGCAATAGTCCTTGATGTATACGTTAACTGTAGACAGTATGGCGTGAGTAGACACGCGGAAGATCATACTGTCGGCTACTCGTATACTATCGAACAGTAGCTCACGACTTAGATGGACAGGGACAATCCATCGGTACGTCGTAGTGTGACTGGTAGATAGTCGGTCTTGACTATCATGTTACACTCGTACACTTGGTGTATTGAGCAGGACCACGGGAGGGCGTTCGATTTATACTAATCGCAGTAATCGAACTAGACCTCAGAAATTACGGATATACGAATTCTTAATCCCTATATAATTATAGGTGCGTGTGTCCAATTCTCGGTTCTTTAATATGCCAATGAGTGAGACTAAATGATTGGTCGAGATTCTCGGTAAATTGGGGATCGTAATTGTACGCACGGCATGCTATAGATTATAGACAGGAAACCGTGTCCCGTTTATCGGGTTGATGAAGTCCCCGAGATGAGCTCATAAAGTTTATCATGTAAACCCTGCAGGTGGATTCGTTCCACATGATAATAAGGATGAGTGGTACTAGTCTCGTATAATAAGAAACGAATTAATTTAATTATTAGTAATTAAATAAATTCGTGGACGTTCGATATCTTAAATACGGGGAAAGTCGTATATGTAATTTCGGCGGAAATATTATTGTTGATATAATATTAAATTAATTTCGGGAATTCAATTATAATTTTATAGTGGAATTAATTATAATTAAAATTGTGGAATTTAATTAAAGGTTTTCTTTTAAGGACACCGGTTTAATTAAATTGCAATTTAGCCTGGGATTTATTTACCTAAGAGGTCCCTAGTGTAACTCTATTTAAACCCCCCTTGCCCTCTCTTAAACCTAAAAAACGCCGCAACTATTATTTCAGCAGAGAAATTAAATTGCTTAGCGCAATTATATTTTTCTCTGTTTAAATAAAAGAGTTAACGCAATTATTTTTTCTGATGAAATTAATTGCTTAGCGCAATTATATTTCTGAGAAAGAAAAATTATTCTTGCGCTGGTTTTGAGAAGAGAGAGCAGAAAAGGAGAATCCAGCAGATCGTTGCCCACACAACGGCTGGAATCGGGAAGAGGCATACGCTAGAAACGTCTAAGGTCTCAACAATTCGGCTCCTCCGAATCACGCGACAAAGGTATGAGATCGAACCTAATTCCGCATTTATCGATCTCATTTTATCTCGTTGATCATACATGAACGAAGATCGGGTTCCGGGGCTGTGGGTTGTATTCCTCGATTACTGGGGGTTCAAGGACCTCCGGATCGGTAGTCGGAAGAGGAAAAACGACCCGGAAACGAGCCCGGAACAGCAACGTCACGTTGCTGTTCGCGGACAAAACGGCGGTCGCCAGAGGGCAAACGGCGGTCGCCGTTTGCAGCTTCTCCAGCGACCGCTGGTCTGCAATCGGCGGGCGCCGATTGAGGCAGACCAGCCCCGTTTCGCGCGGTTGCCTCCGGGGCGACGGCTGGGCGTGATTCGGGACACGGGCTGTCACGCGGACAAAGTAACGGACGTGGAGGTCGACTGGGGGCGTTCGGATGTTCGAGCGATCGAACGAACGTTTCTCGGGTAGTCGATTTCCAGCACCCATAATAGCCTTGTGTCCATTGACTAGTCAAAACACTTTGCTTTTATGGCACATCAAATATTCTAATCCATCTTTAAGTATTCTTAAAAGAATTACTTATACCTTTCTAATTGCACATAACCCCGCATCAATCATATATCAATTTCAATACTTGTCCGAATTCTATCCTTTATCCAGAAAGGCTTGCTTAGTTGTCTTATCTTCCAAATTCAATTCTTAGGTCGGAAGGTCCATTCCTTCAAATATAATTGATCAAATCAATTTTGACCTTTGAATTTTATTTGAACAAATACTACTAGGAATTCACAAGTATAATGATTAATCAAAGAAATACATCTAATTAGTAAAACAAGTTATATAACGGTTTGTTGCATCGTGGTAGACTTAGGATCCTTCATTCATATATTGCTATCTAATGTACCAGAATAGATAATACCATTATTTCTTATCCAAACCATCAAATGATTAAAGAAATAAAATATCCATTCATTAATAATAGAAAACCAGAACAAAAGTTCTTTCTAAATTAAAGGGTATATAAAGCAATAAACTTTGAAATGAAATCCTATAACTACTAAAAGCAGATAAATGTCTTCCACTACAAACCGCTGCTTCCTCAACAGCTTCGCCCATGTAGACTCGAACTTTTCTTCTCTAAGTCGCCGGGTTTTCTGGAACCCCTGCATTTAAAAATGCACATATCGTCAGTGGTTCCATATCTACACACCAGAATTCTGGTAGATAATACCGCTGACTATGTTTTTACGACTAAAGAAAAATTCGTACCTTTGAGAGGACATTCAGACTTCCAGTGTCCAGACTTGTTGCATCAGAAGCACTTGCCCCTTGGCTTGCTAGCCCCCATTCGTGGTCCATTCCTCTTGGAACCACTGGGTTTCCAAGCTTGCTTCCTTTTCTTGCCCTTACCTCCAACAGCTTTCAAGCTTTTGGACTTGGTAGCTACAAGAGCTTGAGACTTGCCCTTCTTGTAGATCCCCTCTGCCGCCTTCAGTTCAGTCAGGAGTTGCGCAAGAGTATAAGATAGTTTACCCATATTATAACTCATACGAAACTGCTCAAAACTAGGGGTCAGAGACTGGAGTATGATGTCGACTTGCGTCTCACCATAAATCTGAGCTCCTAGGACCTCCAATTCATTCAACAAACTCATCATCTTAAGAACGTTCTCCCCAACGGGCGTTCCTTCAGACTGAGTAGTCGACATGAGGACTCTCATGGCTTCTTGCCTAGCCGCACGGTCTTGATGCCCAAACATCTCCTTGAGGTTGAACAACATATCCTCGGCAGTGTCCATCGACTCATGTTGGGTTTGGAGTACATTTGACATGGAAGCCAAAATATAGCACCTAGTCATTTCATCAGCCTTTGTCCACTTCCTATATGCCGCTCTTTCCTCATCAGTCGAGGCAGCCGTGGGCTCAGCAGGGCATGCTTCATAGAGTACGAACTTGTACTCTTCAGCAGTCAGGACAATGTCCAAATTTCTCTTCCAATCAATGTAATTGGGACCAGTGAGTTTATTCTCCTTGAGTATCACAGAAAGTGGATTCATAGCTATTCTCTAAACCTATAAGCACATATAAACAAACAATCAATTTAATGTCCGATATTATCTCCCTCAAATAATATCATTAAATTACTAATCACATCTAAAATCCCATTAGGTAAGGCAAGCCACGTGGTGTGGATGTTTACCTACCCAAATGATTTAGCAATTAGATTTTCTTTGGTCATACATCGATTATAGCGTAACTTCGTGGGGAAGGATACTATAACGCGTATCTAAGTGTAAACCATTACTCAGTACTAAAGTAAATCGTTTGGAATTGCTACATCACCGCAAGCCACGTGGTGTGGACGTTTACGATAACTTCACAACTCTTCACAATTCCTTATAACTGTCTAAATCAATTAATCCAAAATCCGTTAGTATAGCAAGCCACGTGGTGTGGACGTTTACTACACCAAGAGACTTTTATAATTGACTCCCAATTACAAGATCCATTCGATTTTGTGAATCAAGACGCGGAGAATTATAAGTGAAACTCGAAGTTTCTAACCAGTGATTCACCATGCGAACAACCCTATCTCTCATTAGATGAGGGAGCCGAACAGACAATCGATCCACCTTTAAAAGGATGGTACGAAGGTCTCTAATTTGTGTCATCCACATGACCAAGTGGCTTTGGCTCCATTCCACTCCCCGGGGTGAGAATGAGTCGACTTGAAGTCAGCTTCAGAAAGACAAATCAGGCATTGTTTGATAAACTTGATCAATGTTTCTCGTAAAAGGAATTATAAGAATTCTCCTCCAATGACTCGTCTATACGAACTTCAAAAGTCCATAAGAGTCACCAAGAGAACAGCAATGGAGACCATGGGAATATTTCCATCCCCTCTCCCACTTAGCTTTTTACAATAAAGGGATACACTATCTAGTGCATAAAGTAAACACATATAGCATGCATACAAGTAATAAAACACATATTATCACATAGTCAAAATAATGCTAGAAAATTATTTTCCGACTATCATGGCTTTATTCCATCTCCGTACGCATCTTCTAGTCTTCAGTCTTCGTTCTTGAATGCTCCATGTGACGAGAATATTAATCCCAATATTTAAATCCATTTATTTTCAATTAATCCAAAAGTTACTTAATTCGAAATTAAGTCAATCGAATATATCAAAAATAAAATTAAATATCATTAATATTTTATTTATTTATTTTCCTTTCTAATTCTATTAAATCTCTAGAATCCTATCCAAGTAAAACTTGAATATTCTAGAAGACTTCTATAATAGAATAAGGAAATAAAATAAATTAGCACTCTTCTACTTTCCATGATTAATTAATTTCCATCTAATGAAAAATTCCCAATAATAGGAATAATTAAATAGGAAATAAATCAACTCCAAATTAATTATTTTCCTAATCCATGAGAGTTCCCATAAAAGAGAATACTCAATAAGGAAATAAATTAATTCCAATTAATTCTTTTCCTAATCCATGAGAGTTCACATAAAAGAGAATACTCAATAAGGAAATAAATTAATTCTAATTAATTCTTTTCCTAATCAATGAGAGTTCCTAAAAATAAGAACACTCAAATAGGAAAAACCGAATTAATTAAGAAAGTAGGATCTTGGTAGGAGTAGCATGGGTTGGGAGACCCCACGCCACCCCACCTTGATCGACCACCGCCTAGGGCACACCGCCGCCGCCGCCCAGCCCACGCGCCACCTCCATTGGTGGCCGGCGTGGCCGGGACTCCCGCGGGCAGCCCCCTTTCGGCCGAGGGTCGATCGATCCTCATGGGATCGATCATGGGGATTGATCGATACCCGGTCCTTCGTCTTCTCGTCACTTCGTCTTCTCCGGTGGTCTTCGATTCATCGATCCAACGTAAATAAATTACAATAATTTAAATTACAATTCCGGTATCGATTCTATACATGAAATCGACCCTATACACTTTCCGGAAAAACGAAGAACAATAATAATAAACCTAAATTCGGTCAACCCCCGAATTTTTACTATTACAAGCAGTCACCACCAAAAACGAATCTCGACATGTCCGAGAGTTTAATAATCCAACATAAATATGACAAAATAAATTAAACGAATAATCAATCAAGCCATAATAGTCGGAACTCTGCAAGGTAGAACAATTTTATCGAAAATACCGCGAACGTAAACCACGCTCTGATACCAATTGTTGGAATTCGATATCCCGGGCTATTTAAAATTTGCGGAAAACAATAACCCGAACGAATACCTCCGCCGGAGATCACATGAACACCACGTATGAGCCGGAGCACGAGCCGAACGCACGACACGGCCGAAGCCGTGCACGCACGCCCAGCCCGAGCCCCCGCACGCGGGGCTCGCGCGATCGAAGGTGTCGATCGCTCAAGGCGATCGACCGGGGCTGCCCAGCAGCCCCCGCGGCGAGTCCGGCGACTCGCCGCCGCTGGATGGTCGGCCCGCCACCAGCAGGCCACCGCGGGGCCCAGCCCTCGCGGTGCGCGATCGATCGAGGTGATCGATCGCACCCCCGGCGTCCAGCCGGGGTTCGACCCCTCCCCACCGAAACCCTAGGGTCGATCGCCCGTGGTCCGGTGGCTTCGCCACCACCACGCGATCGTCCTCTACTCCGGGGTTCGATCCTCGGATCTTGCGTTCACGGTATTTCACGATAATTCAAATCAAATAAAATCAAGGGCGTTTAGATTTTATACCTTCGATTCGTTGTTCGGAGAAACGAAATCAAACACCTTTGAATCTTCCCACGTATTCCTTGCACTCCGTTCGAACGTCGGGTGGGCGACGATCTATCGAACTCCTATGGATCTCCTTCAACTCTCTAGAACAATCAAGTATTGATATTCTTGTCTTATTATTTATAAAGGCCATGTAGTGCTTTTATAGGCTACGTAGGGGATCTAAAGGAGGTGGAATATTGGGCTTCCAATATTGATGATTAAATTGAGCCCAAGCCCAAATCTATTAATCCCATCAATATTAGTTAATTTATTTTCCACTATATAAATTAATTGCACTCCCAATATTAAACCATATTAAATCAAATAATATTTCTCCGGTTAGTATTATTTATTCCGTGTATTTAAGATTTAAATATCTATGAATAAAATTAATTTATTGCTAATTAATTTATTCATCTCTTATATCCGAGAATAGTACCATTCAACCTTAATTATTGTGCGGAACAAATCCACTCATGAGGTTTACACAATAATTCCTTATGAACTCATCTCGGGGATATTATCAACCCTTACGGGATACACTTTCCCGTCAAGTATTCACAGCATGCCATATATAAAATATAGTGACCCAACTTAACCGGTAATTAACCCAATAATTAAATCGGTTAATTCCTTTGGAAAATCAAGGTCACTTATATTAAATATACACACCCGCAATAGTATTGGGGATTAAGAATAAAATACTCTGAGACTTAAATCAATTATCAACGGCAATCCTAATTGATAAATCTCAAGCGATCCGCCCAATACACCAAGTGTACAAGTGTGATAAAATAATTAAGATAAATTATTTTCTCTCTCACACAACGACTATACCGATGGATTGGTCCGTGTCCATCTAGGCCGTGAGCAACCGTTCGATTAAATACGAGTAACCGATAGTATGATCTTCTGTGTGGGCCCGCACACCATACTAACTACAACGTATATAATCTAGGACTATATTTTGCATATATTTAATTAATAATAATTAAATGCAAACAATTGTTTATTAATTAAATAGATTAAATGCTATGACCGGGAGTTTACCGATACTTAAATCTAGACATTAAGTACACAACTCCAACAAGGTCTCGATCGAAGTCACGACATAGTAATAAGGTTTGCAACTATTGCAAGAAGAAATGTCACATCAAAGCCGATTGCTACACCTTGAAAAATAGGAAGGAGAGAGAAGGCGGCAACAACAACAATAATTCCAGTAAGAGTTCCGGTGATGTTGGTGTTGGAAATCGACTACCCGGGATGCGTTCGTTCGATCGCTCGAACATCCGAACGATCCCAGTCGACCTCCTCGTCCGTCACTTCGTTCACGTGACAGCCCGTGACCCGAATCACGCCCAGCCATCGCCCCGGAGGACAACCGCGCGAAACGGGGCTGGTCTGCCCTAATTCGGCGACCGCCGAATGCAGACCAGCGGTCGCTGGAGGAGCTGCAAACGGCGACCGCCGTTTGCCCTCTGGCGACCGCCGTTTTGTCCGCGAACAGCAACGCGACGTTGCTGTTCCGGGCTCGTTTCCGGGTCGTTTTTTCTCATCCGACTACCGATCCGAAGGTCCTAGAACCCCCAGTAGTCGAGAAATACAACCAACAAACCCCGGAACCCGATCTACGTTCAAAGTATGATCAACGAATAAATGAGATCGAATAAATGCGGAATAGAAATCGATCTCATACCTTCTCGGTCGATTGTTGAGACCTTAGACGCTTCTAGTGTATGACTCTGCCCGACTCCAGCCGTTATGTGGGCAACGATCCGCTGGGTTCGTCCTTGTCTGCACTCTCCTTTCCAAGACCACCGTATGAATTATTCTCTGAGAATAATTTAATTGCGTTAACTGTTTTTATTTTAACAGAGAAAAAAACTTTAATTGCGCTAACACAATTATTTTTTCTCTGCTGAAATAAATTGTTGCGGCGAATGTTAGGTCTTAGGAGAGGGCAAGGGGGGGGGGGGGGGGGGGGTTTAAATAGAGCTTCACTAGGGACCTCTTAGGTAAATAAATTTCGGGGTAAATTGCAATATTAATTATCTAGGAGTCTTTAAAAGAAAACCTTTAATTAATTACAATTCTAATTATTATTAATTCCACTAAATAATAATAATTGAATTCCCGAAATAAATTTAATATTATTTCAACAATAATATTTCCGCCGAAATTACATATACGACTTTCCCCGTGTTTAAGATATCGAACGTCCACGAATTTATTTAATTACTAATAATTAAATTAATTCGTTTCTTATTATCCGAGACTAGTACCACTCATCCTTATTATCATGTGGAACAAATCCACCTGCAGGGTTTACATGATAAACTTTATGAGCTCATCTCGGGGACGTAATCAACCCAATAAACGGGACACGGTTTCCTGTCTATAATCTATAGCATGCCGTGCGTACAATTACGATTCCCAATTTACCGAGAATCTCGACTAATCAATTAGTCTCACTCATTGGCAAGTTAAAGAACCGAGAATTGGACACAACCACCTATAATTATATAGGGATTAGGAATTCGTATATCCGTAATATCTGAGGTCTAGTTCGGTTACTTCGATTAGTATAAACCGAACGCCCTCCCGTGGTCCTACTCAATACACCAAGTGTACGAGTGTAACATGATAGTCAAGACCGACTATCTACCAGTCACACAACGACGTACCGATGGATTGTCCCTGTCCATCTAAGTCGTGAGCTACTGTTCGATAGTATACGAGTAACCGACAGTATGATCTTCCGCGTGTCTCCTCACGCCATACTGTCTACAACGTATATATCTAGGACTATGGCATAGAGTGTATATAAACAAAATGCAGACTGTTTGATTAATAGATAATAAAACACAGATAAGGAGTTCCATATTGTCACTAAACTAGACATTTAGAATATAACTCCATCAATATCCCACTTATACTAAAAGTCTAGTTGCCCTCTCCCATACATCCGATACCCATCCCCTTCACGTGTCTCTTGAACGCTTCCGCTGGAAGTGCCTTCGTAAAGGGGTCTGCCAGGTTATCCGCTGATGCAATCTTGGTGAAAACCGCATCGCTTCTCCTGACGATGTCTCTAATCAGGTGGTACTTGCGATCTATGTGTTTACTCGCATTGTGGGCTCGTGGTTCCTTCGCATTTGCCACTGCACCGCTATTGTCACAATAAATTGTGATAGCTCTAGGCAAATCAGGAATCACATCCAAGTCCATAATGAAGTTCCGGAGCCACACCGATTCTTTAGCTGCCTCAGAGGCTGCTACATATTCGGCTTCCATGGTAGAGTCCGAAATGCATTTCTGCTTAACACTCCTCCATGAAACTGCTCCACCTCCCAATGTGAACACCTTCGTAGTATAAGTCGGCAAGGACGACCCAAGTCATTCTCTCGAGGAGTGTAGGCTCGGAGTGTTTGTTTAATTAGTGCGTTCAACGTTTGCTTTGTGTACAAATTATCTCAATAAATGGGGGGGAGAGAGAAGAAGATTATAAGCTAACAACTACTAAATTAAAGCAAGGAAGCATGTAAGAGCAAATAAAAGCAAGTAACTAGAAATCAATAAGAAAAATGGAGGTTTGGTATTTGGATCATATCACATAGGAATCGGGTTAATAACAATAAGAACCGGGCCATAGGCTCGCTCAAGTTCTTTCGCGGTTTTAGAGTGGGCCGACTAGTCCCTCGGTTAAGGTCAAACTATGGTTGATTAGATTAGTGTTCAAGGAGGATTACCGGGTAGGTCTCACCTCTAACAAATCGAGTAATAGACCAAAATCACAAAGTGAAACTTCTCCGGGTAGGTCTCGGTTTCAACAATCGATCAAGTTCAATAACAAATAAACAAATTAACCCAATCAACATGGCCAACAATCAAGATAAATCAACCATTCATCCTTAGATAATATCACCAATTACCAAACCCAAAACCTAGCCTAGCATACTAAAGCAAATAAACAAACAAATCAAATAAAGAGCATGCATAAATGAAATAACAATCAAAAGGAACGAAGTTACCGATCAAACGAGGAGTCAATCTTCGATGTGTCACCCAACGAAAATTGATCCGATGAATAGAACGGGCTCGACGATCCGAGAACAAAACGTGAATGCAAAAATACGAGAAAAACAACGAGGAAAGAAAGATCTAAGAATTAAAATGCTTGAAATAAAGAACTTGAAGAACAAGAGTAGACAAAATATCTTGAGTACTATTCTAATTATTTACAAAATAGTGACTTTCTCTCTCTACAAAAGTAAAATGAGTTCCTACAAATTTGTCATCAGTGTTGTGTGTGTGCTTCTACTATTTATAGCTTTCCAAGAGCATGTGACCTTCAATATGTCGATTTTGCCCCCAAGGACTTCATTTCCATGCAGTCAACGAAAAGTCAACGGAAGGCATTTTCGGGCTCGGACGAGCCCATTCGGCTCGGGCGAGCCGAAACTCTCTGAACAGTGGCTCGGGCGAGCCCATTGGGCTCGGGTGAGCCGGACTTCAGACTTAAATCGATTATCTAAGGCAATCCTAATCGATAAATCTCAAGCGATCCGCCCAATACACCAAGTGTACAAGTATGATAAAATAATTAAGACAAATTATTTTCTCTCTCATACAACGACTATACCGATGGATTGGTCCTTGTCCATCTAGGTCGTGAGCAATTGTTCGATTATATACGAGTAACCGATAGTATGATCTTCCGTGTGACGACGCACACCATACTAACTACAACGTATATAATCTAGGACTATAATTTGCATATGTTTAATTATAAATAATTAAACACAAATAATTGTTTATTTAATTAAATAGATTAATGGCAATGGATCGGGAGTTCATATCACTTAAATCTAGACATTAAGTATACAACTACAACAATTTCTTCGGGTGACACGTAGAAGTTCGGCTCGATTTCGGAAGCACGACTCGTTCCCGGCTCGTCTCCCCAACACCCTTGTGAGCTTTATTTCATTATGAGTATTCTAGATATTATATGATTGTTTGTTTGTGTGAGCATGAGTAGCTAGGTCTCTTGTTAGGGTTCTAGGGTACTTTGTTTAGAGGTTGAGTCGATGATGTTTTGAGGCTTTAAACTAATCGAGGAATTGCTTGATTCGAGTTGTGGGGTCTCGTGTTGAATATCCTCTCCGAGGAACATCACTAGTGGATCACGTGCTTGAGTCGAGCGATATTTAGGTACGGTTCAATGTCGTCTCGTGTTGAGGACCTCATCGAGGTGCATCACTAGTGAACGATGCGATCGTACCTAAACACCTCGTTTATAAATTGAGGAATTGCTAAATTCGAGTTGTGTGGTCTCGTGTTGAATATCCTCTCCGAGGAACATCACTAGTGGATCACACACCCAAGTCGAGCGATGTTTAGGTGTGACTCAAGGTCGTCTCGTGTTGAGGACCTCCTCGAGGTGTATCACTAGTGGGCGACGCGGTCACACCTAAGCGCTTTCCTCTTTATCAAAATCTTGGTATTTAAAGACTCGACTCAATCCTCGAAACAAAGGAACCTAGTTCCCTTACCATATCTCTCAATTGATATCTCCATTTTTTACTTGTTTAATTGCTTTTTTATTTCAATTTTAGTTTAGTTAAATTTCTCAATTTGAAACCCCCCCCCCCCCTTAGTTGATAATGATTTCGTTCATCTTGAAACTCGAACTAAACGAACGCAAAACAATATTCACATGCCGATAGTATTGCTCCTCGAGAGATCGACTCGGGGATTTACCTTTGTAAATATTTCGGAATTTAGAAATAGTTTTTGAGCAATCACACGGGCAGCCTCTTCCTTATCCTTTTTCTTTCTCTCTTCTTCGGCAATACGTGCCGCCTCCTCATTCTTCTTTCTTTCAATTTCGGCTAAACGGTCAGCCTCTTCCTTCTCCTTCTTTTTCCTTTCCACCTCAGCGATACGTTGACGTTCCAACTCAGCCAAACGTTTGTCCTCTTCCTTCTTCTTTCTTTCCTCTTCGGCTCTACGTGTCGCCTCCTCCCTTATAGATTTTTCCGCGAGAAACTTGTTTCGTCTATGTGCACCAATAATGGTACGGAGAGCACCAATTTGTGCCTCAAGTTCAGTTATTTTGTCGAAGTCTTCCTCAACGGCCTGCTGGGCTTCAACTAGTGCGGCATGTTGAGCGTTGAGTTCAACGATTTAGGATGCATAGAAATCAAGGGTTTCGTATGAAGTCATTTGGTAAACGTGGAGGTAGATGGACCTGCGTAGAGCAAAGAACAAAATTCTAGGTAGATGTTATGAGGTTCAACGTAGAAATGATGAACAGAATTTTTGCAAGGGTTTCTCTCTCTAAAACATGCAGTGTAAGGTGTACTGTGTGTTTGACCCGGGGGGGGGGGGGGGGGGGGTATTTATAGAGGAGCGAAAACGGTTCAAATTATGTGGCGTAGAGAGAGCCACATGTTCACTTTGTAGCCATGCGTTGAGGGAGAGAACCAGATACAAGAGGTAAAGCGTGTATTAAGAACGTATGACTCCCGGGGCGCGTAAACCAAACGGTTGCAGTTCAACGTATCTGCAAAAACACAATCCAAAGAACAAAACGCACTACAAGAGTAGTGAAGCGTTGAATTAGGATACTTAGAGGAAAATAACTATAGAATGAACCAAAAATGAAACCGGGCAGATCAACGGTGGAGAAGGTAGCATATCCACTTGGTCAGACGCATCGGTAGGGAGATAGGAGCTGCTTGAGAGTGTACAAAGGCGAGGGTAGTACAACGCATCAGCAGCAACAAAAATCAAAGATTAGCACGCACTGATAAAGTGGTTATGGGTAGGACAACGATACTTATAATGTAAAATCAGCAAACAGCACAACAAGCAAAGAGTAACACGTTAGACAGGAACGACTTTCATGAGAACTCAAAGTTGCACACGTAGAGCAGGAGTAAATACACATAGACACACGTCGAATTACCCAGATTTCAAAAATCACATAAAAGATGTCTTGACCAACGAAGCCTAAGTAAGTACTTCAAGGTAGAACAGGCAGGCTTACCAGGAGTACTCTGCAAAATTTACATAAAAATGGAATACAGTTCAAGGCATAACAAGCACACACAACGTGGACATACGTACCACCACACAGTGAATCAAAATCGCTGGAAAGAACATTAAGTAGAGATATTGGAGGTAGAGTGACAGTTCTTTATGGACGGTATTGCTATTTTGGCCAGTTCAACGTGTAACCACGACTATTTCACTTGCTTTTCGGGCGTAGATCAGGCCTATTAGGACCCAATCAGTGATAGGTGTTATAAAATGATGTTTCCATATTTTTATTTTTTTTTGTGTTTTCATCATTATATGTATAAGGCCATGTCTTTCGCAAATGCCCGAAGACCAACTCAATCAAGACCCAATCCATCGAGGAAATATTTAGGCCGACTTTTCCTGCTAGACGTAGAGTAAACAAAGTTCACTCCAACGAATTGCTTATGTAAATATTTAGAGAACAGTTTGTCCAAATACTATGTCACTTTGCAACTGTCACCTACAAACCTCACCTTGCTCTACATGATGGTTCCATTGAGAAAATAAACGGTTGTGGGTGGAGGTAGTCATTTGCGGCCTACTACCCTTCAAAACGAACACATGCAGAGTGAACTCCGTAAAGTCGAAAATCTTTCCGAAGCAAGCGGTTTTGTGAAGAAGTCTGAGAGTTGTTTCTCCGTAGGCACATGTTCCATTACAACCTTACCCCGTTCAACCAAGTCTCGAATGAAGTGATGTCGTATATCAATATGCTTGGTCTTTGAGTGTTGTACTGGATTCTGACTTATCTTTATGGTTCTGTCGTTGTCGCAAAATAAAGTAAGTGGCGTGCTCTCAATTTGATAGTCGGCAAGCATTTGTTGAAGCCACAACATCTGGGTACAACAACTCCCAGCAGCCACATACTCGGATTCAGCGGTAGATAGAGCAATGCAATTTTGCTTCTTGCTATGCCATGAAATAAGGTTGTTTCATAAGAAGCAACACCCACCACTAGTACTCTTTCGTTCATCCGCATCACCGGCCCAATCATCATATGCAAAACCAACAAGATAAGAAGAAGTATCTTTAGTATACCATAGACCAAGGTCGGTAGACCCGGCAACATATCGAAGGATACGCTTCACGGCAGCAAGATGTTCTTCCTTGGGCTTTGCTTGGTAGCGGGCACAAAGGCACACACTAAACATGATATCCAGCCGAGTGGCGGTGAGGTAGCAGGCTACCAGTAAGAGATCTATAGGTAGAGATATCAACATCCTTGCTCTTCTCAGCTTTACTCAACTTGTCAGTGGTAGCAATAGGAGTCTTCATGGGTTTATCATCCGCCATATCAAACTTCTTGAGCATGTTGATAGCAAACTTAGTCTGAGAAACAAAGATACCATCGAGGCATTGCGAGATTTAAAGACCAAGAAAGTGACTTAGCTCCCCCTCCAAGATCATTTGAAAAGAGGAAGCCATGGCTTCAGTGAATTCTTTTACCAAGCGGTCATGGGTGGCACCGAACACAATGTCGTCAACATAGATTTGAGCAATGAGCATCTCGTTCTTGACAATTTTTATGAAGAGGATAGTGTCGGCATTACCACGAGTAAATCCAAATTTCAAGAGAAATTATTTAAGGTAGCTATACCATGCACGAGGTGTTTGCTTCAACCCATATAGAGCCTTATGAAGGAGGTAGACATGATCTGGTTTGTGAGGATCCACAAAGCCTTTAGGTTGTTCAACATAAGCTTCTTCGTCCAACACTCCATTAAGAAAAGCCGCCTTCACATCCATTTGCCTCAACGGAATATTTTTGTAGCAAGCATCTGCAATAAGTAAGCGAATGGACTCTATGCGTACAACAGGAGCAAAAGTTTCTTCAAAGTCTATTCCTTCCACTTGGGTGTACCCTTGAGCAACCAGTCGTGCCTTGTTACGCACAATTTGATTGAACTCGTTGGTCTTGTTATTGTAGATCCACTTGGTGCCAATAACATGTACATTCTTTGGCCTTGGAACCAACGACCACACCTTGTTCCGTTCAAACTCATGTAGCTCTTCCTGCATTGTCGCAATCCAAAACTCATCGAGAATAGCTTCCTTAATATTCTTGGGCTCAATTTCAGAGATGAAGCTCATAATGCCCACGTCCGGAGATAGGAAGGCCAAGTTTGAGAGTGTGTTACGATAGCTAGCGGCAAAGTGACTGTAGAGAGGGTAGAGCGAGTAACTCGTTGATTGAGATCTCCAATCATTTGTTGATTTGGATGTCTCTTTCGAATGTAAGCGGGTGGACCCGAGTTCGGAACTCCGGTAGAGGTAGAAGCTCCCGTGGTGCCTATAGCAGGGTTAGAAGTAGCCTGATTCAAACCTTCATCATCACTCTCTGAGGGGGTAGAGTCACCAGAGTTGTGAGAAATAGAATTTCCATTAGGTGGTATAAGTGACCATTCGCCTTGATCTACCTCCCCTTCAACCAAGACTTCTGTAGTGGGTAAAACAGGATGAAAAACATTTTGCTGCATAATAGACTTAGATGGATTCTCATGAAAATGGTGTTCATCAAATTTAATATTTGTATATTCTTGCACCGTCTTAGTGCGTAGGTTGAACACCCGATAAGTATGGCTGTTAAGGGCATAGCCAACAAAAATAGCCTTGTCCGACTTAAGATCAAATTTCTTCAAGGCACCTCTATCATTTAAGATGTAGCAAGGGCAACCATAAACACGAAGATGTGCAACATTTGGTTTCTTGGAAGTTAATAGCTCATATGTTGTACATTGAGTACCGGCACGAGTGCTAATTCGATTCACCACATAACTGATGGAGTAGTATACTTAATGTCTAGATTTGAGTATTCTGAACTCTGTATGCACTTTCATTTACCTAGTTATAATGAACATTCATTTGCTTTTAATTATTGTTAATTAAATATATGCAAATCATAGTCCTGGATTTTATACGTTTTAGTTAGTATGGTGCAAGCATGGGCGCACAGAAGATCATACTATCGGTTACTCGTATTTAATCGAACAGTTGCTCACGACCTAGATGGACACGGACCAATCCATCGGTATAGTCGTTGTGTGAGAGAGAAAATAATTTATCTTAATTATTTTATCACACTTGTACACTTGGTGTATTGAGCGGATCGATTGAGACTCATCAATTAGGATTGCTCGGCGATAATTGATTTGAGACTCAGTGTATTTTATTCTTAATCCTCGATACAATTGCGGGTGTGTATATTTAATATATGTGACTTTGATTTTCCAAAGGAATTGACCGATTTAATTATTGGGTCAATTACCGGTTGAGTTGGGTCACTATATTTTATATATGGCATGCCGTGAATTATTGACAGGACAGTGTATCCCGGAAGGGTTGATAATATCCCCGAGATGAGCTCATAAGGATTTATTATGTAAACCTCGCGAGTGGATTTATTCCGCATAATAAATAAGGTTGAGTGGTACTAGTCTCGGATAAAAGAGATGAATAAATTTATTAAGCAATAAATAAATTTTATTCATGGATATTTATATCTTAAATACACGGAATAAATAAATACTACCGGAGAAATATTATTTGATATAATATGGTTTAATATTGGGAGTGCAATTAATTTATATAGTGGAAAATAAATTAATTAATATTGATAAGGATTAATGGACTTGGGCAGTGGGCTCAATTTAATCTTCAATATTGGAAGCCCAATATTCCACCTCCTTTAGATCCCCTACGTAGCCTATAAAAGCACTACATGGCCTTCATAAATCATAAGACAAGATTATCATACTTGATATTCTAGAGAGTTGAAGGAGATCCATAGGAGTTCGATAGATCGTCGCCCACCCGACGTTCGAACGAAGTGCAAGGAATACGTGGGAAGATTCAAAGGTCATCTTGATTTCGTTTCTCCGAACAACGAATCGAAGGTAAAATCTAAACGCGCTTTATGATTTGTTTTGATTCGATTATTGAGAATACCGTAGAACGCAAGATCCGAAGTTCGGACCCGGAGTAGACGGACGAACACGCGGTGGTGGCGAAGCCACCGGACCGCGTGAACCGCCCTCCTAGGGTTCGACGGGCATGGAGGATCGACCCTCGGCTTGGCCGAGGGCGTGCGGTCGATCACGCCGATCGACCGCTGGGGCGCGGGCTGGTGCCGCACCCTTCCCCACCTCGACGGTGGGGACCTCCAGACGGCGGCGGGTCGCCGGACCCGCCGCGGGGGGCTGCTGGGCAGCCCCGGCCGATCGCGCTTGGCGCGATCCCTTTCGATCGCGTGACCCGGCTCGCGGGGGTTTCGGGTGGGGGCGGATTGCGTGCCTTCGGGCGCGTGATCTCCAAAGCCCGGACTCCGGCGGATGAGTCGGCGTTCGTGTGATTTCCGGCGAAGGGTTCGTTCGGGTTATCGGTTCCGCAATTTTGATAACCCGGGATATCGAATTCCAACAATAACAAGCTGCACTTAATGCTTCTGCCCAAAACCCTTTGCCATACCCGCAACCACCAACATTACTCTCGCCATTTCTTATAGAGTCATGTTCTTCCTCTCCACAATTCCATTTTGTTGAGGTGTCTTTGGAGCAGAGAATTCATAGTGGATTCCTTTACGAGTGCAATACTCAACAAACACCCCATTTTGAAATTCACCTCCATGGTCACTACGTATACGTTGGACCATTTTGGCGTAGGTGGTGCGGATCCTACGAGCTAAAGATCGAAAAGCTTCGAAGGCTTCATCCTTCGTTCCAAGAAAATTCACCTTGGTACACCTTGAGAAATCATCAACAATGACAAGTGTATACCACTTATTTCCCAAACTTTGTACCTCCATGGGTCCCAAAAGGTCCATGTGTAGCAATTCAAAGCACCCAGTGGTGCGGTTGTGGGTAGAGATAGCTGGATGAGGGGATCGAGTTTGTTTTCCCATTTGACAATCTCCACAAACTCTCTTGTCAATCTTGGGCAAGTTATCTATGCCTCTGACTGGCTTTACTTGGACCAACTTCTCAAGATTTCAAAGACTAGTATGACCAAGCCTTTGATGCCAGATATCTATCTCGTCATGGGTAGAGGCACTTAGACAAGATTCACTGATTGCATAGCAGTTGTTCTTCGCACGGGCACCAGTGAGAATACACTCTCCTTTAGCATTGTAAACTTCACAATTCTCTTTGTTGAACTTCACATTTTACTCATCATCACACAGTTGGCTAATGCTTATAAGGTTAGCACAAAGACCATCTACCATTAACACATTCTTTAGTGCGGGTAGACCTTTAACATTCAAAGTGCCGCTACCTACAATAATTCCTTTTGCTCCCCCTCCATAAGTAACGGGTCCACCAGAATGAGGAACAAAGTTAATCAGAGAGTCTTTAGCTCCGGTCATGTGCCGGGAGCAACCACTATCAAAATACCATGTCTCTTTCGTAATGCCCTTAGCCACGGTTGTTGGGGGAGGAAAAATCAATTTGTACGCGTGGAAGGCAGGCCCGCCCGCAGAGCTCAAAACCGACAAAGGGAGTTTAGGCCGAACCCCGGGTCCGAACTCGCACGGGCTATACAAGAGCATGGCCCGGGGAAACCGACGGAGGGTGGGAGTTGCGCTGATCCTCACGGCCCGACCACCAAGGAGCGACGTCCCGAGTCAGAAGACGTGGCAAGCTCCGCGACGAGTCCCAACCGGACCCCGGGTCCGGGCTCATGCAACGCGCTCGAAGCACCACCCCGGGCCGGGCAAAAAGCAGCGCGCTCTCATGATTGATCTAAAAGGACGAATCGGGAAGCGCCCTCGCCAAAGTCCCCGAACGGGAGCCGCACAAATCCAGCCGAGCTCAGGTCCCGGGCCTCGCTTAAACCCAACTCGGAATCGTGCCCCATCATTTAATGATCCTAGAGTAGACTTAACGTGTCGTGATGTCGTGGCTCTGCATGAGCATGTGCTCTCGTCTATAAAAGCCGGCCTCCCCATCTCATTGTAAGGGCGGCGAAATATACGGATTAAAAGTATAATCGAAATAAAAGACATTATCTTCTTGAGCTCGGATTCTTATCCTTTTCCTCCCCGTCCTGGAAATTTCAGCCCTTTCTACATAAAAATTTACTTGCTTTGGTAGTCGTTGCGAAACCCTCATATCCACCCCGTACTTCATTCTCTCCAACAAAAACGACCCAAAACAGTTGGCGCTAGAAGGAGGGGGTTGTATTTCTAGACCCAGGAAAAGAGCTATAGTGAAGAAATGTCCAGTCAAGAGCAAGACGGAGCCACGGCGTCAGACTCTTCGAGATCCGCCACTCGGAGAAGGTCAGAACGAGCAAAGATGCCCGTGGAAGATGAACCCGCGGTCCCGGCACCGACCACACACGGATGCTATCCCGCGTCGGAGGCCGAGATCCACTTTAAGGAACCAGGTTCTCGACGAATCGCTCGTCGCCAGGTACGAAGCAGCTCCGAAGCACGACGTCTGAAACGTCACATGCTTACCGAACGGCACAACCGGCGCGCACGCCCCGGCCCACGCCGAGATCCACCAGTTCCCGCCACTCCGGCACTCTTCTCGGGCAGTATGCTCGATACCCCCGAGAAGATCGACGAAGTCATAGCCAATTTGGCCCAGCGTAAGCACGCTCTTACTACTCCTATACCTGTATCGTCGAGAAAACAGGTTAAAACCAGCGCGTTCGACCGCCTCGGGCCGGGGCAAGCGAGTCATGACCAGCGCCTGCCCCCGGCTAGGAGGCTGATGTTCGATCTGAACAACCCGGCCGAGTACCTATCCGCGTCAACGGCGCATGAGGCCCCGGGGCTCGGGACAGCCGACGAGCGGGAGACTTTTGGCAAACGCGGATCTCATCCCGTCGTCCCGATTCCAACGACGTCGGGACCCGAGGCAGGCCTCCGCGACCTATACGAGAAAGTGACCGAGGTGGAGAGAAGGCTCGCCGAGGCCCAAGTCAAGCCCGAACGCGTCGACTTATGCAAGGAACCATTGGCGTTAGAGGTCGAGCACTCCATCATGCAGTACGAGATCCACCCCCTACAGACCGCCCTCTATGACGGGAAGACGGATCCCGAGGTCCACCTCAGCCGTTTCCGCACCTACATGTCGGGACGAGGTGCTAGTGACGCCACGAGGTGCCGGCTGTTCCCACTCACTTTAGGGGACACGGCCCACAAGTGGTTCGCAGGGCTACCCTCCCGATCCATCCACTGCTTTGACGACTTGGTCCAACGTTTCGTCGCCCATTTCGCCTCAAAGGTCAATCGACTCGAGCAGAGCCAGAGGTTGATCAGGGTCCGGCAGGCGGCGGACGAGAGTGACGAGCCATATGTGGACCGGGTAGGGGACATCCTGCTCGGTGGCGAGGAAGTCGGCGATGATTTGAAATTGCACACCGCCATGAGCGGACTCCGGAAGAACTCGGAGCTGTTCAAACACCTGATGCTTTGCTACCCAAGGAGCTACGAAGATTTCCGCATCAAAGCCGGGGCCCAGTGCTGGTTCCAGCGTCTTATGCGAGGAAACGAAAGTTCCCCGGAGCAAAAGAGACGGGACCCGGAGCCCGTAGATCGAAGGGTTGCACCCGCCCCGCGAAAGGCCCCCTACAAACCGTATGAGCAGGGCCGGCCGCTTCCGGGCTATTCATGGATATTTAAATCTTAAATACACGGAATAAATAATACTACCGGAGAAATATTATTTGATATAATATGGTTTAATATTGGGAGTGCAATTAATTTATATAGTGGAAAATAAATTAATTAATATTAATAGAGGATTAATAGATTTGGGCTTGGACTCAATTTAATCTTTAATATTGGAAGCCCAATATTCCACCTCCTTTAGATCCCCTACGTAGCCTATAAAAGCACTACATGGTCTTCACTTTTAAAAACAACAATAAGACAAGATTATCATACTTGATATTCTAGAGAGTTGAAGAGGATCCATAAGCTTGGAGGATCGTCGCCCACCCGACGTTCAAGCTAGTGCAAGGAATACGTGGGAAGATTCAAAGGTCTTCAATTGATTCCGTTTCCCCGCACAACGAATCAAAAGGTATGATCATAAACTCCTTTGTGTGAATTTATGTGATATTAATTGTAATACGTACATGAACACAAGATCCGGGAAAAACGATGAATTTCGGGGACGGGGATTCGAGATCCCCGGCGAAGGTTCAAGAGAACCCTCGGCTGGCGCCGAGGGAGCGATCGAACCTAGGTTTCGATCGCGTGCACACGCGAGGAACCCCGGCTGGGAGCCGGGGTGGGCGATCGATCGCCGGGCAGCCGCGGCTGGAGCCGCGGCGGGTTCGCCGCTGGGCGAACCGCCCTCCTCGGGCGGTGGCGGTGAGTCGCCGGACTCACCGCCTAGGGCTGCCGGAACAGCCCATCGATCGCCTCGTGCGCGATCGCGAACCCCGCGATGGGGTTCGGCTAGGGTTTAGCCGCGGGCTCATCCCGCGGCGACGCTCTTGTCGAGCCCGGTTCTTCGTGGCGTTCGTGATCGGTTTCCGGCGATGGGATTTCGGTCGGGGTTATCGGTTCTGCAATTTTTTTGATACCCCGGGATATCGATTTCCAGCAAAGCATAGACTGTGGGTAGGTTTGAGATTTTCAATCTGCTTGGCCATCTTGGAGAAGATAAGCTCTCCCAAATTTACTTGTTTATCTGCACGGAGGGATAATAAAATATAGGAGAGAAAGTAGGAGTGGTGACGTGAGAATAGGAAGAGACTCCTGCTGTTGCACTCAAGTGTTTTTCAACGGCTGGGAAAAAAAGAATTGCCCGTTATGCGGCAGGGTGGTGCCGCAGTGCACTGCCTTGCCCAAAAAAAAAAAATTTTTTATTGTAAATATTCTGTTTTTTTTTTTTGTTTGTTTATAAATTTATATATAATTTTTAGAATTTTTAATTTTAATTTTTTTTATGGAAAAATAACATATTTTTGTTGGTGTGAATTCTTCAAAAATTAACAAAAATCCTAGGAAAAAAAAATCAAAATCCTAGGTGTTCTTCATGCTGCATAGGCATAGCTTGCTCTTACATAGGCATTGATAACAAAGTAAATATTGAGTGTATGAAATACCTAAATCGAATTGTACATGAAATCTTAACCCAAGTTAGTCTAATTACATGTATATGGGTTCGCCCATGTTACCAATATGATGTTGGTATGTTCTTTTCCTTCGGAAAATTTTACACACAATTTTAATTTGATAAGAAAACATAGGCAGAGCGAAGTGTGCATGACATTGCGGCAGCACGAAGTAGAAATGCTTCTAGGGCATGATGCACATGTACAAAGATCATCTTAGTATGATGAAGCGATCTGAGCTTAGTGGTTTAGTGAAGATGTCGGCTTTTTGGTTCTCCGTTGATATGTGGTCAAGCCTTAAGAGATGTTTTTCCACTAGGTCACGTATAAAGTGATGCCTAATGCTGATATGCTTGGTTCGCGAGTGTTGAACAGGGTTATGGATGATGTTAATTGCACTTGTATTGTCACAATAAAGGGTAAGAGTGTTACTATCCAAATGATAGTCATCGAGCATGTGTTTGAGCCAAATAAGTTGAGTACTGCAACTCCCTGCGGCAATGTATTCAGATTCGGCAGCGGATAGAGAAATGCAGTTTTGCTTGCGGCTATGCCAAGATATGATGTTGTTTCCAAGGAAGCAGCATCCTCCACTGGTACTCTTCCGGTCATCCAAGTCTCCAGCCCAGTCGGCATCGGAAAATCCAACCAAGTTAGTGTTGGTGTCTTTTGTGTACTAAATGCCTAGCTCGATGGTAGAGGCAACATAACGAATAATGCGTTTGACTGCCTTCAAGTGGTCTTCCTTTGGATCAGCCTGAAACCTAGCACATAGACAAACACTATACATAATATCTGGCCGTGTTGCCGTTAGATAAAGTAAACTCCCTATCATAGACCGATAGAGTGTCTGATCTACTGCAGCAGAACCAGTATCTAGAGCAACTTTGTCTGTTGATCCCATAGGTGTCTTCATGGCCTTAGCTCCATCAAGATGGAATCTTTTCACAAGATTTCGAGCATAAGTTGATTGAGATATGAACGTTCCAGTAGGTAGTTGTTTGATGTGCAAACCTAAGAAATGGGTTAGTTCACCTACCATGCTCATTTCGAATTTTGATGCCATGGTAGTAGTAAATGATTTTAACATTATATCACAAGTAGAACCAAATACAATATCATCTACATATACTTGTGCTATCAAAATTTTGGAGGAATTAAATTTAATGAACAAGGTTTTGTCGGCTGTGCCGCGGGTAAAACCAAAACTTAAGAGAAAATCGGTTAGGCACCCATACCAAGCTCGAGGAACTTGTTTTAGGCCATATAGTGCCTTGTGCAGTTTATACACATGGTCTAGAAATTTAGGATCTTCATAGCCTTTAGGTTGAGCAACAAAGGCTTCTTCGTCAAGTATGCCGTTTAGGAAGGCAGCCTTAACATCCATTTGATGCAACGTGATGTTGAGGTAGCAAGCAATGGCGATCAGTAGTCGTATGGACTCCATGCGTGCGACTGGGGCAAATGTTTCATTGAAGTCGATGCCTTTGATCTGTGTATAGACTTGTGCTACTAGTCTTGCCTTGTTGCGCACGATCTGCCCATGTTCGTTTGATTTGTTCTTGAAGATCCATTTTGTCCCGATGACATTCTTGTTCTTGGGACGAGGAACGAGTTTCCAAACTATGTTTCTTTCGAACTCGTTCATTTCCTCTTGCATTGCCATTATCCAAAAATCATCCTTCAATGCCTCTTTGATATTTTTGGGTTCTACCGTTGAGAGATATGAGACAATGCCTATCTCAATGCATGTGGCCGACATGCTCACATTTTTTGTCATGTTCTTGTAATCAATGGGCGGATGGTTCCTTGTGCGTTTCGGCAGAATTTGACTTGATGGGTGATTCCTTTGAACATGCCCTGGTGGATCTCTTCGTGGTTCTTCCAATGCCTCTTCTATATCTAATGAATCAGATTCTTGAGGCATTGTATCTTTGTTGGAATGATCCGAGGATGCTTCATCCGTTCGAGTATCAGCATTGGGAACAGTAGGTGAGGCAGCCGGGTTCGTAGTGCCTTCTATTGTTCTAGCTGCGGCAGGGTGTTCAAGTAGTTCTTGTACACCATCTTCTCGAGGTTTCTTAAGAATGCTTAGGTCATCGAACTGCACATTCACCGATTCAATAATAGTTTTAGTTAGTGGGATAAATATTCGATTGGCACGACTATTTCTAGAGTATCCAACAAATAATCCTTTGAATGCCTTTGGTTCAAACTTTGTTCTAGCTACTCTATCATTCAAAACATAGCATACAGAGCCAAACACATGAAAATATTTCAAATTTGATTTCCTATTATTTAAAATTTCATAGGCTGTCTTCGATGTACCTCGTCGTAGGCTGATGCGATTTAGAATGTGGCATGCGGTATTGGTTGCTTCTGCCCAAAGAGCTTTGTTGAGATTTTTTGAAATCAACATGACACGGGCCATCTCTTGTAATGTTCTGTTCTTTCGCTCTGCCACACCGTTTTGTAGAGGTGTGATTGGGGCAGAGAACTCTTGGGCAATGCCTTGAGCATCACAAAATTTGGCAAGTTGTTGATTCTCGAATTCGGTGCCATGATCACTCCTTATTCTTTTGACATTTGTCTCATGGTTTGTCTTGATCCACCTAATGAGTTTAGAAACTTCTCCAAACGTCTCGCATTTATCTTTTAAAAAGCGTACTCATGTGTATCTTGAGAAGTCATCGACAACAACGAGTACATATCGATTCTTAGAGTGACTTTCTGTCTCAATCGGTCCCATTAGGTCCATATGAAGGAGTTCAAAGCATTGATATTGCTTCTGGTAAAGGTCTGCCTCAGAATTTGCTGATCCTGCGGCAGGGGCAGTTCGCTCTGCGGTAGGGAGAGCTGGATGACTTGTCCGTGTCATTTTTCCTTGTTGACATGGTCCACATACAATTTTCTCGATCTTGGAGAGTGCTGGAAGTCCACGGACGGCATCGAGATTGATAAGGCGCTCCAAATTCCTGAGGCTCGTATGACCAAGTTTTTGGTGCCATAGATCTACCTCATTTTGTACTTTTGCGGAGAAGCAAGTTTCTCCAATGGAGTAGCAATTGTTTGATGTAGATCTCTCCCCCTTCACGAGTGGTTTTCCTTCATTGTCAAAGACTTCGCATGCTTGATGTGTGAATTTGACATGCATGCCATCATCGCATAGTTGGCTTATGCTAATGAGGTTGGTGATTAGGCCTTTAACGTGGAGAACTTGTTGTAGCTTAGGCAGACCTTGTACGTTCAAGGTGCCTCGGCCTACGATTGATCCGCTAGATCCTCCTCCAAATGTGACTTCACCTCCTTGAAATGCTTTATAGTTGACGAGGTGATTACTATTGTCGGTCATGTGTCGTGAGCACCCACTGTCAAAGTACCATTTATCATCCTTGGTAGCCTTGAGGGCGGTGAACACAACACTGCATTTTATGTCAGTTTTATTTATAGATGATGTGGCAGGACTAACACCAAGGAAGGCAGGAGGAATAGGACTTTCGTTATTAGCGGTGATTTTAACTTTTGAAACCCACATATGTGATGCAACATGTTTAGACTTCTTTAAATAAGAATCCTTTGTCTTAGTCGCATGTGATTTAGGTCGAGTATTATTGACCTTATTGTTGGTATGCCATGATCCAACGTTTGAATGAAGGTGACGGCCATTCTCCCAATCCTCTTCACGTCTCCAACAATAAGGTCGAATATGGCCAGGAATCAAACAGTAGTGGCAAACATATCGTCTCTTGACTTTGTTCTTCAATTTGGGCAGAGGCTGCCTTGTCTTCGTTCTGCCTGCTGCGGCCTGTCCTTGCCTCTGCCTACTACCTTTGTTGTGAGCAGTTATTTTCTTGCTTTCTCTTGTAGTGGATTCTTGTGAAGATGTGAGATTTAGAATGTTTTGTAGACCATCATTTGATTCCTTCACAAAGGAGATTCCCGTTGAAATCTTTCTCGGGGGAAAAACGGCATCTACGGTCTTTTGATAACCGAGACCTTGTCTTTCAACATTTGAAATACTCATTACGGCATCAAGTTTTGATGTGGTCGTGTTAAGTTTTTCAAAGGTGTTGTTGGCAGCCTCGAGTTTGCCGTTTGCTCGTTCAAGCTCGTTTTTTAGTTTTTTAACTTCCATGTCTTTTCTTGTGAGTTGAACATCGAGCTTCATCAAGCGTCCTTCAATATCATTTTTTTCAACGAGCATTTGTTCTATGTCCATAGCTTGCTTCTTTAGTTTATCTTCATATGAGGCTTTGTTGGAGGTTAGTACTTCCACCATTTTGTTTTGCCGTTGAAGATCCAAGTGTAGCTCATCAAATTTATCTTTTAGCTCAATAAATAGATCAATGGGAATTGCCTCATCCTCATATTCATTGTCTGAAATGGAGGCAGTGAGACAAACGATCCGTTCTGGCTTGGCTGCGGCAGAGGTAACGAAAGCAACATGGCTTCGGCCTGCGGTAGGAGTTGGATCTTCATCTTCTGTATCCGAGAGAGAGACGCCCAAACACCGAGCAGCCAATGCGGTTTCGGAGAACTCATGGCATAGTTGTTCCAAATCTTCTTGTTCAATCATGGAGTTTAGGGCAATGCCTCGATCTTTTGATGGGCATTCCGAAGAGTAGTGCCCAAGTCCATGGCATGTATGACAAGTGATCTTAGACCAGTCCTTCGAGGAGTTGGAACCGGAGTTTGAGCTTGATCCAGGGCTTGATTGACGGGTCACAAGCCTTCTATCTTGATTTGAAGTGGTCTTGGGAGGAAACTTCCTTCGGCGGGGATCGTATGGTTTTCTTAACGACCGAACAAGCATGGCATCCACCTTCTTTGAGAGTAGGGCGTACGTGTCTCCTCCTTCTTCTTGTCCTAGTGGCTCATAGATATCTTCGTCAGTCAAGTCATTTGTAGAGGAGTTGGTGCTGCTGCCTTGTGAGCTTCTGGAGTCTCTGCCATGCGAACTTCTGGAATCCCTGCCATCAGGTTCTGCCACCGTATAGGCAAGGTTTTTCTCGCTTTTTCTTTCGCGTGACTGACCATAGGATGCACGATCTTCCTCATTAATCTCATGGTTCTTAAGAATTCCCATTAAGGTGATGTAGTCTTCAGAGGTACCTACGGGACCATCTTCAATTGCCGTTACTTTTGATCGAAACTTCGAGTTCATCGATCTAAGTAGTTTGCTACAAACAGCCTCATTGCCAATGGGAGAGCCAAGGTCAGCACATTCAATGACGATAGACATGACTTCGCCAAAGTACTGCCTTGCCGACTCATCCTCACGCATTCGTAAGTTTTCGAAGCGAGACATGAGCATTCGGACCTTGGTTTTCTTCACCGTAGTGTTTCCTTCACAGTGAAGTTCCAGTTGATCCCATATACTCTTGGCTGATGCACATTGCTTGACGATTTTGTACATATCACAATCGATAGACTCAAGGATGGCACACCTTGCCCTATCGTTGGCAGTAGCTGCGGCAACCTCATCGGTAGACCATTTTTCGGGAGCTTTTTCAAGCATTTTACCGTCCGGTAACTCCTCCAAAGGAGGTTTCCATCCTCTAAGGATTGAAAGCCAAGCATTTCAGTCAATGGATTTAATCCTTTCCTCAATACGTGTCTTCGAAAATCCATAGTTGGTACCGTCAAGAACAACAGGTGTTCGTACGATAAAGGATGGATCTGACATTGTGAGTGTGTAAAATAAGAGGGACCGTTAGCACTAAGTGAGTCTAGTGTTGGCTCTGATACCACCTGAAAGTGCGTGGCAGGGGTATTTACGAAGAAAATACGCTGCCAAGCTTAAGGCAGGGTGATGCGCTACTTCAGTATGCCGCACCACGAAGCCTTACAATTTAGTTTGTTCGTTTTAATTAATTCAAGTGTTTTAGTGTGTATCTTAAATTATCAGTTTAATGTATATATGTATAAGTTATGCAACGGAAATATTAACGTAAGGCAGAACGAACAAACTCACACACACAAACGAAACGAGAAATAAATAACACAAGGAATTAAATCTTTGTATGGGTATTTAAATTATACCCATACGAATGTGCCTTACGGCTAAAATATATTATTGAAGATACGAGTCTTTACAATAAATAATCTTGGATTTACAATCGACTAAACTTAAGGCAGTGCGAAGGCATTCCTTCTCGTTTATCGGATCCGAAGATTAATGAACAATCAAAACAGAAATAAAACACCTAACACTATCCTATACTAAAATGCAGATCATTACATAGTCGTAATTCACTCTCACAGATGAGAGGATAAATGGACGAAGAACTTCCAATGAAGATCTTGCCTACAAAATCGACTAGAGTATGATCTTAATTAAAATGATGTTTCTGGATAGCTAAAATTGTTAATCAATGAGCTGAAGTCTCCTGGTATTTATTGGTGAAGCTCTCAACCGAAATCCCTAGTAAAACTAGGTTTGAAGTGGTTGAGAGAAGATAGAAACCGCCTTTGACCCAACTCCTGTCTTTGCCGCACAGCGAGCTGTCCTTCAGGCAGGGCGAACCTTCTTCAATTGACTGGAATGCTTTGCCTCTTGCTAATGCCTTCCATTTCTCTTTATTTTCAGGTTCTCTATGCATATCGTTCCTACTTGAGTCTTCTGCTCTTGTTCGTCGTGCGGCATGCCGAAGGTCTTCGTCTTGCCGCATGATTCTGCTAACATCTTGATTGTCTAAACACGCATGATTCAACTTGAACATCATGCTTAAACATTTCACACATATAAAGAGTGAAAAACAACAATATAAAGATGTGAAAAAAGGAGAAAATATGTAAATATGTCTAAGGCATTGTTATGCTCAGTAACTCTGCCGCATTACTCAGCCTGGCAATATTTACACTAACAGAGTCTTCCTTTTCTGAGTGGTCATGCCCATAGCAGATGTGAGCAAGGAGGTAGAGTCGGGAGAACGAACCTTCCAAGTCGATTTAGAAGTAGAGTTGGATATCTTAGATCGATCCGAGACATTTCGTGTAAATGTTTTCTTGTCATGGGTAGACCCGGATTTAGTCATGGGTATAACAGGGTTATAGATCGGTGTCAACGAGGACATTGAAGCATTGTGGGATAGAGGGGTAGTAGTAGTGCGTTTGAGAATTTTCACATTCGAGGTAGAAGCCAAGTTTACTTCGGATGTTCGAGCATCCTCCGGCTTAGCCTCATTAGATTCAATAATTGTTTTATCTTTAGCACGCACAAACTTAGAAGAAGCATAAAGAGAGTCGGAGTAAACGGAATCAAAAGTTTCCTTAAACCCAAGCCCAAAGTGTTTGGTGTTAACACAGCTCAACATATTATCATGTTTAGAGGTGCCAGTATTGAGTTTTTTGAAAAGACAATTTGCAACATCTAGTTTGTCTTTCACTTGGTAGAGCTCATTGGTGCGCATAGCATAGCCTTCCTCCATCTTGGCAAGATTGTCTGTTACACCGCGTAGCACCTTAGTGCTAATGAGTGGTCGAGGTATGGGATCTCCAAGTTCTTGGCATTCGCTAACAATGGCCATGATTTTGTTAAAGAATGAGTCGAGATCCTCATCTTCCCTCACTTCGGCCAAGCATGTGTGGGACACATTGGAACATACCTGCGAGGGCAGTGAAAGTATCAAGAATTCCACTACACTTCACTTATTAGCTAGAATTTAATTTATATAGACATAGACACGCACATTATATATTACCTTGCATCAGTGGTGTATTTCTGATAATGGCTAAATTATGTGGTTTGTCATCAGTTTGTTTTGTCTGTCTTTCCTGCTTCTGAGTTTACCTGACACTAACGCTATTAGCTATTATTATGACTCCATCAACCTCGTCAAGAACTCACGGAGGTCTAAGGAAACCAATCAATTATGTCAGCAAGCGAAAGAATTCCAAATGGCCCCGATCCCATTCATAACAGGTAACTTGTCAGATTAATCATGAAGCAATTATCATGTACCTTATTCGCGTATACACGATCGTGTGAGCTTAATTTAAGTACTCCTTTTTTGTTTCGTACAGAAGAGCTGGAACTACCAACTTACCAACTACATAAGTGATATCCATCATATCAAGCAGCGACGGATACATAAATTCTCGTTAGGGGGTCCATTTTTATTTTTTTTCTATCTCAATTTAATATGCACGATTTAATTTTTTTCAATCTTACATTAAAAATGTGTTTTTTTGACAAAAAATGAAAGGTCCAATTGTATATTTAAAATTAAAAAGTAAATAATTAAAGTTGAAAAAATAAAAATAAAATTGTATTTTAAATTAAAAAAATAAGATAATTTATTTCATTTTTTGAAAGAGTACTATTAATTATTATTGTTAAATCATCTATTTAAATAAAGTGGTCATATTATTATAAAATATAGAAAAAACATAAATTAGAAATAAATTAGTAAGAATTTATGGAACAATCAATTTTTTTTATAATTGTTTTTACAATTTTAATTATAAAAAATAAATTTTAAAATATATTATTGTAAAAAATATTAAAAGTTCGATACTTAGAGTACATAATTTAAAAAATATATATTAAGTATAAAATTATAAATTTTATTGCATTTGTTTTCAACATAATTATCTATTTAGTCATTTAATAAAAGAAAAAATGAAAGTAAAACTAAAATATAGTGTATGTGTCACAGTGTCAGTGTGTGTGTTAGAAATAGGGCTGGGCGTTTGAGCTCGAAAACCCGAGCTCGGACCAAAAACCTGCCAAAAAAGCTCATCACGGGCCGATTCCAATTTTTTAATGGACCGGCCCTTCATAGGACCGACTCGTGAAGTGTATATGCGGTCCGAGCTCAAGCCCAAAAATATTTGGGACCGAAAGATCGGCTCGGACCGTCAATTTCATTTTTTATATTATATATATAAAGTAAAAAAAATGAATTATTGTATATCATTACATCATTATTATTACTATTAAGATTTTCACTTCAAAATTTTTAAATTACCCTATTTTTCGTTCCGAGTTAACAATTCACAGTGCACGTCATTATAAAAAAATAAAAAAAATAAAAATAAACAACACCTTAAATAAAAAGAAGACAATAATTAAAAGTATACTTGATTTTTCTAGTGCTAGTTTATATATTTTTTGTAAATCATTTATGAATTAGTGGTGCTAATTAATTGTTGCTCTTATTTTTTTCTATTTTGACTAATTGCAAGATTGATTTGATTTTTATTTTTGCATTTTTATTTGGGCAAACAACCAAGAAAATCATGTTTTGTTTTTATTTTAAACTTTCAAATAATATCGTTTGATTCAAATGTTTGAAATTTTTATTGAATTATAAATTGCATGAAATTTGTAATAGAAACTCTATAAAATTTGGGACCGAAAACCCGAAAACCCGGCCCGGACTCGTCATGCTCGGTCCCGAGCCGGGCCCCAACCTCAGATAAACCCGGCTCGACTCGGACCGTAGAGGTCGGGTTTTGAGCCGAGTTTTGATATTTTTGAGCTCGGCTTGACCCGCGCCCACCCCTAGTTAGAAGCGTTAACAGAACTAAATTAATTTAGCACACATGAGACTACGTGATTATTATACACACACATACATTATAATATAAGCATACGTACATACTTATATATAGTAGGTTTTTTTTATTACTCAGGGGGGCCCAGTGCCCCCCTGGGCCCAACGTAGTTCCGTCTATGATATCAAGAAAGTCATGTCAAGAACGCATAATTAGATCTTGATGTTGTGGGGATCGGTTTGACAAAAATGGCAAATGACAGAAAAAGACGAGGATACAACGTCTCAAGCTACTACGTTGCACGTCGAACCGAGAGTTTCCTGAAAGACTTCACCGGAGGGCCAAAGATATTATGAAAGAAAAGGGTAAAGAAGTAGCAGATTGCTGGAGTGGTTTTGATGTGTTTCTTCTCAAACATGAAGCTCGTATTTATAGGCTAGCATAGGGAGCTGAGCGATTCATCCATTGAACCTGGACAGTCAACATGTAACGGCCATGCAATAATGCCTCAGCATTAAGGCCACTTAATTGTCATTTTTGAATTCAAAAATTATAATCAGAAATTGATTTTATTTGCACGTCGACCGCCCCCAAATCGGACCGACATTCGTGTACGCAGGTCGCGCTCGCACACAAGTCCGAGGTTCGTAGGCTATTTCGGCAGAGATTTGCACCCCCTTCGCGCACGTAGGAGGCGGAGCAATATTATAGCAAGACATTCATAAGCCACTAAAGTGCAAGCAATATGCCCACTTGGTTTTGCATATTTTTCCGATGTGGGATAGCAACTCCCTTTATTAATTTCTGTCTTTTTTTCTCATTATTTTTGATTATTTTTAACAATTAATTTCCCATTCATTTTAACTCCGATTTGAGCAAATGAGATATCGAATCGAAGCTCTTTTCGATCTCTATATTTTCCAGCAGATGCGTCGTGTTATGGAAGGAAAGTGTAATTATTAACCTCAATTTCCTTTAATGTTGCAGTGGAAGAAAAACATACTTTTGCTCTGCAAAAATAAATGTTTTCTTTTGGCTCCTCATCGACCCTTTGAACTTTACTGAGATTAATGGAGTTAATTTGCTTAATTTGCATGTACAGAAAAAATAATTGATGTATCTTTGATTAATTATTTGTTTTACACTACTCATAAAATGTATTTTGATAAATTTTATTTTTATTTAAAACCAAAAAAAGAAGGTTGTATGTGATTTAATTCGAGACATCTGAGTATGTATTTCTTAAGACATTTTCTGTTAGGGTGTTCATGCAATAAAGGGTTACTGTCCATTTGTCCTTAAATATTACTACAGTAATATACCCTTTGCTTTTGGAGAGCCAAATTAAAGCAGCTCTTCTTTCCAAGAATAATCTACCTCACATTATTGTTGTCTAGCTTCCCTGCTGCATTTGCATATGCTTCAATTTTAGGCCCACGAGCCAGTCAACATAATAATCGAATTCTCGACATGAATATGGCTGGTGCTCTAGTCAAATAGCACGTTCGGCTCACGTATAGTATTTATAGTATGTTAAAAAAAAAAGAATGACGTAAGATTTGACAAGTAAAAAATTGGAAATGTGGAAGATGATCATTTAGCATTATGAAAATGAATGTATGAATCCACTTTGAACATAAATAAAGTGCACATTCTGAGTTTTTTTTTAAGTTCTTTGATTTTGATTGTTTCAAGAAGTCTAAAGTGTTCGAACTGGATGTGCTCACATTTTCTTTTTTGTCTTGGGTTGCATGGGAGACACAAACCCCACGTCCATCAGGGTTTAAAGTAAAAGTGGATATTCAAAGCCTTTGATTTTATCCTTTCCCAATGAGCTTTCAAACTATGGGCCGGGTTACCATTCTCTACACTACAGAAATATTCAATTTGGTGTTGTATATTGGTGTATAATGAACTTTTATCAACAAATACTATGAACCATTTTTCGTATCACACCAAATTTCAAACAATGCAGGTAAGTCCTATGTTATAAAAAATAAGCTTATGTTGTAATAGAGTTCCACGCCTTATTTCCACCAAAAGTGGAAATACCGAACTACTAAAACCCCCCAAGTTTCCCTCTCACATATCCATCGGATCTTGTTTACTGAACACGAATAGGAACTCCGCCATAATTTTCTGATAAAGCATCATGATTAGGATCAAAACTCAAAGCGAGTGATTGTTGTACTATATATAAACCAATCTTTTTTTTTTGTCTAGAGTTCAAAATAACGAGATTTTTTGGGACATCCATATCCATCAAACACTAGAAATTGATATCAAGTCCCAACAGTGTTACCACAGTAAGGTTAAGAAGTTAGAACCCAGTACTCTCAGTGAAACTACTTACATAGTGTTAGGCTCCATTACATATTTGAAGAATTTCACCAAGTTCCTCTGAATTATCTTGATGGCAGCGGGGGCATAAGAATCTCTTCTGCAGTTCATCTCCAAGAGCAGCACACTTTCCTTCTAGTTCTGCTGTCTGCGTGTTTCCAGTCAAGGCAAAACAAAAAGGATACAAGGAATAGAAGATACATCACGATAATGCAGAATTATATATTCAGCATTGTCTTTTTCCCCGATACTTTTGGAATTAAAGGATAACTAGAACTCCTGCTTATATCATGATTCGGAGATTAAGATAAAAGGTAAGTACTGAAAATTCAAGGATATTTGCTCATCTCCTGCAGTTCCATGCTTTCTTTCATCACGGACTCCAACAGCAGTTTCCTTTTCAAATTACGGAGCTCTTGCTCAACCTGGCACAAACTCTAGGTATTTATTCTCAAAAACATACTACATTTCACATGCAGCACATTTAAACACAATTAAGAAAGTTCTTTTTATATGTATCCCTCATTATTTAGTCATATATCATAAGTAGTAATCTTAAATGCATTTAACCCTTACCTGATCATGAATCCCTAGTTCAGCTTCATATTGTTCTTCCTTCTGATCGGCACGGATGACTATTTCAGCAAGTTTATTCTGTAGAACCACTCTAGCTTGTTGATCATCTCGCTCATGTGCGGTTAAAGAGCCTGTATTTAAATGAGTCAGCACCAGTCGTCTTTGGCTAAGAAAACCAATAGTGGAGTAATAAACTTCTCACTGAGACAATCAATATCCTGGCCCCTTCCATAAACCATATATTGAAGCATTCAATAAAAAATTCTCGAAAATTTTTGACTCGATGCACTTGGTGACAAGAAATGGAATTCCTCTTAGTCCTGTGAATAGTACATACTATCATTTGACGTTGCTTCAGAACGATTCTCCACTATGCAAGTAGAGGCTAGAAAATCCAGGAATTTCCTGTGATCAAGAAACAACAGGAATAGATTAACAAAAGTTGAATAGGACACACAGATCCAAGGTTATCAAGTGAAAACAAGATTAATTGTGTTGCCAAATTGACATTACGTATCACGTCAACCAATCCATTTTATACTATAGAATAGCACAGAACTGATATTAACACACAAAAAATATAACAGATGTTACATACAGAATTACAAAGTTAAATTTTCCTACGGACCTTACCTTATGTGGGCATTTAGATCAAGCATTTTCCCGATAAACCTATCTCTGCCAAAATATTAGCAATTTTATATTTAAACGCAAGTTAGATCTCTACATTGCAATTCAATTTATCAATGTAAACTAAGACAGTTCATATAAATTTACCGCAAGGAGTTCTCTTCACTCTTCGTATGATTGAAGCACCATTGACAAATCCAAGTAAATACAACATGAAAAAAAAAAATGATTCAGTCAATACAAGTTACTCATAAAATACACAATTTCTTAGCAAGTAACACACACCTTGAGATTTGTCAATTCAGAGCCGAGTTCCAATATCTCATTGTTAGTAAGAGAGATCCTAGCCTGAAACAACCACGAGCAATACAATATAGTTGTAAACCAAGTTTCTTATCTGTGGCTTTATCGTATCTACATAAGAATCGGATTCAGGTAGAAATATCATAACTAAACAACAGATCACCGTAACCCTAAAATCAAAATACCGAAATTCCAAAATAAAAGAGAGAATGAGTATTTTGAACCTCCAGTGCTTGAATCGAAGCCTCGTTCATGGATAATTCAACTTCATAGCCTTTGAGGTGTTGCTCCGTCGTTTCCTTGTGGCGCTTGCATTCCTGGAGCTCTGTAATCGATGCATCCACCTCAGATCTTAGCTCGTCGATTCGTTTCTTCTGATTCACGATTCTTCTCTCTGCAAACTAATCTCATGTGATGCAAAAATAAAATCAAACGCACAAGCGAGAGTTGTTTTGATTTTACCTCCTTGAGATTTTTCAGTGGAGTAATCGCGAATTAGGGTGAAGAGTTGCTTCTGCGGATCGCTTCCCGCCATTAGAACGGGAAAGAAATAATTTTCGGTGCAAAATTCACTTAGCGCTGTGTGTAGGTGCTGCTAGATTTATAGAGTCCTGAATCTGGGCCGAATAGCCCATTTCCAGTTACATTATAAGAGAAACAGCCCATTTAGTTACTCTAGTTAAACTAGGGGTGGGTCAAGGACGAGATGATAGGAGAATCTCTCGTCCCGTTCGGGACGGGACGGGACAAAATTCGTATTTTAAAAATTCGTCCTGAACGTTTCAATCCTGTTTGGGTTCGGATCGGGATCGGGACGAGAACCAATCAAAATTTAAATAAAATAAGAATGACAAGATTTTTGACATAATATATATATATATATATATGGGAGCGCCGGGTAAAGGACTATTTTTTGATAATTTTTTGTGAAAATGTCTTTTTGAGATTAAAACTTATTAAAATGGTCATTTTTATTACTAATTCATTTTATGTCATTTTATAAATAATTTTTTACATTTTTTATTTTAAGAAAAATACATAAATTTTTTATATAATTAAAATAGGATTCAAACTTATGTTTCATAACCCGTACTCATTTAATACGAATCGAATCACAATTTTCAGCAAATCAAAATCCCAAAATGTTCTGAAATTAGGGTTCTAAAAAAAATTCACGTTTTTTTTTCTTCTTCTTCTTCTTCTTCTACCGCCTCTCCCTGTCCTCCTACTCGAACTCAACCGGTCAAAACACCGCTGCCTATGTAAAAATAAAATAAACCTCGTATGAGGAAAAGAAACGGAATAAGAAAAATTGATGAAATCTTTTATTATTGATGATCGATGGAATACATTGGAGTCCCTATTTATAGGAGAGGTAACAAAGAAACATAAGAAGGAAAAGAATCAAAAAGAATCCTAATTCTAATCAAACACGCAGCATACGCGCAACCTTAATACAGGGGCTAAACTGCAATAAATAAAGAAGTTATGGTAATTATAAAAAGGACCCCAAAGAAAGCAAATAATATGCATGCGACTCCTCGTACGTCTTGTATGGGACTGCATGCGTGCATATGCATGCAATAATATCAATACCCCCCCTCAAGATGGGCATACGAATTTTTGATGCCGATCTTGCGCAAAAGATGATGAAAACCTTTAGAGCCGAGAGCTTTGGTAAAGAGATCTGCGACTTGATCTGAAGTCTTCATGTAGAACATTTTAAAAAGGCCTTTTTGGAGCCATTCACGAACGAGGTGGCAATCAATTTCAATGTGTTTAGTACGCTCGTGAAAAACGGGATTGGAAGCAATGTGCATCGCCGCCACGTTATCACAATAGAGGAGGGCAGGCTGTGAGTGTTGAATATCAAAATCGAATAGGAGTTTCTTGAACCAAATAAGCTCACAAACACACGAAGCCATGGACCTGTATTCGGACTCGGCAGAAGATCGAGAAACTGTTGTTTGTTTCTTTGAACGCCAAGCAACCAGGGAGTTGCCTAGAAAAACACAGTAACCTGTGATTGACCTGCGGGTTGTAACATCCGCGGCCCAATCTGCATCACAAAAAGATTTTAAGTGAACAGTATTAGAGGAAGGGTAAAATAATCCTTGGCCAGGTGCTCCTTTGAGATATCGAACAACTCGAAGAGCAACTGCCATGTGGATGTCTGTGGGTTGCTGTAGGAACTGACTTAGAACTTGAATCGAATAGCAGATATCAGGCCGGGACAAAGTGAGATATAGGAGTCTCCCAATCAATCTTCTGTATTCAGAGGGGTTAGGTAATGGTGTTCCCGTGTCAGCTGTTAGTTTGAGATTTTGTTCAAAAGGGAATTGAACAGGTCGACTATCAAGGAGCCCACAATCAGATATGATGTCCAAAGTGTACTGTCTTTGGTTGAGAACCAGACCATCATTATTTCTGGCAATTTCTATTCCAAGAAAAAATCTCAAAACTCCTAAATCCTTAAGCTTAAACTGTCCAGCAAGGTATATTTTTAATTTTGCAATGGCTGCCGCATCATTTCCTCCTAGAATGATGTCGTCAACATAGATGAGGAGAAAAATAAGAGAAGAACCAGATTTCAAGATATATAGGGAAGAGTCAGCTGTGCTTGGAACAAAACCATAGGCAAGAATGACTTGTGACAATTTTTCATTCCATTGTCGAGAGGTTTGCTTTAAGCCATATAAGGACTTGTGGAGTTTGCAACACATTGTGGTGTTGGATTGTACTGTGTATCCCTCAGGCAGATTCATATACACTTCTTCATGTAGATCACCATATAGGAAAGCATTATTGACATCAAGTTGGAATAGATACCAACCTGAGAAAGAAGCCAAAGCAAGAACAGTCCTCACTGTTGCTATCTTAGCAACTGGAGAGAATGTCTCAAAAAAGTCAAGTCCTTCCTGTTGGGTGTAGCCTTTTGCAACAAGGCGCGCTTTATATCTTTCAATTGAACCATCTGAATGTCTTTTAAGTTTATAAACCCACCTACAACCAACGGGTTTCTTTCCAGGTGGAAGAGGCATAATGGACCATGTTTTATTTGCCTCAAGTGCCTCTATCTCAGTCTGCATGGCTTGTTTCCAATCTGGGTTGTGGGAAGCTTCTTGAAAACTTCGAGGTTCAAGATTAGTAGCAGTAGACATAACATATGAGAGATAATGAGGTTTTAATTGTCTGAAATCAAGATAATCTCCCAATGGATATTGATAATTATGGTGCAAATTTCCAGTGGGATGTCCTTGTGCTTTGTGAATAAGGTGACACTGATAGTCACTGAGGTAGCTAGGGGGTTTTGGAACTCTTATTGTCTTTCTGGTAGGGAGAATAATCTCAGTGGAAGTTGGAGTATCAACATCAGAACCTGAATCATCTTGTACTCCAGTTGGTTGATCATCAATCTCAGTTTCAGTGGTGGATGGTTGATGTGTAGTATCTGTTCTTGCCTGAACGTGAGGGTTGGGATTAATAGGATGGATGTCATGAGTGAGAGCTTTATGTTCAATACTATCTGTATGTGTGGAATATTCCAGAACATCAAGTGAGGTGGGGACTTTCTCATGACTTTCTATTTCTCGATCACTGAAAGGGAAAATTTCTTCATAGAAAACCACATCCCTGGCAACAAATAGGGTTTTCTCCTCAATATTAAACAGGATATAACCCTTTATGCCTTTAGGATAACCAACTAGAACACATTTATGTGCTCTAGAAGTAAACTTTTCTTTTGGATGAATGTTTGTAGCAAAACATAAACATCCAAAAGTCCGAATGATGGAAAGATCAGGCTCCTTTTGGTACAGCTTTTCATATGGTGTCTTGTCATCAATAACTGATGAAGGAGTTCTGTTAATAAGATATGTGGCAGTGAGCACACATTCTCCCCAAAGTTCCATAGGTAGGTTAGATTGAAAACGAAGAGCTCTTGCTACTTCCAAAATATGTCTGTGCTTTCTTTCAACTACGGAATTTTGTTGTGGTGTGTAAATGCAGCTCATTTGATGTTCAATACCCTGAGCCTTATAGAATTCATCCATTGCGAACTCCTTCCCTTGGTCACTTCTAATGATTTTAATTACTGCTGCAAACTGAGTCTTAACAAACACAACAAACTGTTGTAGTAAGCTTCTTGTCTGTGATTTAGAATGCATAAGAAAAATCCAAGTGAATCTACTGCTGTGTTCGACTACTGTTAAAAAATATTTAAAACCATTATGGGAACTCACTGAGAGAGGTCCCCATATATCAACATGAATTAATTCAAAAGGAGACATGGCTGAGTCAATGTGCTGAGGAAAGGGCTTTCTGGTTTGCTTTGATTTATGACACACATCACAAGGACTAGTAATAAAGGAATTAGGAACAGAAGGAAAACTCTTATTAATTTTATTCATCAAAATCATCTTGTGTACAGATGGATGTCCCATCCTTTTATGCCAGGTATTAATTAAAACATTACTAACAACTACATCAATACTCTTGGCTCCTGCTGCTCCTGCCTCAAAGTGATATAGCCCCCCAATTTCCTTAGCTGTCCCAATCACATTGGAGTTGTGGATATCCTGCACAATACATTGACCATGAAGGAAGCATATCTTGGCTTTAGTATCTCTCAAAAGCTTACTTACTGAAATAAGATTGAACTGGAAAGATGGGACAAATAAAACATTATTCAAGGTGATTTTTGAGCTCAAAGTAACAGTTCCTTGCTGAGTAAATGTGGTACTTGACCCATTGGGCAATCTGAGGGTAATAGGGTTTTTGGTCTCAATATTTTCCATGTACTTTAAGCTGTTGATAATATGATCACTTGCACCCGAGTCAAGAATCCAAACATCATTACTAATACTTAACATGCAGTGAGAAGCCAAAGTATAAGCTTTACCTGTCCCTTTATTTTGGTTTGATCCTTCAGATGAGTTGCCCTGATTGTAACTGTGTAGGAGAGCACACAGATTTTTGTATTCTTTGGTAGAGAGTTTGACTTCAGTTCTGCTGTCATCTTCCTTTGAATCAACTTGGTTAACACTAGATTTCTGTGTGTTACTCCATGTGCCTCCAGTTTTATTAACTGGTTTTCCATCCTTTGAGGGGTAACCATGTAACTGAAAACACTTATCCACTGTATGACTTGTTTTCCCACAGTGTGTGCACAATAAATTTCCTCTTGGTTGCTCAGCAGGATTTTGTCCACTTTTTGAATGCCAAGGTGGATACCCATGTATCTCAAAGCACTTGTCCACAGTATGGTTGTTCTTTCCACAATGTGTACAAATTACAGACCCTCTCTTATCATTGTTGGCCTGTGATTTATTCCAGCTCTTTTGAATAAATCCTTTTGCGTCTTGTTTAGCTGCCATTGCACTAGCATGTCCACCCTTGGCTGCAAAATTTTGCAATTCCAAATTTGATTCTTCTTGAGATATTAAGTGTAAGATCTCATCGAGTGTGGGTAGCGGATCCTTCAAAAGAATTTGGTTCCTGAGTTGTGTATATTCATCATTGAGACCCATAAGAAATTGCATGATCTTCCTTTTATCTGCCTTGCGTTGTATTTCTACCATAGCCGGACATCCAGTCATGGGACACATACAAGATGGTTCATACGCATCAATCTCATCCCACAGCTCTTTAAGCTTTGCATAGTATACATTCACCCTGTCACTTTCTTGCTTGGTGATTATCAAATTTTGCTCCAGCATATACACTCTATTGTTGTTGGCTTTAGCAAATTTTGTACGCAATTCCACCCATACTTTTCTTGCAGACTTAGCATAAGCAGTGTACCCAGAGATTTCTGGTGACAGGTTTGAGGAAATCCACGCAAGTACCATGGAATTGCACCGTTTCCAATCTTGATACATAGGGTCTGTTATAGGAGGCTCAGATATAGTACCATCAACAAAACCTTGTTTAGTTTTGGTTTCGAGAGCCAATAGCAAGTTGCAAGGTGATGGTACCGGTATACCGATCCAATCGATATACCGTGTGTGCGGAAGCGTGTAAAGCAATAGATCTACTATGCCATGATCTTAGTGCACACTTAATGTGTATAAGAACACATATTAACATATATATATATACACATCCAATATATATATATATATAAGGTTCAACGATTACTTACTTGTTGTGATCGTTGATTTCGCTTAAGGTGGTGTTGAGTCGATTGAACCACCTTAATAGATCAGCAACTCAAAGATCTCCTTGTGAATGAACTCTTCACTCCTTTGGATCGTCCGGATGTTGAAGCCGCACAAATGGCCCGGCCTCTACGTGTTGCACACGAACCCGGATAATGACTTGCTTGCTTGATCGAGTTGATTCTCCAAGAACAATCTCTTTTCTCTCTTTCTCTTGTGAATTTCGTGGGTAGTCTTAGTGTGTGATGAAAATCTGATTTTCATCCATATAATAGCCTCATTATTCATGCCATAACACCCCATTGTAACCTCCTACATAATGGGCATCATTATGCACCATTAACATGCAAAAGGAGTTACAAAGGAGGTGAAAGGTCATGCCACATACACATGCCACTATGCATTGTATGTGGTCCCACTTGCTTGTGTGGCATGCCATGTCACACTATGTGACATGCATCCATGCAAGCCATGCATCCCATGCATGTGAATTAAATCCACGTAAATATTGATTCTAAATCAATATATATATCAAGCATCGTACATTATCTTCGAGTTCATGTGTGACCCTGTAGGTATGATTTAATTGATCAATATTATATTGTTCCCAACAATTAATATTATCAAATAATCATTTAACATCCATAGACGACCTTATGACTTTATCGATTGCACACGTAGGATCGAAGGACACATCCCAACAATCTCCCACTTGGCCTTCAGAGCCAGTGTGCTGCCAACTTCCTGTTGTCACTTTATGTCTAAGTTTGAACTTGAGTCAAGACTCGAGTCATCCTCAATCGGTTCAAACCTTTCTTGGACTTTGAGATAGACTGTAAAACCAGATTTATCACTATGATACGAATCTGGACGTGGCCACGTATTTTCCACAGTCTCGACTCTCCAAGTGGCCGGTAAGACATGTATCCCATTTATAAAATGGAGGACAATCCCATCTTGTCAATCCAAGCTCTCCCACTTGCTTCCTGATATACCCAATAACAAGTTTTATAACCTCCTTTTACGAAAGGCGTCTACTTGTATCAAAGTACACCATTTCACAATGGAATCACTCTGGACTACTCAGGTCAGAGGAAATTGCTCGACAGTCAATGAAATAGTATTATGACTCGAAATCTTAAATACTATTCCAGTCGGGTCTGTTCGATCATTAGCTCCCAGCTAATATCTATGTAATTGTACTTGATGTCCCACATCATTAGCCCATGAAGCGGCGCTATAGTACACATTACAATCTAGTTCTTTGTATCGTCAGTTTGTCCGTACTTGATGATACGAACTAGGAACAATTTATGACTTAATTATATTAGTTCAACAATTGGGACTTCATTATGTGGTAAATCGACCTCATAACCCAATTAATATAATTTAATCATTTGGACAATTCATACAATTTAAACCACAATTATATGAAGAAATTATTGAATATCATAAAAGATACGTGAATGTTTATATAAACTCCAAAAGTAGACAATACAATAATAGGAATCACAATCCATCTCTAAGAAATCGTATCCCTATTGCAGTCGTATGAGCATCATGCTTTGACTGCTGGAGTGGTTTAGTTAACGGGTCTGCAACATTATCATCAGTTGCAACTTTATTTATCTCGATGTCTCCACGACTAACTATCTCCCTGAGAATGTGGAACTTCCTGAGCACATGTTTGGATTTGTGGTGCTCCCTAGGCTCCTTGGCTTGCGCGATAGCTCCACTATTATCACAATAGAGAGATATCGGATGGGCCGAACTAGGTACGACACTAAGCTCATCTAAGAACTTTCTTATCCAAACGGCCTCCTTTGCTGCTTCAGATGCAGCAATGTACTCAGCCTCTGTAGTAGAATCAGCTACGGTGGGTTGCTTGGAACTCTTCCAGCTCACCGCACCTCCATTCAGACAAAAGACAAAACCGGACTGAGACCGGAGATCATCTCTGTCTGTTTGGAAGCTTGCATCCGTATAGCCTGTCATAACCAACTCTTCTTGTCCTCCAAAGACAAGAAAATAATCTTTAGTCCTTCTAAGGTACTTAAGAATATTCTTGGCCGCAGTCCAATGCGCCTCACCTGGGTTTCCTAGAAACCGACTCGTCATGCTCAAAGCATACGATACATCCGGTCGTGTACATATCATGGCGTACATAATAAACCCTATTGCCGAAGCATAAGGAATATTTGCCATCCTCATTTGCTCATCAGGTCCCGAAGGGCACTGCCTCTTGCTCAGAGATGTGCCATGAGTCATTGGAATGAGACCCTTCTTGGCGTCTTTCATTCTGAACCTGTCAAGTACCTTATCAATATAGGTTGCTTGACTAAGTCCAATCATCCTTTGTGATCTGTTCCGACAGATCTTGATGCCCAATATGTACTGTGCTTCTCCAAGATCCTTCATTGAAAACCATCTTCCCAGCCATTCTTTAACAGAATTAAGCATAGGAATATTGTTTCCAATGAGGAGTATGTCATCGACATACAACACAATGAATACAACGTAACTCCCACTGACTTTCTTGTAAACACAAGAGTCTTCCATGTTCTTTTGAAATCCAAACTCTTGTATGGATTCATCGAACCGAAGATTCCAGCTCCGAGATGCTTGCTTTAATCCATAAATGGATCTATTAAGCTTGCATACTCTCTCAGCCTGATTAGGATCGATAAAACCCTCTGGTTGTGTCATAAACACTTCCTCTACTAGAATCCCATTCAAGAAGGCGGTTTTAACGTCCATTTGCCATATCTCATAATCATAATGAGCAGCAATGGCTAAGAGAATCCGAATGGATTTAATCATAGCAACTGGTGAAAAGGTTTCATCATAATCCACCCCGTGAATTTGTTTATATCCTTTTGCCACCAACCTTGCTTTGAAAACACTAGGTTTTCCATTCATGTCTGTTTTTATTTTGTAAATCCATTTGCATCCAATGGGCCTAGCCCCTTTAGGCAAATCGACCAAGTTCCAAACTTGATTTTCAGACATTGATTCCATTTCGGATTTCATGGCATCCTGCCATTTCTCGGCATCTGGACTCGTCATAGCTTGGATATAGGTCGAAGGTTCATTGCTTTCTAAAAGCATGACTTCATAGCTCTCGTTTGTCAGAATACCTAGGTATCTGTCAGGTTGAGATCTAATCCTTCCGGACCTTCGAGGGTTAGGTGTGGTTTCCAAAACCAATGGAGTACTCTCGACTTGGTCTTGAGTGTCCATCTCAGTTTGATCTTCTTGAACCTCGTTCAAGTTTTCTTGAACTTCGTTCAATTCAACTGAGCTCCCACTTACTTTCTTGGAAAGATATTCCTTTTCAAGAAATACACCATCTCGAGCAACAAAGACTTTGTTCTCAGATTGGTTGTAAAAGTGGTACCCTCGTGTTTCTTTTGGATAACCCACAAAGAAACATTTATCCGATTTGGGTTCAAGCTTTGTAGAGATATTTCTCTTCACATAAGCTTCACATCCCCAAACCTTGATATAAGACAAGTTAGGGACCTTCCCTTTCCATAACTCGTATGGTGTCTTATCAACAGCTTTTGACGGTGTCCTATTCAGTGTATAGGCCGCTGTTAAAAGTGCGTGTCCCCAAAAAGATTTCGGTAGTTCACTAAGGCTCATCATCGATCGAACCATATCCAATAAGGTTCTATTCCTCCTTTCGGAAACACCATTCATCTGGGGTGTTCCAGGTGGAGTGAGTTGATATAAAATACCACAACTCATAAGATGATCATCGAATTCTTGGCTAAGATATTCACCACCTCGATCCGATCGAATGGATTTTATCTTCTTACCAAGTTGATTCTCAACTTCATTTTGGAATTCTTTGAACTTTTCAAAGGCTTCCGACTTATGCCTCATTAAATAGACATAACCATATCTACTTAAGTCATCGGTAAAAGTTATGAAGTAGAAATAACCTCCACGTGCTTGTGAGCTCATTGGACCACATACATCAGTATGGATTAAACCCAATAGGTCACTTGCACGTTCTCCTTTTCCTAGAAAAGGTGACTTTGTCATTTTGCCCATCAAACATCCTTCACATGTATCAAATGACTCCAAGTCAAAAGATTTGAGAATGCCTTCTTTAAGAAGTTTCTCTACACGTTTAATGTTGACGTGGCCTAATCGACAATGCCAAAGGTATGTTTCATTGAATTCATTCGATTTGGCCTTTTTGGTATCAATGTTATATATATGATTGTCAAGTTGAAGTATATATAATCCATGTTCTAATCGTGCCGAACCATAGAACACTCCACTTTTTGAAATAGTAAATAAACCATTTATTATAGTGAAGGAAAATCCTTCAGTATCCAATACTGAAATAGAAATGATGTTCTTGGTAATACTTGGAACGAAATAAACATTATTCAATACTAAAACAAGGCCCGAAGGCAAACACAAATCATAAGATCCTACGGCTAATGCAGCGACCCTCGCTCCATTTCCAACCCGCAGATCGACATCTCCCTTTACCAAACTTCTACTTCTTTGCAGTCCCTGCACATGTGAAACAATGTGAGCACCGCATCCGGTATCCAATACCCAAGAAGAAGAATTTGTAAAGTTTATGTCTATGACATAAATACCTGAAGATGAAGGAACGACACCGTTCTTTACATCCTCCTGGAACTTGGGGCAATCCCGCTTGTAGTGTCCAACACGCTTGCAGTAGAAACACTCAGATTCCCCAGGAACCTTAGAAGCTTTCAAGAACCTTTTGGAAGGAGTTGCCACAACTTTCCCTTTCCCTTTGCCTTTCACTTCCGGTTTCTTAATCCCCTTGAACTTTTTGGTACCTCCTTCCCGAATCATAAGAACTTCCCTCCTAGGGTCCTTCTTAATCGCCGGCTCAGCAGCCTTAAGCATCCCATGGAGCTCATGAAGCGATTTCTTCAGTCCATTCATGTGGAAATTCAGCCTAAAGGCGTCATATCCATCATGAAGAGAATGAAGAATGAAATCGGTAGCCAACTCGTCATCATATGCAAAACCGAGGCGAGCACTTGAAGCAAATAATCCAATCATTTGCTGCACATGTGGTCCCACGGGTTTACCCTTTTCCAGCCTAGCTGTTGCTATAGCCCGGGTGACACCGAAGCGCTCAATCCTAGCCTGTTCCCCGAACATGCTCTTGAGCTCTTCTATGATGTCATAGGCTTCCATGAACTCGAATTGTTTTTGCAACTCGGGTACCATGGATGCCAACATCAAACATGTCACCTCATTCGAGGCTTTCTTAGCAAGGGCATATGATGCCTTTTGGGCATCCGTGCCCCCATCAGCGGGAAGCACGGGAAGGGGTTTGTCCAACACACTTTCCTTTTCTTCGTATTTGAGGACTATCCTCAAGTTACGTTGCCAATCAAGGAAATTGGTGTTGTTCAACTTTTCTCTATCCAAGATAGAGCTGAACTTGAATTGAGTTGATACAGACATATTAAACTACAGAAGAAAGATAAATTAAGTAAGTAAACATCCACAAAGCGTTTAAACAAATAAGGTTGTCTCGCATAACTACTTTATTTGTTTCATTTTGTTCATTCGATATCCAATATCGTCGTTCCCAATTATCTTAATATCAAAACCGTGATAAATCGTGAGTAAAAACTCGAGATTTTCTAACCAGCGATCTTATCATGCAATTGAAGCCCTATCTCTCATTAAAATGAGGGAGCCAACCAGACAATCGATTCACGCCATCCAATGGCTCGAATGTCTCTAATCTGTGTCATCGACATAAGCAAGCGCTTTGGCTCCATTCCACTCCCCGAGGTGAGAATGAGTCGAGTTGAACTTAGTCTTTGAAAAACAGATTAGGCATTGGTTTTTGACATTTTAATAAATTAGAACAAAACGATCCCAAGACCCTCATCTTGCGAATCCTTAAGCCGACTGAGTCCGCACTTAAGAACTCCAAGATAGGTAGACATCCCATGTCAATGACATCCAATGTCACTCTCGGTCGATGAGAGTCCCATTCTCATCTCATGTCTCGATAGCCACGCCTGCAGTGGATCTATCGATGAGAAAACCAAACTCACTTGTAAGGGTCTAACCCTTACTCCCACTTATCCCAAGATAACAAGTAGTACCCCGCTGAGGCGGACCTACCAACTTATGATCGAGGGCTTTATGGGTGTGATGTTTTGGACAAGACATTATACTCATTATTTTGGGAACTTGCATGCATAGGTTTGTTTATATGTAAGTTGAACATTTATAACATAAAACAACCTATAACTAGCAAAGCAAATAAATACGAAATCGAAAGGCCCCTAGAACCTCACAACTCTCAAAAGAAAAGAATTAAAGTAACAACAAAAGCCTTGAACATCTTCTGGACTGCTCCTCGCCCGCCATTTCAGTTCCGTGCCCTCCGATTTTGGTCAAATCTATTCCGTACCCAAAAAACCACGAACGGCGCCCGCCGTTTCACAATCAGCGGTCGCCGAACACCACCGGCGGTCGCCGTTTCCAAAACGGCGCCCGCCGAAAGGGTTCGGAAAAATCTGACCCAAAAACAGGGCTTTCGGCGGTCGCCGTTTCCAAAACGGCGCCCGCCGAATCAAAACGGCGCCCGCCGGAGCTAAAACGGCGCCCGCCGTTTGGCTCCAGCAGCCCCGGTTTGCTTCGTTTTGCTTCGTTTTGATTCGTTTTGCTTCGTTTCTTCTCGTTTTCGCCGGAGAGCCGAGATCCTCCATCGAACCATGGATCAAGTCCATCGCTTACAAGTTTGAACAATACAAATTGAAATAGAAAACCTATCTATTACAAATGATTCCAAGGGACGCAGCCCTCCAAAACTATGGCCAATCGAAACGTAAAAAACGACAATTTCATTCACCCGACCACTATCGGTGGTCGGCCTTACATCTAATCACATAATCACAATTAAATAAATAATCCAATTATGTTGATTTACCATTTGTGTCCAACACAAAAGTGTGCACGAGCCCTAGGCTCTGATACCAATTGATGGTACCGGTATACCGATCCAATCGATATACCGTGTGTGCGGAAGCGTGTAAAGCAATAGATCTACTATGCCATGATCTTAGTGCACACTTAATGTGTATAAGAACACATATTAACATATATATATATACACATCCAATATATATATATATAAGGTTCAACGATTACTTACTTGTTGTGATCGTTGATTTCGCTTAAGGTGGTGTTGAGTCGATTGAACCACCTTAATAGATCAGCAACTCAAAGATCTCCTTGTGAATGAACTCTTCACTCCTTTGGATCGTCCGGATGTTGAAGCCGCACAAATGGCCCGGCCTCTACGTGTTGCACACGAACCCGGATAATGACTTGCTTGCTTGATCGAGTTGATTCTCCAAGAACAATCTCTTTTCTCTCTTTCTCTTGTGAATTTCGTGGGTAGTCTTAGTGTGTGATGAAAATCTGATTTTCATCCATATAATAGCCTCATTATTCATGCCATAACACCCCATTGTAACCTCCTACATAATGGGCATCATTATGCACCATTAACATGCAAAAGGAGTTACAAAGGAGGTGAAAGGTCATGCCACATACACATGCCACTATGCATTGTATGTGGTCCCACTTGCTTGTGTGGCATGCCATGTCACACTATGTGACATGCATCCATGCAAGCCATGCATCCCATGCATGTGAATTAAATCCACGTAAATATTGATTCTAAATCAATATATATATCAAGCATCGTACATTATCTTCGAGTTCATGTGTGACCCTGTAGGTATGATTTAATTGATCAATATTATATTGTTCCCAACAATTAATATTATCAAATAATCATTTAACATCCATAGACGACCTTATGACTTTATCGATTGCACACGTAGGATCGAAGGACACATCCCAACAGTGGGGTCTCCCAACCCATGCTACTTCTACCGGAAATATACTTTCCTATTTTAATTCGTTTTTTCCTATTTTGATTATTTCTTTATGGAATATTCAAGAAATAGAAAAAGAATTAATTTAGTACTAAATTTATTTTTCCTATTTGATTATTCCTACTCATGGGAATATTCATGGATTAGGAATAAAATAAATTTGGAAAGTATAAGAGTTCTAAATTATTTTATTTCTTTATTTCATTATGGATATCATCTAGAATATTCCAAGAGTATCTTGGATAGATTATTCTAGAGATTTAATGGAGTGGAAAAGAAAAATAAAATAAATAAAAATATTAATAATATTTAATTTTATTTTTGATATATTCAATTGACTTAATTTTCGAATTAAGTAACTCTTGGATTAATTAAAAATAAATAGATTTAAATATTGGAGATTAATATTCTCGTCACATGGAGCATTCAAGAAACGAAGACTGAAGACTAGAAGATGCGTACGGAGATGTGATAAAGCCATAATAGTCGGAAAATAATATTCTAGTATTATTTTGATTATGTGATAATACTATGTGCTTTATTACATGTATGCATGCTATATGTGTTTATTTTATGCACTAGATAGCGTATCCCTTTATTGTAAAAAGCTAAGTGGGAGAGGGTATGGAAACATACCCATGGTCTCCATTGCTGCTCTCTTGGTGACTTTTATAAACTTTTGAAGTTTATATAGATAAGTCATTGGAGGAGAGTTCTTGTAATTCCTCTTACGAGAAACATTGATTAAGTTTATCAAACAATGCCTAATTTGTCTTTCCAAAGCTGATTTCAAGTCGACTCATTCTCACCCCGGGGAGTGGAATGGAGCCAGAGCCACTTGGTCATGTAGAGGACACAAATTAGAGACCTTCGTACCATTCTTTGATAGATGGATCGATTGTCTGCTCGGCTCCCTCATTTATGAGAGATAGGGTTGTTCGCATGGTGAATCACTGGTTAGAAACTTCGAGTTTCACTTATGTTTCTCCACGTCTTGATTTACGGAGATTAAATGGATCAAGTAATTGGGAGTCAATTATAAAAGTCTCTTAGTGTAGTAAACGTCCACACCACGTGGCTTGCTATGCTGACGGACTTTGGATTAATTGATGTAGACAGTTGTAAGTAATTATGAAGAGTTGTGAAGTTATCGTAAACGTCCACACCACGTGGCTTGCGGTGATGTAGCAATTCCAAATAATTTACTTTGGTACTGAGTAATTGTTTACACTTAGATACGCATTATAGTATTCCTCCCCACGAGGTTACGCTATAAATGATGTATGACCAAAGAAAATCTAATTGCTAAATCATTTGGGTGGGTAAACGTCCACACCACGTGGCTTGCCTTACTTGATGGGATTTTAGATGTAATTAGTGATTTAATGATATTATTTGAGGGAGATAATATCGGTATTAAATTGTTTGTTTGTTTTATGTGCTTATAGGTTAAGAATGACTGTGACCCCACTTTGTGATATACTTAAGGATGAAAACTCACCGGTTCCATATAGTAATGATTGGGAACGAAATCTGGACATTGTTCACACTGTTGAGCTTTCCGAATCCACTGTTGTCCCAACTGATGAGGACATTCGAAATGACCTCAGGATGATGTTGAGACATAGCGTGGAAGCCGGGCAAGAGGTGATTAATATACTCGCGGAATCCTCTCTCAATGAGTCCCTTAAAAAGGATTCGGCGAAAGCGGAGTTTGTGCGTAAGTTAAGAGAATCACAAGCTTTTGTGGCAAGGCTAGAGGAAAAGCGTGCAAAGAAACCCAGTGGTTTAAAACCACGGATTGGGAAAGGCAAGCCTTTGGGCAAGTGCTTTCGATGCAAGCAGTTTGGGCACTGGAGGTCTGATTGTCCTCTCATCAAAGGTACGAAATTTTCCTTAGTCACTGAAACATTGTCAGCGGTGATATCTACCAGCACCTGGTGTGTAGATACGGGCGCCACTGACCATGTCTGCAATTCATTGCAGGGGTTCCAGGAAACCCGGAGACTTAGAGAGGGAGAGATCGTGGTCTACATGGGCAATGCCGCGAAGGTGGCGGCTGTTGCAGTGGGAGACGTTCACTTACGCTTTAGTAGTGATAGGGTTTTAGTTTTACAAAATTGTCTTTATGTACCGAATTTTAGAAAGAATTTGATTTCAGTTTCTAAGTTAATTCTGAATGGATATTCTGTTTCTTTTTATCACTCTGTGGTCATAAGAAGAAATAGTGAGATTGTCTGTTCTGGTACATTGGTAGACGATTTGTATATTTTAAATCCTGAGTCTAACACGATGCAACTAACCGAGAGTAATAACACATCTACGAACACCAATAAGAGAAAGGAACCTTCTAAAATGAATCAATTATACTTGTGGCATCTAAGGCTAGGTCATATTAATTCGAATAGAATTCAAAGGTTGAAAGCTGATGGTCTCATTAGCGGCATAGAAGGAGAGGACCTTCCAACCTGCGAATCCTGTTTGGAGGGAAAAATGACCAAGCGTTCTTTTTCTGGTAAAGGACGTAGAGCTGAACAAGTATTGGATTTGATTCACTCTGATGTATGCGGACCTATGTCTACTCAGGCAAGGGGAGGGTACGAGTATTTCATCACCTTTACTGATGATTACTCAAGATATGGATATGTATACCTGATGCGCCACAAGAGTGATTCTTTTGACAAGTTCAAGGAATTCAAAGCTCTTGTGGAGAACCTTCGTGGTAAATCCATAAAATGCCTGCGATCTGATCGCGGAGGCGAGTACCTGTCTGGAGAATTCAAGGCATACTTGGCAGAGAATGGGATTGAATCCCAGCTGACCTCACCATATACTCCTCAGCAGAATGGTGTGTCAGAAAGAAGGAATAGGACTCTTATGGAGATGGTGCGATCGATGATGAGTTACTCGGATTTACCTGTTATGTTCTGGGGACTTGCCTTGGAAACAGCGGCGTACATTCTGAATAGGGTTCCGACCAAAACGGTGCCATCTACACCCATGGAATTGTGGAGTGGGCGTAAGCCTAACTTGAAACACATTCGGATCTGGGGATGTCCAGCACATGTGTTGCGAAAAGGCGCCGATAAGTTAGAACCCAGATCAGAAATACGGTTGTTTGTAGGATACCCGAAAGGAACTAAGGGTGGCATGTTCTATAGTCCTACGGACCAGAAGATCGTTATAAGCACTAACGCTCGGTTCTTAGAGGAAGACTATGTCATGGACCACAAGCCCAAAAGTGACATAATGCTTGATGAGTTGAGAGGTAACGAGGAAGACCTGGATACAGCCGAACCGAGTATAGATACACCACTAGAACCTGCACCTAATACTGTCACTGTTAATACACCGGAACGCCGTCGTAGTGGGAGGGTTGTTAAACAACCGGACAGATGGATTGGACTGGGTGAGTCTTCGGACTCGGCACCCGGAGTTCATGAAGTCAATCCCTGGACCTATGATGAGGCGGTACAAGATATAGATGCGCCTTCTTGGAAGAAAGCGATGAAATCCGAAATAGAATCTATGGATTCTAATAAAGTCTGGGATCTTGTAGAACCACCAAGCGGCGTAAAGCCAATTGGGTGTAAATGGGTCTACAAGAGAAAGAGAGGATCTGACGGAAAGGTTGAAACCTTTAAAGCTCGGCTTGTTGCGAAAGGATACACTCAGAAAGAGGGAATCGATTATGAGGAGACCTTCTCGCCGGTAGCCAAGATAAAGTCAAACCGGATTCTCTTATCCATAGCAGCTCATATGGATTATGAGGTGTGGCAAATGGATGTCAAGACAGCTTTCCTCAATGGAAGTCTTGACGAGACGATTTATATGAAACAACCAGAAGGATTCATTGCTAAGGGGCGAGATCATCTAGTGTGCAAGCTTAATCGATCCATTTATGGATTGAAACAAGCCTCGAGATCGTGGAACCTGCGGTTTGATGAAGTAGTCTAATCTTTTGGATTCATTCAAAGCATGGACGAATCGTGTGTGTATTGGAAACGTGATGGAAAGAAGGTGGTGTTTCTCGTGCTTTATGTAGATGACATACTTCTCATTGGCAACAGTGTAAAGATGTTATCAGACATAAAGGGATGGTTGTCTAGACAATTCGATATGAAAGATTTGGGAGAAGTTGTACATGTTCTAGGGATCAAAGTTATAAGGGATCGCCGGAATAGAACATTGTGTCTTTCCCAGCAATCTTACATAGACACGATTCTAGCTCGTTTTAACATGCAAGATTCCAAGAAGGGTGATCTGCCCTTCAATAAAGGAACTTATCTTTCTAAGGAGATGTGTCCTCAGACACAGAAGGAGAAAGATGAAATGAAAGCGGTTCCCTACGCTTCGGCTGTGGGAAGCTTAATGTATGCAATGTTATGCACGAGGCCTGATATCTGTTATGCAGTTGGCATAGTAGCGAGATATCAGAGTAACCCTGGAAAGGCTCATTGGACTGCCGTAAAGAGCATTTTCAAGTATTTGCGAAATACTAAGGATTATGTTCTGAGATACAGTGCAGACAATCTGATTCCTTTGGGTTACACAGATTCGGATTTCCAAGCTGATAAGGACCGGCGTAAGTCGACATCAGGCTATGTGTACACTTTGGGAGGTGGAGCCGTATCATGGAAGAGTGTTAAGCAGAAATGCATTTCGGACTCTACCATGGAAGCTGAATATGTTGCAGCCTCAGAGGCAGCGAAAGAGTCAGTGTGGTTCCTTAATTTCCTCCAGGACTTAGATGTGATTTCGAGTTTGCCCAAGGCTATGACAATTTATTGTGACAATAGCGGTGCAGTGGCAAACAGTAAGGAACCACGGTCCCATAGTGCTACGAAACACATAGAGCGCAAGTACCACCTGATTCGAGACATCGTCAAGAGGGGCGATGCGGTAGTCACCAAGATAGCTTCGGAGGACAACCTAGCGGACCCTTTCACCAAAATACTTCCTAAGGAAGTATATTACAAGCACTTGGAGGGTTTGGGAGTCAGAAGTTTGGAAGATAAGACTAGACCTTAGTATAAGTGGGAGATTGATGGAGTAGTATACTTAATGTCTAGATTTGAGTATTCTGAACTCTATGTACACTTTCATTTACCTATTTATAATGAACATTCATTTGCTTTTAATTATTGTTAATTAAATATATGCAAATAATAGTCCTGGATTTCATACGTTGTAGTTAGTATGGTGTGCATGGGCACACAGAAGATCATACTATCGGTTACTCGTATTTAATCGAACAGTTGCTCACGACCTAGATGGACACGGACCAATCCATCGGTATAGTCGTTGTGTGAGAGAGAAAATAATTTATCTTAATTATTTTATCACACTTGTACACTCGGTGTATTGAGCGGATCGCTTGAGACTTATCAATTAGGATTGCTCTGTGATAATTGATTTAAGTCTCGGAGTATTTTATTCTTAATCCCTGAAACAATTGCGGGTGTGTATATTTAATATAAGTGACTTTGATTTTCCAAAGGAATTAACCGATTTAATTATTGGGTTAATTATCGGTTAAGTTGGGTCACTATATTTTATATATGGCATGGCGTGAATTCTTGAAGGGACAGTGTATCCCGAAAGGGTTGATAATATCTCAAAGATGAGCTCATAAGGATTTATTATGTAAACCTCGCGAGTGGATTTGTTCCCGCATAATAAATAAGGTTGAGTGGTACTATTCTCGGATATAAGAGATGAATAAATTTATTAAGCAATAAATAAATTTTATTCATGGATATTTAAATCTTAAATACACGAAATAAATAATACTAACCGGAGAAATATTATTTGATATAATATGGATAAATATTGGGAGTGCAATTTTATTTATATAGTGGAAAATAAATAAAATTAATATTGATAAGGATTAATGGATTTGGGTTGGACCCAATTTAATCTTCAATATTAGAAGCCCAATATTTAATCTCCTTTTGATCCCCTACGTAGCCTATAAAAGCACTACATGGTCTTCACAATTCATTAACCTAAGATACGCCAATCATAAAGTCTAGAAGAGTGAAGAAGATCCATAGGAGTTCGATAGATCGTCGCCCACCCGACGTTCGAACGGAGTGCAAGGAATACGTGGGAAGATCGCAAGGTCATCTTGATTTTGTTTCTCCGAACAACGAATCGAAGGTAAAAAAATCTAAACGCGCTTTATGATTTTGATTTGATTCAATTATTGAGAATACCGTAGGACGAAGATCCGAGATCGAAGCCCGGACTAGAGGACGAACGCGTGGTGGCGATCTAGGATCGCCGGACCACGGCGATCGACCCTAGGGTTTCGGGTTAGGGCGTGGGGGCGAACCCTCGGCTGGGCCGAGGGTGTGCGATCGATCCATGGGGATCGATCGCTGGGCACGGGCTGGTGCCGTGCCCTACCCCGCCGTGAAGGCGGGGACCTCCTGGTGGCGGCGAGTCGCCGGACTCGCCGCGGGGGCTGCTGGGCAGCCCCACCCGATCGCGCAACGGCGCGATCCTTCGATCGCGTGAACCCCGGCTCGCGGGGGTTCGGCTGGGGGCGGGCTACGTGCCTTCGGGCGCGTGGTCTCCAAAGGCCGGACTCCGGCGGATGAGTCGGTGTTCGTGTGATCTCCGGCGAAAGGTTCGTTCGGGTTATTGGTTTCCGCAAATTTAAATAACCCGGGATATCGAATTCCAACATAAAAGTCCCTAGACTACGAGGTATATATGGGCCAATCCATTATTAAATTCCAATAATTTTATCAAGTCCACACTAAATCTTGAAATTATATATTCAGCCCTTGAAGTTTTGGAAGTTGCTAGTTCAACCCCTAAGGTCTTAGACGTGTTTTGGATTTTCACTTTCATGCCACGACAAATCGAGGTAGGTACAATGTTGAAGGGTTGCTTTATTTGTTTACGTGTTTCACTATGTGTGTTCTCTGTGTGCGCATTATGTGATTTAATATCCATGCACATACATATTCGTTGTAGTCGGAGACTGATTAAAAGGTCAACGTGCTTATAGCGCAGTTCATTTCATTCGTTGTAACCTGAGACCGAGGAAAAGGGTCGAAGGGGACCAGCGTAGTGCATTCATTTCATCGTTGTAACCTAAGACCGGGGAAAAGGGTCGAAGGGGAGACGCAGTAGTTGGGCAATTGATTTATAAAATTAAAAATAAGTTTTCGTTGTAACCGGAGACCGAGGAAAAGGGTCAAAGGGGATCAGCGCAGTGATTGGCCCAACTTGCAGTTCATTCAGTAAACGCAATGCTATTCATTCATGTCATGCTCATGTGGATTATGCATATATTTGATTCATGTATTTAAATGAAGTAATTGTCCTACTGAGCGTGTTGAGCTCACACCTTCAGCGACCCCCTTTTCAGGTACCAATGAGGATGCCGAGCGAGTAGGGTGACGAGGGATGAATGTTAATTACTTATTTTCAGTTAATTCAATTCCACTATAATTTCTTTTTAAATAAATGAAGTTTTCACATTCAAATATTGCTTTGCGATATTTAGTTTGCTTTACATAATTACATGTTCTTTATTAAATATTTTCACTTGTTCTAATATTTAATTTCATGTTGAAAATGAGTTTTTAAATGTAAATTTTGGTAGCGCCCGCACTTTATTAAATGTTATTTTCAAAAGTTAACACCTTCCGTTGTTTTAAAAATACGGGGTGTTACACATGTGCTTCTGATCACATGATATGTTGTCTTGATTTCTTTACGTCCCCTCATGCTCCTGTAAATTCTAAAGTTTAACTTCCTACTGGTGATCTTGCTAAAGTTACACATAAAGGGACTGTACAACTTACTAAATCTTTTACCCTCTATGATGTTTTATATGTTCCTACATTTTCTTTTAATCTTATATTTGTCTCTCAACTAACCCTACATCAGAACATTTTTATGAATTTTGTATCTCAACATTGTGTTTTGCAGGACCAAACATCACTGAAAAGAATTGGTTATGCTGAGTGCACCAAGGGTCTTTATTACTTGCATCATGATTCTTCTGCTGCTTCTGCGCATTCCACTACATCAACACATACTGAATCATCTCTTACATGGCATGTAAGATTTGGTCATCTACCTTGCAATAAATTGTATTCTATCATTCCTTCTATTGGTTCTTCTAATGTAAACAAAATTTGCTATATTTGTCATTTTTCAAAACAACGAAAATTGTCCTTTTGTAATAGTTCACCTACTATATCTGATTGTTTTTAGTTCACATGGACATTTGGGGACCTTTTACCGTTGAATCATATTCTGGTTATAAATATTTTTTAACTATTGTTGATGATTTTTCTAAATGTATTTGGGTTTATTTGATGTCCTCTAAGTCTGAAACTCGGTTTCATATGAATGCTTTTTATGCTATGGTTGGAACTCAATTTTTAAAGAAAATAAATAGTATTCGAACCGATAATGGTGCTGAATTTTTATATCCTGCTTTTTATTCTACTAAGGGTATCATCCATCAGCGCTCTTGTGTTGAGACCCCTCAACAGAATGGTAAGATTGAAAGAAGGCATCAAACAATACTTCAGGTTGCTCGATCTTTACTTTTTCAGTCTTGTCTACAACTTTCTTTTTAGGCCGATTGTGTTCAATCTGTCGTTTTTCTTTGAAATCGAACACCTTCTTCTGTCTCACATAATTTATCCCCTTTTTGAGGTGCTTTACCATTAGAAACCTGATTATTCATTTTTGAAAGTTTTTGGTTGTTGTGTTATGCTTCTACATTATTAGCAAATAGAAAAAAAATTGATCCAAGGGCTTCGAAATGTGTTTTTATTGGTTATCCGTTCGGTTGTAAGGGTTACAAATTGTATGACTTGTCTTTTCATAAAATTATTATTTTACGCCACGTTGTCTTTTATGAATCTGTATATCCTTTTAAGGATTCTACAATGGTTTCGTCTCTCTCTCATTCTGAGGTTTCTTCATCTTCCTTTTCTTCTTATTTTCTTTCTAATACTGCTTCATATATAGATAATGAGACTTTGGATGAGTTGTCTATTTTTTCAGGTCCTACTGAGCTTTCTTCTAGTCATTCTCACATCGATCCTCCCGAGGAACCCCCTGCTGCTCCCAGGAGATCTAGTCGGTCACGCCATCCTCCATCTCATTTGGCTGAATACACTTTAGGTATTGAGATTGCTAGATCACCTGATGGTATTTCTTTATGTCAACGATCTTATTTTTTGGACATTTTAAAAGAAGATGGTTATTTAAATGCAAAACCTAATTCTACACCTATGGACTCCAAAATTCAACTTTCCAAAACTAATGGTGTTCCTTAATCAAATCCAAAATCTTATAGAACTTTGATTGGTAAGCTTTTGTATCTTATCGTTACTAGACCCGATATTTCTTTTCCCTTTCCCTTTCTCTCTTTTCTTATCTCGCATCACTTAACTTTGGAGTTCTTATAGGAGTTTGTCCAGAAAAGAAAATGCATCTTGTTTGTATGAATAGTGTATTCAATTTCTTTAAGCACTTGCATTTTTTGGGGCATTACAGTACTTTACATTATGAACTTGAAATTTCGGCAGTATCTCCCTTCTATTTTCGAAGTACACGTATTTCAATGTATCCGATAACAAAAAGGAGATAATCTACTGAAATATACAAGTCCAAAATGCAAAAAAAAAATAATATGTAACTAACAAATATATAACTATCACACCCTCAAACTGTCCGAATATGAAACAATTCAAAATTTAATATCAAATTGTTAGTTCGATATTAAATCTCAAACAAGATTAAACTGTTTAGATGAGCACATTTTCCAAAATCAATTGCATAACATACAACGATATAAGAGCATACCATATATACTGATTGACGTGCCCAACATTTCCAAACTGCCGATTCTCGGAACTGTCGATTCCAGATGTGATGGTTCCGACTCAATTTTTTAGAGAACCAAAACCGATCCAAGGGTTTCACGGTTACGGTTTCGGTTCCCGGTTCTAACTTATTATTATTTTTTTGAAAATGACACTTTCGAACTAGAACCGTTTTTTCTGCCAGTTTTGATTCCGTCTTTTCAAGAACAGCAACCGAACCGACTAAAAACGGGTTTCGGTTCAATTCTGGAATCGGGATGATGGTTCTCAGTTCTAGAACAGGAAATCACAGTTCCGAACCAAAGGTTCCCGGTTAATTTTGGGCACGTCTAGCGAATATTGAAATGTGGAATTAAGACAATTGTTGATAAACATAGGTAAACTTAGAGGTGGACACTTCGTCCCGGAATTCCGATCACGTCCCGATCCCATCTCGAAAACTAGCGAGATGAGATGGGATAGATTTTAAAAATGACAATCCCGTCCCGTCCTATTTTAAATTTTTTACAACTGGACGGGACAGGTTTGTAACATCAATAATATTTTTATTTTTTCACACAAATTAATAAAAATATCAAAATATTAATTATAGTTCAAATTAAATTTATTATATTTTTACAATCTAATAATATTTCAAAATAATTTAAATTTTATTTATATATTTTTCTTGATAAATATTAACATTATTATTTTGAAAATTTTAAAAATTAAAATATTATTTAAATTGAATAAAAATTAATATTATTTAACTTATTTAATAATTTATTTTGAAAATTAAAATTTTAAATCAATTCAATATATATAGGGATAATTGGCTAAATGGTCACTTCTCAAAGGCCTTTTGTTTATGAAGCCTCTTGACAAAGTCAAACACTATTTTTTAATTGTTTTTTTTTTTAATTCAAGTTAATAAGGAAATGTCTATATTGCCCTTATCACATTTAAACAAGTAAAATAAATTTCATAAATTTCATGAATTTCATTATATTAGCTTTATATTAGTAATTAAAATGTTATTTCATGAAATTAACTTTATATTAGTAATTAAAATGTTATATTTCGTGAAATTAACTTTATATTAGCAATTAAATTTCATTATATTAGCTTTATATTAGTAATTAAAATGTTATTTCATGAAATTAACTTTATATTAGTAATTAAAATATTATTTCATGAAATTAACTTTTTATTAGTAATTATATTTCAATAAATTAACTTTATATTAGTAATTAAAATATTATTTAATGAAATTAACTTTATATTAGTAATTAAATTAACTTTATATTAGTAAAGAATAATTTCATTTAAAATTTTATATATTTGTCTAGCTTATGGTCTCGAGATAAATTTCAGGAAATTTTGATGGTCTCGAGATCGTTTTATCGCGAATTTAAAATACTTTTGATGACTTTTTTATTTTTAGTTTGATGAAATAACATTTTAATTACTAATATAAAGTTAATTTAATGAAATTTAATTACTAATATAAAGTTAATTTCATGAAATTTAATAACAATATAAAGTTAGTTTCATGAAATTTAATAACTAATATAAAGTTAATTTCATTAAATAACATTTTAATTACTAATATAAAGTTAATTTAATAAAATTTAATTACTAATATAAAATTAATTTCATTAAATTTAATTACTAATATAAAGTTAATTTCATGAAATAATATTTTAATTACTAATATAAATTTAATTTCATGAAATAACATTTTAATTACTAATATAAAGTTAATTTCATGAAATAACATTTTAATTACTACTATAAAGTAAATTTAATTAAATTTAATTACTAATATAAAGTAATTTCATGAAATATAATTTTAATTACTAATATAAAGTTAATTTAATGAAATTTAATTACTAATATAAAGTTAATTTCATTAAATAATATTTTAATTACTAATATAAAATTAATTTAATGAAATATAATTACTAATAAAAAGTTAATTTTATTAAATTTAATTACTAATATAAAGTTAATTTCATGAAATAATATTTTAATTACTAATTTAAAGTTAATTTCATGAAATAATATTTTAATTACTAATATAAAACTAATATAATGAAATTTAATTGCTAATATAAAGTTAATTTCACGAAATATAACATTTTAATTACTAATATAAAGTTAATTTCATGAAATAATATTTTAATTACTAATATAAAGCTAATATAATGAAATTTAATTACTAATATAAAATTAATTTCACGAAATATAACATTTTAATTACTAATATAAAGTTAATTTAATGAAATAACATTTTAATTACTAATATAAAGCTAATATAATAAAATTTAATTACTAATATAAAGTTAATTTCACGAAATTTAATTACTAATATAAAGTTAATTTCATTAAATAACATTTTAATTGCTAATATAAAGTTAATTTCATTAAGGTATATGACATTTAGTCTTAGGTGTATTGAAAATCTATTTATCAAAATGTGTAATTTCATAGAAGATGGCTTATATACCACGCATATTGTTTATAAGAGACTTTATACTAAACGGGTTAGAATTGCATTAAGTATAATACAATTATGCTTAGGTATGTGTGTCTAGTATTTATGATTAAATCTTAGCTATCCGTTCAAAAGTGAATAATACAAGAATTAATTCCAGCCATCTATTAATTTTTATAAATAAAAAATGAATAAATCAAGAATTAATCACAGCCATCCGTTCAAACGTAATCAACGGTTGTGTTTGTTGATCCGATCCAATGGTCAACTTTACATCACAACCATCCATTCAAGGTAATCAATTGATGAGTTATGTTGTTCTGAATCCTAGTAATTAAAATGTAATTTTATTAAAATTAACTTTATATTAGTAATTAAAATATAATTTTATGATTAACTTTGTATTAGTATTTAAAATGTAATTTTATATAATTTAACTTTATATTAGTAATTAATTGTAATTTCACGAAAAATAATTTTATATTAGTATTTAAAATGTAATTTTATGTAAATTAACTTTGTATTAGTATTTTAAATATAATTTCATGTAATTTAACTTTATATTAGTAATTAATTGTAATTTCACGAAAAATAATTTTATATTAGTATTTAAAATGTAATTTTATTTAAATTAACTTTGTATTAGTATTTAAAATATAATTTCATGTAATTTAACTTTATATTAATATTTAAAATTTAATTTCATGTAAATTAATTTTATATTAATAATTAAAATATAATTTCGGGTAATTACAGATTCCAATAAGTTTTTTTTTTTTGCGTTTTTTTTTTTTTTTTTGCTCTTTAGAACCTGGTGTTTCCGTTGCGGACCGTCGGCGCCATTCTCCGGGAGAGGATCAAATTCCTTTTCAGCAGGGTGGGAGGAGATTTTGAAATTGAAAATTAGGGCCAACGACCCGACCCGAAGATTTTGGGGAAACAGATCAACGACGATTGAGAATCGGTCGAATCCAAATGGCTGAGATGATATCATCGTTCCAGTCCCTCTCCAAGCACCTGTGGCGATCCGTGACATGTGCCAGGAATCAAAGCGCGGACAAAACAATGACGTTCCGGATGGTGGTCAACTGCCCATTCAGAGAATTCCGACCATAAAACACCCTTGTGGAACAATGAAGGAGATGAAGGAGGTGATGTACTAGGCTATTGATATTATTGCATGCATATGCACGCATGCAGTCCCATACAAGACGTACGAGGAGTCGCATGCATATTATTTGCTTTCTTTGGGGTCCTTTTTATAATTACCATAACTTCTTTATTTATTGCAGTTTAGCCCCTGTATTAAGGTTGCGCGTATGCTGCGTGTTTAATTAGAATTAGGATTCTTTTCGATTCTTTTCCTTCTTATGTTTCTTTGTTACCTCTCCTATAAATAGGGACTCCAATGTATTCCATCGATCATCAATAATAAAAGATTTCATCAATTTTTCTTATTCCGTTTCTTTTCCTTATACGAGGTTTATTTTATTTTTACATGGTATCAGAGCTATAATCCGCAGCCTCGATGACAGAGGGAGATAAGGGTTCGGCCTCTTCTCCGGACGACAACTCCATGGATCCAACCAAGCCATCCAGTCCCTACTTTCTCCATTATGCAGAATCTCCAGGTCAAAAACTTGTCAATGAACCTCTAAATTCCAGAAATTATCAGTCATGGAGCAGGAACCACTACAAAAAATTCGCAGATTCCCTACGGCAATTCCCGTAGGGAAATCCACAAAAATCCGTAGGGAACAGGGTTCCCTACGGCATCCCCTACGGGAATCACGCCGTAGGGGTTTGCCTCGTAGGGAACAAATCCCCTACGGGATTTTTGGAGCCGTAGGGGAAATCCCTACGGGCTGGCCGTAGGGGAGCCGTAGGGGACTGCTTTCCGCGCCCGTTCTTTCCCGTAGGGGATCCCTACGGGGCTGTCGTAGGTTCGCCCGTAGGGGATCCCTACGGCTGATTGTATAGGACACCAACCTTGTGTTGGGATGTGTCCTTCGATCCTACGTGTGCAATCGATAAAGTCATAAGGTCGTCTATGGATGTTAAATGATTATTTGATAATATTAATTGTTGGGAACAATATAATATTGATCAATTAAATCATACCTACAGGGTCACACATGAACTCGAAGATAATGTACGATGCTTGATATATATATTGATTTAGAATCAATATTTACGTGGATTTAATTCACATGCATGGGATGCATGGCTTGCATGGATGCATGTCACATAGTGTGACATGGCATGCCACACAAGCAAGTGGGACCACATACAATGCATAGTGGCATGTGTATGTGGCATGACCTTTCACCTCCTTTGTAACTCCTTTTGCATGTTAATGGTGCATAATGATGCCCATTATGTAGGAGGTTACAATGGGGTGTTATGGCATGAATAATGAGGCTATTATATGGATGAAAATCAGATTTTCATCACACACACTAAGACTACCCACGAAATTCACAAGAGAAAGAGAGAAAAGAGATTGTTCTTGGAGAATCAACTCGATCAAGCAAGCAAGTCATTATCCGGGTTCGTGTGCAACACGTAGAGGCCGGGCCATTTGTGCGGCTTCAACATCCGGAAGATCCAAAGGAGTGAAGAGTTCATTCACAAGGAGATCTTTGAGTTGCTGATCTATTAAGGTGGTTCAATCGACTCAACACCACCTTAAGCGAAATCAACGATCACAACAAGTAAGTAATCGTTGAACCTTATATATATATATATTGGATGTGTATATATATATATGTTAATATGTGTTCTTATACACATTAAGTGTGCACTAAGATCATGGCATAGTAGATCTATTGCTTTACACGCTTCCGCACACACGGTATATCGATTGGATCGGTATACCGGTACCATCAATTGGTATCAGAGCCTAGGGCTCGTGCACACTTTTGTGTTGGACACAAATGTTAAATCAACATAATTGGATTATTTATTTAATTGTGATTATGTGATTAGATGTAAGGCCGACCACCGATAGTGGTCGGGTGAATGAAATTGTCGTTTTTTACGTTTCGATTGGCCATAGTTTTGGAGGGCTGCGTCCCTTGGAATCATTTGTAATAGATAGGTTTTCTATTTCAATTTGTATTGTTCAAACTTGTAAGCGATGGACTTGATCCATGGTTCGATGGAGGATCTCGGCTCTCCGGCGAAAACGAGAAGAAACGAAGCAAAACGAATCAAAACGAAGCAAAACGAAGCAAACCGGGGCTGCTGGAGCCAAACGGCGGGCGCCGTTTTAGCTCCGGCGGGCGCCGTTTTGATTCGGCGGGCGCCGTTTTGGAAACGGCGACCGCCGAAAGCCCTGTTTTTGGGTCAGATTTTTCCGAACCCTTTCGGCGGGCGCCGTTTTGGAAACGGCGACCGCCGGTGGTGTTCGGCGACCGCTGATTGTGAAACGGCGGGCGCCGTTCGTGGTTTTTTGGGTACGGAATAGATTTGACCAAAATCGGAGGGCACGGAACTGAAATGGCGGGCGAGGAGCAGTCCAGAAGATGTTCAAGGCTTTTGTTGTTACTTTAATTCTTTTCTTTTGAGAGTTGTGAGGTTCTAGGGGCCTTTCGATTTCGTATTTATTTGCTTTGCTAGTTATAGGTTGTTTTATGTTATAAATGTTCAACTTACATATAAACAAACCTATGCATGCAAGTTCCCAAAATAATGAGTATAATGTCTTGTCCAAAACATCACACCCATAAAGCCCTCGATCATAAGTTGGTAGGTCCGCCTCAGCGGGGTACTACTTGTTATCTTGGGATAAGTGGGAGTAAGGGTTAGACCCTTACAAGTGAGTTTGGTTTTCTCATCGATAGATCCACTGCAGGCGTGGCTATCGAGACATGAGATGAGAATGGGACTCTCATCGACCGAGAGTGACATTGGATGTCATTGACATGGGATGTCTACCTATCTTGGAGTTCTTAAGTGCGGACTCAGTCGGCTTAAGGATTCGCAAGATGAGGGTCTTGGGATCGTTTTGTTCTAATTTATTAAAATGTCAAAAACCAATGCCTAATCTGTTTTTCAAAGACTAAGTTCAACTCGACTCATTCTCACCTCGGGGAGTGGAATGGAGCCAAAGCGCTTGCTTATGTCGATGACACAGATTAGAGACATTCGAGCCATTGGATGGCGTGAATCGATTGTCTGGTTGGCTCCCTCATTTTAATGAGAGATAGGGCTTCAATTGCATGATAAGATCGCTGGTTAGAAAACCTCGAGTTTTTACTTACGATTTATCACGGTTTTGATATTAAGATAATTGGGAACGACGATATTGGATATCGAATGAACAAAATGAAACAAATAAAGTAGTTATGCGAGACAACCTTATTTGTTTAAACGCTTTGTGGATGTTTACTTACTTAATTTATCTTTCTTCTGTAGTTTAATATGTCTGTATCAACTCAATTCAAGTTCAGCTCTATCTTGGATAGAGAAAAGTTGAACAACACCAATTTCCTTGATTGGCAACGTAACTTGAGGATAGTCCTCAAATACGAAGAAAAGGAAAGTGTGTTGGACAAACCCCTTCCCGTGCTTCCCGCTGATGGGGGCACGGATGCCCAAAAGGCATCATATGCCCTTGCTAAGAAAGCCTCGAATGAGGTGACATGTTTGATGTTGGCATCCATGGTACCCGAGTTGCAAAAACAATTCGAGTTCATGGAAGCCTATGACATCATAGAAGAGCTCAAGAGCATGTTCGGGGAACAGGCTAGGATTGAGCGCTTCGGTGTCACCCGGGCTATAGCAACAGCTAGGCTGGAAAAGGGTAAACCCGTGGGACCACATGTGCAGCAAATGATTGGATTATTTGCTTCAAGTGCTCGCCTCGGTTTTGCATATGATGACGAGTTGGCTACCGATTTCATTCTTCATTCTCTTCATGATGGATATGACGCCTTTAGGCTGAATTTCCACATGAATGGACTGAAGAAATCGCTTCATGAGCTCCATGGGATGCTTAAGGCTGCTGAGCCGGCGATTAAGAAGGACCCTAGGAGGGAAGTTCTTATGATTCGGGAAGGAGGTACCAAAACGTTCAAGGGGATTAAGAAACCGGAAGTGAAAGGCAAAGGGAAAGGGAAAGTTGTGGCAACTCCTTCCAAAAGGTTCTTGAAAGCTTCTAAGGTTCCTGGGGAATCTGAGTGTTTCTACTGCAAGCGTGTTGGACACTACAAGCGGGATTGCCCCAAGTTCCAGGAGGATGTAAAGAACGGTGTCGTTCCTTCATCTTCAGGTATTTATGTCATAGACATAAACTTTACAAATTCTTCTTCTTGGGTATTGGATACCGGATGCGGTGCTCACATTGTTTCACATGTGCAGGGACTGCAAAGAAGTAGAAGTTTGGTAAAGGGAGATGTCGATCTGCGGGTTGGAAATGGAGCGAGGGTCGCTGCATTAGCCGTAGGATCTTATGATTTGTGTTTGCCTTCGGGCCTTGTTTTAGTATTGAATAATGTTTATTTCGTTCCAAGTATTACCAAGAACATCATTTCTATTTCAGTATTGGATACTGAAGGATTTTCCTTCACTATAATAAATGGTTTATTTACTATTTCAAAAAGTGGAGTGTTCTATGGTTCGGCACGATTAGAACATGGATTATATATACTTCAACTTGACAATCATATATATAACATTGATACCAAAAAGGCCAAATCGAATGAATTCAATGAAACATACCTTTGGCATTGTCGATTAGGCCACGTCAACATTAAACGTGTAGAGAAACTTCTTAAAGAAGGCATTCTCAAATCTTTTGACTTGGAGTCATTTGATACATGTGAAGGATGTTTGATGGGCAAAATGACAAAGTCACCTTTTCTAGGAAAAGGAGAACGTGCAAGTGACCTATTGGGTTTAATCCATACTGATGTATGTGGTCCAATGAGCTCACAAGCACGTGGAGGTTATTTCTACTTCATAACTTTTACCGATGACTTAAGTAGATATGGTTATGTCTATTTAATGAGGCATAAGTCGGAAGCCTTTGAAAAGTTCAAAGAATTCCAAAATGAAGTTGAGAATCAACTTGGTAAGAAGATAAAATCCATTCGATCGGATCGAGGTGGTGAATATCTTAGCCAAGAATTCGATGATCATCTTATGAGTTGTGGTATTTTATATCAACTCACTCCACCTGGAACACCCCAGATGAATGGTGTTTCCGAAAGGAGGAATAGAACCTTATTGGATATGGTTCGATCGATGATGAGCCTTAGTAACTACCGAAATCTTTTTGGGGACACGCACTTTTAACAGCGGCCTATACACTGAATAGGACACCGTCAAAAGCTGTTGATAAGACACCATACGAGTTATGGAAAGGGAAGGTCCCTAACTTGTCTTATATCAAGGTTTGGGGATGTGAAGCTTATGTGAAGAGAAATATCTCTACAAAGCTTGAACCCAAATCGGATAAATGTTTCTTTGTGGGTTATCCAAAAGAAACACGAGGGTACCACTTTTACAACCAATCTGAGAACAAAGTCTTTGTTGCTCGAGATGGTGTATTTCTTGAAAAGGAATATCTTTCCAAGAAAGTAAGTGGGAGCTCAGTTGAATTGAACGAAGTTCAAGAAAACTTGAACGAGGTTCAAGAAGATCAAACTGAGATGGACACTCAAGACCAAGTCGAGAGTACTCCATTGGTTTTGGAAACCACACCTAACCCTCGAAGGTCCGGAAGGATTAGATCTCAACCTGACAGATACCTAGGTATTCTGACAAACGAGAGCTATGAAGTCATGCTTTTAGAAAGCAATGAACCTTCGACCTATATCCAAGCTATGACGAGTCCAGATGCCGAGAAATGGCAGGATGCCATGAAATCCGAAATGGAATCAATGTCTGAAAATCAAGTTTGGAACTTGGTCGATTTGCCTAAAGGGGCTAGGCCCATTGGATGCAAATGGATTTACAAAATAAAAACAGACATGAATGGAAAACCTAGTGTTTTCAAAGCAAGGTTGGTGGCAAAAGGATATAAACAAATTCACGGGGTGGATTATGATGAAACCTTTTCACCAGTTGCTATGATTAAATCCATTCGGATTCTCTTAGCCATTGCTGCTCATTATGATTATGAGATATGGCAAATGGACGTTAAAACCGCCTTCTTGAATGGGATTCTAGTAGAGGAAGTGTTTATGACACAACCAGAGGGTTTTATCGATCCTAATCAGGCTGAGAGAGTATGCAAGCTTAATAGATCCATTTATGGATTAAAGCAAGCATCTCGGAGCTGGAATCTTCGGTTCGATGAATCCATACAAGAGTTTGGATTTCAAAAGAACATGGAAGACTCTTGTGTTTACAAGAAAGTCAGTGGGAGTTACGTTGTATTCATTGTGTTGTATGTCGATGACATACTCCTCATTGGAAACAATATTCCTATGCTTAATTCGGTTAAAGAATGGCTGGGAAGATGGTTTTCAATGAAGGATCTTGGAGAAGCACAGTACATATTGGGCATCAAGATCTGTCGGAACAGATCACAAAGGATGCTTGGACTTAGTCAAGCAACCTATATTGATAAGGTACTTGACAGGTTCAGAATGAAAGAAGCCAAGAAGGGTCTCATTCCAATGACTCATGGCACATCTCTGAGCAAGAGGCAGTGCCCTTCGGGACCTGATGAGCAAATGAGGATGGCAAATATTCCTTATGCTTCGGCAATAGGGTCTATTATGTACGCCATGATATGTACACGACCGGATGTATCGTATGCTTTGAGCATGACGAGTCGGTTTCAAGGAAACCCAGGTGAGGCGCATTGGACTGCGGCCAAGAATATTCTTAAGTACCTTAGAAGGACTAAAGATTATTTTCTTGTCTTTGGAGGACAAGAAGAGTTGGTTATGACAGGCTATACAGATGCAAGCTTCCAAACAGACAGAGATGATCTCCGGTCTCAGTCCGGTTTTGTCTTTTGTCTGAATGGAGGTGCGGTGAGCTGGAAGAGTTCCAAGCAACCCACCGTAGCTGATTCTACTACAGAGGCTGAGTACATTGCTGCATCTGAAGCAGCAAAGGAGGCCGTTTGGATAAGAAAGTTCTTAGATGAGCTTAGTGTCGTACCTAGTTCGGCCCATCCGATATCTCTCTATTGTGATAATAGTGGAGCTATCGCGCAAGCCAAGGAGCCTAGGGAGCACCACAAATCCAAACATGTGCTCAGGAAGTTCCACATTCTCAGGGAGATAGTTAGTCGTGGAGACATCGAGATAAATAAAGTTGCAACTGATGATAATGTTGCAGACCCGTTAACTAAACCACTCCAGCAGTCAAAGCATGATGCTCATACGACTGCAATAGGGATACGATTTCTTAGAGATGGATTGTGATTCCTATTATTGTATTGTCTACTTTTGGAGTTTATATAAACATTCACGTATCTTTTATGATATTCAATAATTTCTTCATATAATTGTGGTTTAAATTGTATGAATTGTCCAAATGATTAAATTATATTAATTGGGTTATGAGGTCGATTTACCACATAATGAAGTCCCAATTGTTGAACTAATATAATTAAGTCATAAATTGTTCCTAGTTCGTATCATCAAGTACGGACAAACTGACGATACAAAGAACTAGATTGTAATGTGTACTATAGCGCCGCTTCATGGGCTAATGATGTGGGACATCAAGTACAATTACATAGATATTAGCTGGGAGCTAATGATCGAACAGACCCGACTGGAATAGTATTTAAGATTTCGAGTCATAATACTATTTCATTGACTGTCGAGCAATTTCCTCTGACCTGAGTAGTCCAGAGTGATTCCATTGTGAAATGGTGTACTTTGATACAAGTAGACGCCTTTCGTAAAAGGAGGTTATAAAACTTGTTATTGGGTATATCAGGAAGCAAGTGGGAGAGCTTGGATTGACAAGATGGGATTGTCCTCCATTTTATAAATGGGATACATGTCTTACCGGCCACTTGGAGAGTCGAGACTGTGGAAAATACGTGGCCACGTCCAGATTCGTATCATAGTGATAAATCTGGTTTTACAGTCTATCTCAAAGTCCAAGAAAGGTTTGAACCGATTGAGGATGACTCGAGTCTTGACTCAAGTTCAAACTTAGACATAAAGTGACAACAGGAAGTTGGCAGCACACTGGCTCTGAAGGCCAAGTGGGAGATTGTTGGGATGTGTCCTTCGATCCTACGTGTGCAATCGATAAAGTCATAAGGTCGTCTATGGATGTTAAATGATTATTTGATAATATTAATTGTTGGGAACAATATAATATTGATCAATTAAATCATACCTACAGGGTCACACATGAACTCGAAGATAATGTACGATGCTTGATATATATATTGATTTAGAATCAATATTTACGTGGATTTAATTCACATGCATGGGATGCATGGCTTGCATGGATGCATGTCACATAGTGTGACATGGCATGCCACACAAGCAAGTGGGACCACATACAATGCATAGTGGCATGTGTATGTGGCATGACCTTTCACCTCCTTTGTAACTCCTTTTGCATGTTAATGGTGCATAATGATGCCCATTATGTAGGAGGTTACAATGGGGTGTTATGGCATGAATAATGAGGCTATTATATGGATGAAAATCAGATTTTCATCACACACTAAGACTACCCACGAAATTCACAAGAGAAAGAGAGAAAAGAGATTGTTCTTGGAGAATCAACTCGATCAAGCAAGCAAGTCATTATCCGGGTTCGTGTGCAACACGTAGAGGCCGGGCCATTTGTGCGGCTTCAACATCCGGACGATCCAAAGGAGTGAAGATTTCATTCACAAGGAGATCTTTGAGTTGCTGATCTATTAAGGTGGTTCAATCGACTCAACACCACCTTAAGCGAAATCAACGATCACAACAAGTAAGTAATCGTTGAACCTTATATATATATATATTGGATGTGTATATATATATATGTTAATATGTGTTCTTATACACATTAAGTGTGCACTAAGATCATGGCATAGTAGATCTATTGCTTTACACGCTTCCGCACACACGGTATATCGATTGGATCGGTATACCGGTACCATCACCCACGCCACCCCCACCTCGTCCGACCGCCGCCTAGGGCAAGCCGCCGCCGCCCAGCCCACGCGCCACCACCACTGGTGGCCGGCGTGGCCGGGACTCCCACGGACAGCCCGCCTAGGGCCGTGGGTCGATCGATCCCCTCGGGATCGATCATGGGGATTGATCAATCCCCGGTCCTTCGTCTTCTCGTCACTTCGTCTTCTTCGGGGTCTTCGATTCGTCGATCCAATCGCAAAATAAATTACAATAATCTAAATTACAATTCCGGTATCGATTCTATACATGAAATCGACCCTATACATTTTCCGGAAAAACGATGAACATAATAATAAATCCTAAATTCGGTCAACCCCCGAATTTTTACTATTACAAGCATTCACCACCAAAAACGAATCTCGACATGTCCGAGAGTTTAATAAAATCAACAATCATGACAAAATAAATTAAACGAGTAATAAATTAAGCCATAATAGTCGGAACCCTGCAAGGTAGAACAATATTATCGAAAATACCGCGAACGTAAACCACGCTCTGATACCAATTGTTGGAATTCGATATCCCGGGTTATTTAAATTTGCGGAAACCAATAACCCGAACGAACCCTTCGCCGGAGATCACACGAACACCGACTCATCCGCCGGAGTCCGGCCTTTGGAGACCACGCGCCCGAAGGCACGTAGCCCGCCCCCAGCCGAACCCCCGCGAGCCGGGGTTCACGCGATCGAAGGATCGCGCCGTTGCGCGATCGGGTGGGGCTGCCCAGCAGCCCCCGCGGCGAGTCCGGCGACTCGCCGCCACCAGGAGGTCCCCGCCTTCACGGCGGGGTAGGTCACGGCGATCGATCCCCATGGATCGATCGCACACCCTCGGCCCAGCCGAGGGTTCGCCCCCACGCCCTAACCCGAAAACCTAGGGTCGATCGCCGTGGTCCGGCGATCCTAGATCGCCACCACGCGTTCGTCCTCTAGTCCGGGCTTCGATCTCGGATCTTCGTCCTACGGTATTCTCAATAATTGAATCAAATCAAAATCATAAAGCGCATTTAGATTTTTTTACCTTCGATTCGTTGTTCGGAGAAACGAAATCAAGATGACCTTGCGATCTTCCCACGTATTACTTGCACTCCGTTCGAACGTCGGGTGGGCGACGATCTATCGAACTCCTATGGATCTTCTTCACTCTTCAAGACTTTATGATTGGCGTATCTTAGGTTAATGAATTGTGAAGACCATGTAGTGCTTTTATAGGCTACGTAGGGGATCAAAAGGAGATTAAATATTGGGCTTCTTATATTGAAGATTAAATTGGGTCCAACCCAAATCCATTAATCCTTATCAATATTAATTTTATTTATTTTCCACTATATAAATAAAATTGCACTCCCAATATTTATCCATATTATATCAAATAATATTTCTCCGGTTAGTATTATTTATTCCGTGTATTTAAAATTTAAATATCCATGAATAAAATTTATTTATTGCTTAATAAATTTATTCATCTCTTATATCCGAGAATAGTACCACTCAACCTTATTTATTATACGGGAACAAATCCACTCGCGAGGTTTACATAATAAATCCTTATGAGCTCATCTCGGGGATATTATCAACCCTTCTGGGATACACTGTCCCTTCAAGAATTCACGGCATGCCATATATAAAATATAGTGACCCAACTTAACCGGTAATTAACCCAATAATTAAATCGGTTAATTCCTTTGGAAAATCAAAGTCACTTATATTAAATATACACACCCGCAATTGTTTCAGGGATTAAGAATAAAATACTCCGAGACTTTAATCAATTATCACAGAGCAATCCTAATTGATAAGTCTCAAGCGATCCGCTCAATACACCGAGTGTGATAAAATAATTAAGATAAATTATTTTCTCTCTCACACAACGACTATACCGATGGATTGGTCCGTGTCCATCTAGGTCGTGAGCAACTGTTCGATTAAATACGAGTAACCGATAGTATGATCTTCTGTGTGCCCATGCACACCATACTAACTACAACGTATGAAATCCAGAACTATTATTTGCATATATTTAATTAACAATAATTAAAAGCAAATGAATGTTCATTATAAATAGGTAAATGAAAGTGTACATAGAGTTCAGAATACTCAAATCTAGACATTAAGTATACTACTCCATCACTTTATGTAAATGTTCTTATTTAATTAGAACGTGTAGTGCGTAGGAGGAATTGAGATTCAGAATACCTTTCCCCCTTTTCTAATGGCAGAGAGCGGCCGTGCGTGAGAAATTGCGGGAAGAGAGGTTGAGGAATCGTCTTTTTCTTCGACGATGACCGTAGATGCTCGATTGTACGACGTGCGGCGGCAGCCCTACTTCGCATCAAAGGAGGGGGGGTTCAGCGACGGTCTTTCTCGACTCGGGGATGGCGGGAAGCTCGGCTGCATCGAGGCGATGAAGGATGGTGTTGAGCGACTAATTGTCGGCCGAAGAGGGTAGCAGCGGAAATCTTGGTTCTCAGATTTGGGTGAACGACTGGTTTTGGTCGCATATTCATTGGAGTTAATGTATCAGATGCGGTTCAAAGGGGTGATGTTCAATTCAACTACGGGTTGATCTCGGATGGTTTACGGGGCTGTTTTGGTTGTATTTACGGGCTGTACCAAAGACATATTAATTACCACATGTATATATTGTGCAGGGGTTGTTGTGAAGGAAAAACAATGAAAGGATGAATAGTAAAAATTAGGTGTTGATGATCACTTCTTGTTGACATCGATGGTGGCGTGGTCGATGGTGGTGTGGGGATGTGTAAGGGTAGAAGACTATATTTATAAAGATGAAAATAAGAGTTAATTGTATTAGGGTTTTTATTTGATTTTGGTAAGTTTTAAATATTGGAATTTCTTAATTGCTAAGATATTTTTTTTATTAATAATTGAATTTTAAATTTTATTAAATAAATTGGGTTGAGTCAAAAATATTAATTATATAATATGTTATTTAAAGTTTAATTGAAATATATTCTATTTTGTAAATTTTAATTTATTAAATTAGTTTATATTATATTTTTTTAAGTGAATTCAAATTTCTAGTAAATAAAATTTGGGCTGTTACAATCTACACCCCTTAATTTAAATTTCGTCCTCGAAATTTGTAAGCATAAAAGTTTTAATGATCTTTCTATCATATTGATAGTATATAAGTTCTCTGCTCATAAACTAAAGTCTCTAACAACCTAAAATGTCATTACATAACATATTATTCATAAATCATGTTAATATAAAATATTTAACTTAACATAAAGTAAACTTGAAGACATAACATAGCATAAAGTGAAAATGAATATGAAATATAACATAAAGTGAACAAGATCATGTGAATGCTTTAACTACTGCGTACCTTGAGGAAAACCGGCGAGCCATGACGAGGATGGATTTAAATAATTTTTTTTGTACAACCAAGAATCGTAATGCTCTGATACCAACTGTAACGCTCCGTATTTTTAAAACAGCGGAAGGTGTTAACTTTTGAAAATAACATTTAATAAAGTGCGGGCGCTACCAAAATTTACATTTAAAAACTCATTTTCAACATAAAATTAAATATTAGAACAAGTGAAAATATTTAATAAAGAACATGTAATTATGTAAAGCAAACTAAATATCGCAAAGCAATATTTGAATGTGAAAACTTCATTTATTTAAAAAGAAATTATACTGGAATTGAATTAACTGAAAATAAGTAATTAACATTCATCCCTCGTCACCCTACTCGCTCGGCATCCTCATTGGTACCTGAAAAGGGGGTCGCTGAAGGTGTGAGCTCAACACGCTCAGTAGGACAATTACTTCATTTAAATACATGAATCAAATATATGCATAATCCACATGAACATGACATGAATGAATAGCAATGCGTTTACTGAATGAACATGAATGCACTGCAAGTTGGGCCAATCACTGCGCTGATCTGTAACAACCGCAAAAATTATATTACATAAATTTTGGCCCAATTAATAATTTGCTAAACCTAAAAATCGAGACAATCAGGCTGTGCCTGGAAAGCGGCGAAGACGATAGGTGTTCGCTTGCCGGCGAACTGGTTCGGAAAAGCGATCGAATTCGGCGCAAACGATATCGCCATCGAATCATGTCGAGAGCGGGCGTTAAGAAGAAATTCGTTTTGGCACGTGAAGTGCTCGGGTCTGAAAATCTCGTCTGATTATCTCTGAAAGGTTCCGGATGCCTAATTGTCCACGGGGGAGACAGATCGGTGAAATTCTCGGCTCTCAAATCGCTCAAATTGTGCCGTGTGTATGGTTAGATGCTTGGATTTGGGTCCCTTAGGGTTTGGAGAACAATGTGTGTTTCAGAAGCTCACGAATTTGATGTTGAGTCCAATTAATAATTTGCTAATGAAATAATTATACTATGCATAAGTTATAATCATTTGTTATTTATATTAATTTTCATGATAGGCTTATTATGCATTTTTCATGTTGAGTCATATCATGCATTTAGATTCACGATTTATTTTCATTCTTCATTATATTGACATTTCATTTAGAGATCCTCAAATTCCAATAATCTTATTAACACTATTTTTATATTTAAATCATCAATCTTATTAAGAAAGTAAATTAAATATCCTAAAACTAAGTTATTATTATTATTATTATTATTATTATTATTGTTATTATTTAGTTGAACCTAGTCTTATACTACATTCAAATTATTCTTACCCTAGTTAATACTTTCCTTAGCTTACTAGTATTCTATCATTCTATAATTAATAATTAAATAATTAATATTCTTGTAACACGACCCCCCTTTCTTCTCCTAATATATTAGAGAAACAATAACAAACACAGCCGCACCAATATATTCTTTCTACAAAGGTCTTTTACCAAAGTTAAATTCTTATACCGTCTACTATAAAACCTACCCCTCACTTATATTCTGAAGACAACAATACTCGCCTCCTTCAACCTTTTATCCCATCTCAAACCTCCACCAAATTATATTCACAAGCCCTCAACCCAACAAACAGATTTACGTACAATACCCATCTTCAACTTCCTTAGATTCCTTCATGAACACCGACTTAGGTTCGTTGGATAACCTTAAACCCGAGCGTACAAGCAGCCTTCCGTCAGCCTACCCAAGCCCGAAACCCGACAGTATACCTTAGCCGTTTCCGCCCTCCAAACGAACCCTTCCCGGAGTCGTTGTTGCTGGAGTCACCGCCCCCTGTCGTCACTTCACCATCGTCGGACAATTAGCAGGATCGAGGCGCTGCTGCTCCTACGGCGTGGTGGCCGCTACAACGAACAGAGTTGATGCCAAAATTCTTCGACCTGAATTGCAGTCGAGCTAAGTCGTGATCTACCCTATCCCGAGTGTCGGCGTTCTTGCTTCCTCTGAAGACCCGTCAATCGAAGCTGAAATATTCGCGCTGACCGCCGCCTGGAGTCGATGTCAATCCCTCTTCCATATTTTGGCTGCTGCCTTGAGGCACCAGGACCGTCCCACTCCATGACCTCCGCCATGAATCGAAGCGAGATGAGCTGAGTCACACACTACTTCGTTGGAGAAGGAGAAGAACACCGCCGAGTTGATCCCTCCAAATATCTCTGTCGGTCGTAACATTGGGAATGGATTTGTTAGGTCTTCAATTTCCCCAATTGCAGAAGAAAGACGTACGAGGTTTGTGTACTGACCAATAACTCTCATCACAATTATTCGACCCACCAATTTATTCCTAGCCCATTTTATTCAATCAGCCCAACTAGTTATTCCAAGCTTACGACCCACTACTTTCAGTCCAATATCTTTATTTAAGTATTAATAAAATATTCCAAGTATAATTGTGTATATATATACAATAGTATTAATATTACTTTATTAAATGAAGGATTTACGGATAATGAGGATTAGGACTGCATGAGCATCCATTCACGCATCTTTTTCGTCAAGTCAAGTTCTGCATTTTCAAGGTAGGGGTATTTCTAAAACCTTTTCAAATACAGTTCATATCAGTGTATGGCACGCAGGTAATTGTTTGATATCGAGGACTTTATATTCTATTCATGTTATGTGCACATATTAGTCGCGCGACGAAACTCATGGCCGTGTTCACGTAGACGTGTGACGTGTTCACGGTAATAAATCAAGCAAGCAAGTGATAGGAACGTTTAATCGTTCGGAAATTCATGTCCTTGGGTATATCCCACTATCTAACAAGTTCAAGTTAGTTTATAAAGTTGAGAGTTATTCCGGTTATTTTCGTATTGTACAATGTATGAACTGGTATCCTTACTGAGTTGTTGATAACTCACCCCTTTAAAAATCCCATCTTTTCAGGTTAAGCGAAATCGGAGCGAGACGGGGATGTGGCGGCGATAGTAGTAGTAGCGTTTATTTCAAAGACATTATTTTCTTTTATGCTTTCCGCTTTTGAAACTTCATACTTGAGTATTTATATTTAAATTTGACTATTGAGGGTTATTATTTTTAGTTAAAGATTTTATTATGAAAAGTCGTTTTGACATTTTGTTATTTTAAATACTAAAATTTATTTTGAAAAGTAAGAAAATCCTCTTTAGTTTATGTTATGAAAAATGGGATGTTACAGATCCCCTTTGACCCTTTTCCTCGGTCTCCGGTTACAACGAAAACTTATTTTTAATTTTATAAATCAATTGCCCAACTACTGCGTCTCCCCTTCGACCCTTTTCCCCGGTCTTAGGTTACAACGATGAAATGAATGCACTGCGCTGGTCCCCTTCGACCCTTTTCCTCGGTCTCAGGTTACAACGAATGAAATGAACTGCGCTATAAGCACGTTGACCTTTTAATCAGTCTCCGACTACAACGAATATGTATATGCATGGATATTAAATCACATAATGCGCACACAGAGAACACACATAGTGAAACACGTAAACAAATAAAGCAACCCTTCAACATTGTACCTACCTCGATTTGTCGTGGCATGAAAGTGAAAATCCAAAACACGTCTAAGACCTTAGGGGTTGAACTAGCAACTTCCAAAACTTCAAGGGCTGAATATATAATTTTAAGATTTAGTGTGGACTTGATAAAATTATTGGAATTTAATAATGGATTGGCCCATATATACCTCGTAGTCTAGGGACCTTTATGTAAATGTTCTTATTTAATTAGAAGGTGTAGTGCGTAGGAGGAATTGAGATTCAGAATACCTTTCCCCCTTTTCTAATGGCAGAGAGCGGCCGTGCGTGAGAAATTGCGGGAAGAGAGGTTGAGGAATCGTCTTTTTCTTCGACGATGACCGTAGATGCTCGATTGTACGACGTGCGGCGGCAGCCCTACTTCGCATCAAAGGAGGGGGGGTTCAGCGACGGTCTTTCTCGACTCGGGGATGGCGGGAAGCTCGGCTGCATCGAGGCGATGAAGGATGGTGTTGAGCGACTAATTGTCGGCCGAAGAGGGTAGCAGCGGAAATCTTGGTTCTCAGATTTGGGTGAACGACTGGTTTTGGTCGCATATTCATTGGAGTTAATGTATCAGATGCGGTTCAAAGGGGTGATGTTCAATTCAACTACGGGTTGATCTCGGATGGTTTACGGGGCTGTTTTGGTTGTATTTACGGGCTGTACCAAAGACATATTAATTACCACATGTATATATTGTGCAGGGGTTGTTGTGAAGGAAAAACAATGAAAGGATGAATAGTAAAAATTAGGTGTTGATGATCACTTCTTGTTGACATCGATGGTGGCGTGGTCGATGGTGGTGTGGGGATGTGTAAGGGTAGAAGACTATATTTATAAAGATGAAAATAAGAGTTAATTGTATTAGGGTTTTTATTTGATTTTGGTAAGTTTTAAATATTGGAATTTCTTAATTGCTAAGATATTTTTTTTATTAATAATTGAATTTTAAATTTTATTAAATAAATTGGGTTGAGTCAAAAATATTAATTATATAATATGTTATTTAAAGTTTAATTGAAATATATTCTATTTTGTAAATTTTAATTTATTAAATTAGTTTATATTATATTTTTTTAAGTGAATTCAAATTTCTAGTAAATAAAATTTGGGCTGTTACACATGTGTTAATAATCCAAGGAGAAGAGTGTTTGACAGAAGTAACGGCAAAAGAATTACCTCTGAACATGGATGAATCAAAAGTCGTGGTATCCTCGGTGCTAGCTACAGCAGCCTTGTGAAGGGAATGAGTGGAGGATTGTGCCCGCATAAACTGAAAAAACTTATTGTAGAGAGTAGGATCACAAAATTCCATGTCAGTAGTTACAATCTCAGAGGAAGGAAAAGCAGGATCAAGAGTAGATGAAGGGACAGTAGAGGCATTTGAGCAGACCCTAAGAGACTAAGATGAATGGAAGAAGAAGGAACATGACCAGGAGCAATTCGAGGAGTGCGAGGACCTGTCCAGTTTGAGGGGTTTTCCTTTAATTGATAACATCTATCAGAAAATTTAGGCTTAGACTTATAAGAGTTTTTGGCCAAATTAGAAGTGGGAAGAGATATATCAGTAGACACTAGAGGAGCTGTAGAAGCACTATGCAAAGCAAAAGAGCCAATCGGATGATGGAGAGTCCGTTGAGACTCCTCTTGTCTAAGTAATGAGTAAACTTTAAAAAGAGAAGGATTAGGAGTATACATTAGAATTTGGCTCCGAAGACCAGCATACGACTCATTCAAGCCAATCAAGAATTTTAACACAGATTTCTATTGTTGCATATCTTGAAAAACCATGCTAACGTTACATGTACAATTTCCACATGAACAAGCAAGAAAAGACTGAAAATTATAATACTCATCCCAAAGCCCTTTAAACATATTATAATAGGTTGTTAAAGACTGAGAGCCTTGTGAGATATTACTGAGACTCTTTTCAAGTTCAAAAACCCGAGGACCATCACTCTTAAAATATCGAAGGCTAAGTTCATCCAAAACATCTTTAGCACATGAAAAATAATGAAGAGTCCCACGAATATCAAGAGATACAGAATATACCAACCAAGACAAGAGAAGAGCATTGACGCGATACCATGCCCAATACAAACCATTATCAGAAGAGGGAGGAACGATGGTACCGTCAATGAAGCCCAATTTGTTCTTGATTGTGAAAGCCATCATAACCGATTGTTTCCAATCGTTGTAATTGTCACCAGTCAACATCTCAAAAATAACTCGAACATCGGCATGATCTGCAGGATGAAGAAAATACGGCGAGGTAGGATCTTCATTCGGCGTCAAATGAGGTTGTCGTTGATCTAGGGTTGGCACAGTGTCAGCCATTGAATATCACAAATTGATAACAAGAGAGGCAAAAAGAAAATAAAATCAGAACAAATCGAGAGAAGGAGGGGAGAAAAAAAAATCAAGATGAAGAGGCGTTCTAAGATCGAAACCTCTCTGATACCATGATGCGAGATAAGAAAAGAGAGAAAGGGAAAGTAATATTTCTTATATTATTGAAAGACTTAATAACAAGTCTGTACATATATGAGGTATATATAATACAACAAAAGCTAAATGAATAAAGTAACTACTGCTAATTAGTATATTACTATTTAATTAATATGATATTATGCCATTGATTTAGTGATATGCTTCTATTAATATATTACATCAAATCAATCTAATATTGTGCATCGACTAAGTGATATGTCTTCTATTATTAAGTGTGCCAGCTATGAAGTAATTCTAGGATGGGTGACCCACTGGCCACTGGGAAGTATCCAGGTGCGCACGAGTGAGTGTTGGAAATCGATATCCCGGGGTATCAAAAATTGCGGAACCGATAACCCCGACCGAAATCCTATCGCCGGAAATCCCGATCGCGAACCACCTCACAAACCGGGGCCCGACCGAACGCCCAGCGAGGCCCGAAGGCCGCGTGCGCCAGCCGAGCCCCCACGAGGGGCTCGCGATCGTCTACGGACGATCGCTGGGGATGCACGAGGCATCCCCGGGGCTGCTCGTAGCAGACCCGCAGCGAGTCGCTGACTCGCTGCCCTAGCGAGGGCGTCGCCCTCGCACGACCGCTGCGGGCGAACCCGTAGCTCATGCGAGGCGGCTACGGGTGACCCCGTAGCACCCCGCGATCGATCCTCGTGATCGATCGCACCCCTCGGCTCCAGCCGAGGGCTCCTCGCCTCAATCCCGGCGGGGATCTCTAGACCGCCAGCGGTCCGGTGGTCTTCGACCACCACCGCCCGGTCTATCCCCGTCCCCGGTCTCGTTCGTTTTTCCCGGATCGTGCGTTCATGTATGTATCACAATTAATTCACATAAAATCATACAAGGGGTTTTATGATTTTACCTTTTGATTCGTTGTGCGGAGAAACGAAATCAAGTTGAAGACCTTTTAATCTTCCCACGTATTCCTTGCACTAGCTTGAACGTCGGGTGGGCGACGATCCTCCAAGCTTATGGATCTCCTTCACGAACTCTCTAGAATATCAAGTATGATAATCTTGTCTTATTGATTTGTGAAGACCATGTAGTGCTTTTATAGGCTACGTAGAGGATCTAAAGGAGGTGGAATATTGAGCTTCCAATATTAATGATTAAATTGAGCCCAAGCCCAAATCTATTAATCTCATTAATATTAATTAATTTATTTTCCACTATATAAATTAATTGCACTCCAAATATTAAACCATATTATATCAAATAATATTTCTCCGGTAGTATTATTTATTCCGTGTATTTAAGATTTAAATATCCATGAATAAAATTAATTTAGTGCCAATTAATTTATTCATCTCTTATATACGAGAATATTACCATTCAACCTTAATTATTATGCGGAACAAATCCACTCATAAGGTTTACATAATAATTTCTTATGAACTCATCTCGGGGATATTATCAACCCTTACGGGATACACTTTCCCGTCAAGTATTCACGGCATGCTATATATAAAATATAGTGACCCAACTTAACCGGTAATCAACCCAATAATAAAATCGGTTAATTCCTTTGGAAAATCAAAGTCATTTATATTAAATATACACACCCGCAATAGTATCGAAGATTGAGAATAAAATACTCTGAGATTTAAATCAATTATCAAAGGCAATCCTAATTGATAAATCTCAAGCGATCCGCCCAATACACCAAGTGTACAAGTGTGATAAAATAATTAAGATAAATTATTTTCTCTCTCACACAACGACTATACCGATGGATTGGTCTGTGTCCATCTAGGTCGTGAGCAACCATTCGATTAAATACGAGTAACCGATAGTATGATCTTCTGTGTGGGCCCGCACACCATACTAACTACAACGTATGAAATCTAGGACTATATTTTGCATATATTTAATTATCAATAATTAAATGCAAACAATTATTTATTAATTAAATAGATTAAATGTTATGACCGGGAGTTTACCGATACTTAAATCTAGACATTAAGTACACAACTCCAAAAGTGAGGACAAAATGCGTTGGAAAAGACAAGTATTGCTACAGTGGGGCCAGAATATCACTCCCTACATCAATCATTCGTAACCGAGTTGACCCATTTGGGTCGGGCTTCGACCCCGCAACGGTTCGGGGTGTTATAAGTACTAACTAACAAATCATATAAACAAATATCGCATTTTGAATGGGATATAACCCTACCCAAATCAATTTGCAGGGTGCCTTCGAGAACTGTTACTTCGTCTCTATATCCTAATAACAATTCTAAGAATATATACAAATAATAGGATGAACTCAGAACGTGATTGGATGAACAACAGGAGGATCGGGTGAGAAGCCAGTTGTGTTAATGATGATGTGTGGAGTATTACGAGTCAAATGAGTTCCAGGAGAAGTGGACATGTAACAGTCTGAACCGTCACATCGAGCTTGATGGAAACGATACTGTTATATTTGTACATGATGGCTGTTCTCGTTCCTCCATTTGGCACAAGGAGATTTTGGTAATTAAGTAAACTATTTGCTTTATTCTATTCATATTAAGTAAACCCGTAACCCTAAACCCTAAACCCTAAACACATAATTACTTCTTAATTTTGTATTTTACAGATTCAGGAGTTAGGTCGAGCTGAGAGGCTACATCTCACTACAAGAAAAAAGGCTTTTAGCGACCACACCTTTTGCGACCACAGGTAGTGGTCGCTAATAATAGGTTTTAGCGACCACACGCGATCGCAAAACATGTGGTCGATATTTGTTCAGATATTGATTCCGCCAAATTCCCGCGTACATATTCCCGACCAAAAATGTAGTCGCTATTAATTCAGTGGTCGCGAAAAAGTAGTAAAAGTATTTACGACCACATGTGATGGAGTAGTATACTTAATGTCTATATTTAAGTTATCTGAACCCCTTGTACACTTTCATTTATCTATTAATAAATAAGCATTCATTTGCTTTTAATTATGTTTAATTAAATATATACAAATTATAGTCCTAGATTATACACGTTGTAGTTAGTATGATGTGCGTCATCACACGGAAGATCATACTATCGGTTACTCGTATATAATCGAACAGTTACTCACGACCTAGATAGAAAAGGACCAATCAATCGTTATAGTCGTTTTATGAGTGAGAAAATAATTGGTCTTGATTATTTTATCATACTTGTACACTTGGTGTATTGGGCGGATCTGCTTGAGATTTATCGATTAGGATTTCCTTCGATAATCGATTTATATCTCAAAGTATTTTATTCTTAATCCATGATATTATTACGGGTGTGAGCATATAATATTAGTGGCTTTGATTTTCCAAATGAGTTGATTGATTAGAATAACCAGTCAATTACCGGTAAAGTTGGGTCGCTGTATTTTATGTATAACATGCCGTGAATTCTTGACGGGAAAGTATGTCCCGATAAGGGTTGATAATATATCCGAGATGAGCTCATAAGGAATTATTATGTAAAGCTCGCGAGTGGATTTGTTCCCGCATAATAATAAAGTTGAGTGGTACTATTCTCGGATATAAGAGATGAATAAATTTATTAAGCAATAAATAAAATTTATTCATGGATATTTATATCTTAAACATACGGAATAAATAATACTACCGGAAGAATATTATTTGATATAATATGGTAAACATTGAGAGTGCAATTATATTTATATAGTGGAGGTAATATATAATTCATTAATTAATTAATAGATTTGGGCTTGAGCTCAATTTAATTAATTTATGGGAAGCCCAATATTCTACTTCCTTAAGGTCCCTACGTAGCCTATAAAAGCACTACATGACCTTCATAAATCATAAGACAAGAATATCGATAGTTGATAGTTCTAGAGAGTTGAAGGAGATCCATAGAGCTCGGAGGATCGTCGCCTATCCCGACGTTTGAGCTAGTGCAAGGAATACGTGGGAAGGCTTCAAGGTCATCGAAGTTCTTCGTTTTTCCGGACAACGAGAACGAGGTATAAATCGTAAAACACCCTTTATGATTTTAATCGTTAAATATTGTGAAATACCGTAGAACGCAAGATCCGAGATACGAACCCCGAACGAGGGACGAACGGGTGGTGGCGGTACGAACCGCCGGACCACCGGCGATCATCCCCGTGGGGATCGTGACGCGTGCATGGAGCCCTCGGCTTCAGTCGAGGGGACGATTGTTGCCCTAGGGAACGATCGTCGGGCGGGCGGCTGGTGCGCCTGCAGCAGCTCATCGATCGAGCCGCCCCTCCACGGCGAGCAGCAAGTCGCCGGACTTGCTGCTAGGGGCTGCCGGAACAGCCCTGATCGATCGCATGATGCGATCGATCCCAGTCGATCGCGATGATCAATGCGATCATCGATCGCGAACCCCGCCCATGCGGGAGTTCGGCTGGGGGTGATCGCGCGCCTTGGGGTGCGTGGTCTCCTCGGTCGGGCTCCGGCGCGTGTGGTGGTGCTCGCGTGTACTCCGGCGAAGGGTTTTGATCGGAGTTGTCATGTTCCGCAATTCCGGCAACTCCGGGATATCGAATTCCAACAACATGTGTGGTCGCTAAAGACTATTTTCCTGAAATCCTATTTTCCACCATGGAAAATAGGTTTAATATACGACCACGTGGATGGTCTTTTGCGACCACACCGTGGTCGCGAATTCTGTAGTCGCTAATACTTTCCGGATAACAGGAAGCCCTTTTCTTCCTCACTTTTCTTGTTGCGTTTTCTGAACACGGTTGAAGGCGACGAGGCGATTTCCGGCGGCGGCGACTACGTGAAGCTAGTCCAGGTATGCTTTTCCTCTTCTCCTCTTCGTCATTTCTTTGATTTGTTTCTTTAATTAGGGTTTATTTATAATTTCAATTTTGGGATTGAAATTAGGGTTTTTTGATTTATAGTGAAATCATTGTGATAATCATGACTCACATGGCAGCACCTATCGAAACCCTAATTCATACGCTCGATTTATGTAAAAAAAACCGAGCCTCGATTTGTTTCTTTGATTAGGGATTTGTGTGTGTATGTGTTTGTGTTGGTTCTACAGCCCCTAAACTCTCTATGCTGGATTTGTTTCTTTGATTAGGGATTTGTGTGTGTTTGTGTTTGTGTTGGCTCTACAGCCCCTAAACTCTCTATGCTGGCTTCGATTGTTTATTTCCTTGTTTTTAGCTGAATGTGTAAAGTAGAAGGAGTACTGACATTCTCTGCTTGTGTGTGTGTGTGTGTGTGTTAATTCTTGGATTGCTTTTCGCAATAGATAATCAGATGCGGTGTGGGAGTTCTAAATGCAATGGATTTTCATTGTGTTTTTCAGAACCTATACTGCTCACTTACTTATAATCCGAATGCATCCCTTTCCTGCCTTCCGGACAGGGACGGAGGCAGGGGGTTCCAGGGGGGTCACTGGCCCCCCTGAGTTTTTTTCAAAGTCTATATATTTAATACTAATACTATATGTATATTAGTATAAATGTGTATGATGTGTGCATGTATATATTATTAATATTTTAATTTCATTTTTTATATTAAATACAATACAATGATATTTATGATAAAAAAAACGTTTAAAATTTTGTAAATTTAATCTAATTTATTTATTAAAAAATTTCAATTTTTTAATGTAATAAATTTTAAAAATTATGATTTATAATGACATTTTGATTTTTTTTTCTTAATAACATTCCAGACTTTATAATACTTAAAAAAATATTTTTGTCGATATTATTTAAAAATTGGGCCCCCCTGACCCAATTTCTTGGCTCGGTCACTGCTTCCGGAATAACCCTTTGTTTCCCTTTTCAGACAACGGATATTGGAAAATCTGTGAACTCTACGCAAGCACGGATCAAATCGACTTTGAAGAACTTCAAATGCACGTTCCGGATTTGATAGAATTGCAAATCGACTTTGAAGAACTCCAAATGCACGTTCCACATCCTTCCTACATGCCTCTTGCTTTTGTGCAAACAATTTATGTTTCCTACTTCGTGGATCCCTAATTTGTATTATTGTATTTCAATTTGAATGTTGTATCAAAAATTATGTCAAATAATATTATAAATTATAAATATTATTTTTTTTTATATTTTTTTATCAAAATATAAAAATTATCAACATTTATATTTATATAACTATTAATTGAAAATAATAAATAATAATAATAAAATAACATTTGCCTCCATGAATAGTGTGGAGGCAAATTTGCCTCCTACTATTCATGGTGGCAAAATACCTCCTTGTTTGCCTCCACCATTGGAGAGTGAAAATGGAGTGGGGGAGGCAAATTTTGGTCTAACTGGGTATGTCTCATTACAAACCTCCCTGGTTTTGTTTTCTGTAATTATTGAAATCGTATTCCTAACGCCTATTGAAATATGCATGAGAATGCATAAATAAAATATACTCTGCAGTATGCTGACATGGAGTTGGTGTATTGGATCACACACATGAGATTATGGGAGCTGCAATGTGTTCTTGTCTTTTAGCACACATGGATGTGATCTAGATTATTCCATTTGTGCTTTTACTTTTCTATCCTTGTATTACTTTACCTTTCTTGTATAAGATTGGTTGATAGTACACATTTTTATTGTAATCGAATATATTTGTTTTCTTTCTCTCCAAGTATCTTACTGGAGATGAAAACTCCATTGATGAACAACACAAGCTTATCCTTGAATATCAGTTTCTATTATTGATTTTATATTATTATGTTAAGCTTGTTTTTTTCTTTATGGTATCAGAGCTATCTATATAGTTATTCCGCCTATTTCTCTGTTCTTATTTTTCAGATCTGAAAAATGGCCTTGATGATTAATGATGATCAGTCAAATCCTTTCTTCTTGAGCCATGGTGAAAATCCAGGATTGATGTTGGTTACTAAGCCTTTGACATCTGCAAATTATCATTCATGGAGTAGAGCCATGTTTGTGGCCCTTTCTGCCAAGAACAAGCTCCCATTTATTACTGGAGAACTACCACAACCACCAGTCACAGATCCCACTTATTCAAGTTAGGGTTAGATGCAACCATATGTTTCTTTCATGGATTACTAACAGCCTTTCTCCTGAGCTTTCCAGTTATACACTGTATTTAGATTCTGCTTTTCAGGTGTGGAATGAGTTGAAGAAGAAATTTTCTAAAAGCTCTAATCACAGAGTATTCATGCTGGAACAACAGTTGACTACCACTAAACAAGAAGGTAATCCCATCAGTGTTTACTATGCTAAACTTAAGGCCATTTGGGATGAAATTGCTGTGTATGAAGAGAACTATGTGTGTAGTGCTAATCCTTGTGGAGTGTTGACCATTATGCTGAAAAAGAAAGAAAACAGGAAGGTGATGCAGTTTTTAATGGGGTTAGATGAAGCTTATCATACTCTGAGAAATCAGATTCTGCTTAAAAGGCCTATGCCTGATCTTGATGTGGTATTTGGTTTATTGATTCAAGAAGAGGCAAATCAAGAAATGTCTGTCAAACCTGCATCTGTTGAATCAGCTGCAATGAATGCCAGCAAGGGGGAAGGTACAACTGCTGCTATGTACAACAACAGGAATGATTATCAGAAAAATTATCAGAATCAAAACACACAAGGTCAGAAGGGTAAATCCTGGAACAAGAATACACAGAACAAAGGAAAAGTGTGCACTAAATGTGGAAAAACAAATCACACAGTGGAGAATTGCTATGAGATTTATGGATATCCACCTGGACACAAATATGCCAAAGACAAACCACAGCAAGGGCAACCAAGAAATCCTCAACACATGGCAAATCAGTCAAATGCTGGAGAAACAGGAAAGAGTGGAACCATGAGTCAAGAACAGCTTCAACAAATGATGAGCTATCTGCAGGGAATGATGATGAGTAATCAGAGTAACATCAGCTCTAAGTCTGTGAATTCTGAGTTTGGTTTCAATGGAGGTAATAGCATGGTTCATACCATTTATACTTGCTCTGCACTTCTCAATCAAGGTTGGATAATTGATTATGGAGCTACGGATCATATTATTCATGATTTTAACCTGTTTTCTGAGAGTCAGCCTATACAGAATTTGCATATAAACTTACCTGATGGAAAATCTATCAAAGCCACACACACAGGAAAAGTTCATCTCACAGATAAAATCAGTATTGAAGGAGTGTTATATGCACCTGATTTTCACTTCAACTTACTGTCTGTTCATAAACTGTGTTCTGGAAATGATTATATCTTACATTTTAACTCTAAGTTGTGTGTCATACAGGATCTTCACAGCAACAGGAAGATTGGGACAGCTGAGGTTGTTCAGGGCTTATACTACTTCAACACCAAACCTTATTCAACCATCCAAGCCTCACACACTCAGAGTTCTACTTCTTCCTTTTTATGGCATAAAAGACTAGGACATCCTTCCTTGTCTAGATTTAGTTTATTTCATGACATTTGCTACCTTATTCCTGCTTCTATTAAAAGTTTAGACTGTGATGTGTGTCCTTTAGCTAAACAGTCTCATTTGCCTTTCAAAATTATGAATAAAGATTTTTCAGAAAATGCTTTTGACCTCATTCATGTGGATGTTTGGGGTCCATTTCATGAACCTTCTTTAATTGGATGCCAATATTTTCTCACCATTGTTGATGACCATTCCAGATTTACTTGGACTTATTTAATGAAGTCAAAAAACCAGACCATTACATTACTTGAATCTTTTTATCAGAAAGTTCATACCCAGTTTCACAAGAACATCAAAATCATAAGATCTGACCAAGGCAAAGAATTTTACCTACATAACTTCTTTACCAGTCATGGTATAATCCATCAAACCAGTTGTGCCTACACACCTCAACAAAACAGTGTTGTTGAGAGGAAACACAGACACCTTCTCAATGTAGCTAGAGCTCTGAGATTTCAAGCTGCCTTGCCTCTTAAATTCTGGGGAGAATGTCTCCTCACAGCCACATATTTGATAAATAGAACACCTACCCCCATACTACAAAACCTCACCCCTTTTCATAAACTGTACAAAAAGATACCACAATATTCACATTTGAAAACTTTTGGATGTTTGGCCTTTGCTTCTGTTTTTCCAGTTGGCCAACATAAATTTTCTGAGAGAGCTTATAAATCTGTTTTCATTGGCTATCCAGAAGGGATCAAAGGATATAAACTTTATATTCTTGATACCAATCAAGTCATTGTTTCCAGGAATGTTGTTTTTCATGAACATATTTTCCCTTTCTCCAATATTTCACCTTCATTTGATACACAGCTTCCCACTCCTATCAATACACCATATATATATGATTATGACAGTCCTACAAATCCAAGAAATCATCATCCCACTGAACCACACATTTCTGAATCACACCCTACTGAAAATGACCAAAATCATAATTCTTCCCAAGATACTACCAGTCAAACACCTCCCATTGTTTCACAAAGAGCTCAAAGAAATAGAAAATTACCTTCCTATCTCCAAGATTATCACCATGAGCTCTGTAACACCTCTGCTGTTTCAAGCTCTCCTTCTGCAGTGCAAGTATCTGGTAAGCCATATAACATTGTTAATTATGTACCTGCACAGATTGTTCTAAATGCTGCAGCATGTGTTGAACCTAATACTTATGAGGAGGCAGTCTCAAATCCAAAATGGCAAGAGGCCATGCAGGCTGAGCTTCAAGCCTTGGAATCCAATGGGACATGGACATTAATGCCACTCCCTCCTCATAAAACCACCATAGGTTCAAAGTGGGTTTTTAAAATAAAGCATACTGCTTCTGGTGAGATTGAAAGGTTTAAAGCAAGATTAGTTGCTAAGGGATATAATCAGAGAGAGGGTCTGGATTTCTTTCATACCTTTTCACCAGTAGCAAAGATTACAACAGTTAGGTGTCTCCTCAGTGTGGCAGTGACTCAGAAATGGAGGCTGCATCAACTTGATGTGAATAATGCCTTCCTGTATGGAGACCTTGATGAGGAGGTGTATATGACTCCACCACCTGGTCTTCCCTCTTCTTCTAATATGGTATGCAAGCTGCATAAATCATTATATGGGTTAAAGCAAGCCTCCAGACAGTGGAATAGTAAGCTTACTCATGTTTTGATTCAACAAGGATTTAAACAATCAAAAGCTGATTATTCACTATTTGTGAGAAAAAGGAGCTCTTCTATTACATTACTCCTGGTCTATGTTGATGATATTATCATCACAGGAAATTGTGAAGCCCACATCAGCTCTGTTAAGACACATTTGCATACAAGTTTCAAACTTAAGGATTTGGGACTTCTTCATTTTTTTCTTGGCATTGAACTTGTTCACAAACCTGATGGCTTGTTTATTACTCAAAGGCAATATGCCCTGCAAATCATCCATGAGTGTGGTCTCCTGGCCTGCAAACCTTATTCAACTCCCTCAGATTTGAGTCAGAAAATCTCTAGGGACAGGGGGAGTATTCTCACTAATTTTACTCCCTACAGAAGACTCATTGGGAAGTTGCTTTATCTAACTTTGACAAGGCCTGATATTTGTTATACTGTTAATGCTTTAAGTCAATATATGGACAAGCCTACAGATTACCACATGAAGGCTGCATTGAGAGTGGTGCATTATCTAAAACAATCCCCTGCACAAGGTTTGTTCTATCCAGCAAACAACACATTGCAGCTCAAAGGTTTCTGTGATGCTGACTGGGGTTCATGTATTGATACAAGGAGATCTACCACTGGATTTTGTATCTTTCTAGGAAGTTCCTTGATCTCTTGGAAATCCAAGAAACAAACCACCATCTCTAGATCATCTGCTGAGGCAGAATACAGAAGCATGGCAACAACAGTATGTGAAGTTGTTTGGTTAAAAAGGCTGCTGATGGATATGGGAATTATTCATAAAGGGCCAGCACATATATATTGTGACAATCAGGCAGCAGTCCATATAGCAGAGAATCCAGTGTATCATAAAAGAACTAAACACATTGAAATTGATTGTCATGTGACAAGGGAGAAGCTCCAAACAGGTGACATCAAATTATTTCAAATTGGAAGCAGACTTCAGCTTGCAGATGTTTTTACAAAAGGTTTGGCTAAGGATCAGCTTCTTAGTATCTTGCACAAGCTTGGAGTTCAAGTTTAGCACTTCAAGCTTGAGGGGGAATATTGAAATATGCATGAGAATGCATAAATAAAATATACTCTGCAGTATGCTGACATGGAGTTGGTGTATTGGATCACACACATGAGATTATGGGAGCTGCAATGTGTTCTTGTCTTTTAGCACACATGGATGTGATCTAGATTATTCCATTTGTGCTTTTACTTTTCTATCCTTGTATTACTTTACCTTTCTTGTATAAGATTGGTTGATAGTACACATTTTTATTGTAATCGAATATATTTGTTTTCTTTCTCTCCAAGTATCTTACTGGAGATGAAAACTCCATTGATGAACAACACAAGCTTATCCTTGAATATCAGTTTCTATTATTGATTTTATATTATTATGTTAAGCTTGTTTTTTTCTTTAACGCCTAAGTGTGAGAGCGTACAGTACATATGTGTTGATTATTTAGAGTTGGTACATAATTCACAAATACTGTAACATTCCATGTTAACCTTTTTGTTTGAAATTTTGAATTATCATGCAAAGGTTCAATTGAATTGGTCTTATATATGAGTTGATAATCTAAACAAACAATATACAACTTTTATTAATATAAAATATAAATATACAATCCTAGCAGAAAAGGGGCTGATACAATTGAAATCGTATTTCTCATCTTATCATTTTTAATTATTGAAATCGTATTCCTCATCTTATCATTTTTAATAGGTTGTAATAATGTGTATGTTTTTATACGGCCATTTCCAACCGAACACAAAAAGTTAAACTAAAAAATAAGTTTAGTTAAATAAGTTTAGTTTTAAGTTTACAGTAAATTAGCTCCAACCGAGATTCCAATACTTAAACTTAAAAAAAATATTCTCAAATTATTCTTTGTATACAATTTTTATACTATTTTTATAAATAACCAATATCTTTAAAAATTTATAATTTAACCCTTTAAGCCCGTAACTTTTGACATTAAATTTAAAAAAAATTAATAAATATTATTTTCAATTTCAAATTTCAAAAATAAAAAATATAGTAAAATATTAATAAAATATTACAAAATTGCGCAAACATAAAATATTTAATATTTAATTATAAATATTTATTTTTATTTTTAAAATTAAATTTTATTTTAATTATTAATATATAATTATTAAAAAAATTACATTACAAAATATATTAAATAAAAAATTAAAATAAAAGGTTAATAGGTCTTTTTTATTAGTTTGTAAAGTAAAAGGATGATTTTATAAATAATAAATAGTTTTTGGTTTGAGTTTAAGGTAAACGTAAATGTAAGTATTTTTTATGTAGGTCCCACCATAATACCTATAATAAGTTTATATTTTGGTATTGGTTGGAGCATCTCCCTTACTCCAAAATAGATTTTTGATATCGGTTGGAGATGCTCTAAACAAACATGAGAAAAAAAAGATTTCATTGTGTATATATTATTCAGTAACAGTATTACACTATTGTATTTTGTGTGTTTAGAGGTGTTTTTGTTTGCCTTTTGTTTTTAACTTGGTAGGAGCGACCTATTTACATGAACTATGCTGTAGTGGAGCAGTATAATAATGCCCATTTTTTTAAGAGTTAAGCTTCTTGCTGTCAGGTGGTTATTCTTGTTAATATATACTCTTGGGATTAGGGTCGCCCGTGGGCTCGACCCGACCCGTTAAAAAATTAAAATAAATGTATTTTAATTCATTTTATAATATATATTATTTTTTATAATATAATATATATTATAAATATAAATATTCAAAACTCCCGTTGCGGTTAAATGTGAGCAGTTATCTGTCTAATTTATATTCAAAATAAATTATACAGATTAAGATTCACGCACATAGAAACCTGCAAAAATACAAAACAAAAGGTTACAGAAAAATAAATAGAGAACAATATCTTTGGGTTCTTAGATCGTGAAGAACGATTCAACACTCCAATCGGGAGAGTGTTGTAGACACTGCGTAGCACGAGAAGCAACACGCAACAGGAGGATTCGGTCCGTTCGATTTACGTTTCCGCATCGAAGACAAGTAAGTCTTCTAATCGATTTTTATCGAATTGCTTATGTCGTTTAAGTAATTCCTTCATATACACATGACGTAATATGACACTGAAGCAAGTGTTATATTTATAAAGTTGAGTATAAAGTTGAGATGTCATAGTAATTTAAAACTAATAGTCATTCTTTTATAAAGTAATTTTTGCTTTCTTGGAATATTTCTAATCGTATAAATTTTGTTCAGCTAATTATGACTCTCTCTATGATGCTACATCACCTTTTGGCTCTGGTATTTTTCCTAAAAATCTTACTTTAATACTTTTCCTGTTTTTATGTTTCTATGAACTTTGAATGCTATATGCGATAAATTTTCAGGCTATGATGATGCTAGCGGGCTCATCTGGTGGAGGCGAGCCACCACATGGGCATCCACATTCGTTCGGTGCTCCTTGTCAGATAGGTAACATTTTACCTTTAGTTTATATCCACATGTGGCATTATATATAATACCTTTTTTTTACGAGTTGATTAATGTTCGATCGTGTAAGTGGAGACCCCAATGAGGTGACACCTCCACCACATAAAAAAAGTCAGGGAGAGAGCCAGCAAAAGGCTCTCGAACGTTGCTGAAGGTGGCCGAGCAAGGTCCTGTCCCATTAACTTGGGAAGACCAGAATGGTACGATGAAAGCGGTTGGAGAATATGGTGGTTGCATATTACAGTTCTGTGGGGATCCAGGTAAGCTAACTACATGTTGTGATTATAAATAAACTTTAAATGATAAAAGATCATTCAAGTTTTGTATGTAACAGGTGAGACACTATTTGAAAGTTTTGGAGGAGGTTTTAGGGACTACTCTTGGATACCGTAAGGGCCTCGGTCCTTCAATTTCAGGTTAATTTTAATATATATGCAACCTTCAATTATTTGTACTTAACTCAAATCAACATCTTCAATACCACTACTAAGACCACATTTTATATTGTGTGTTATAGGTTCTTCTGCATCGGTATCGTCTCGTTCCTCGTTTTCAAGTACATCTCAACCTTCTGTTGCAGTATCCCAGGCTGAGTCCGACAAGATGAAAACTGACCTTCTCTTCTGGAACGAGCAGATGCAAAGAATGTTTCCTAATATTAGACCTCCCTCCATGTTAGGTGCAGGTGGTTCGACTACTCCTCCTGGTTCGACTTCTCAAGCTCGTGATTTGACCCGTGACTCACCGTAGATGATTTTAGATTGTATTTGTATTTGAACTGTATTTTGGATTCAGTTTATATTGCGACTGAGATTGATTTGCAGGTCGTAAATTGCAATTTTAAAATATTTTTTTTTCAGAAAAATAGGTATTTGCGACCACGCATGGTCGCTAATACTAATAATTTATTTTTAAAAATATAGGTAGTTGCGACCACGCGTGGTCGCTAATAAAGTGACACGTCAGCTCTCGTTGCCACATTAGCACGGAGCATTAGCGACCACATTAGTGGTCGCGAATAACTGTCGTGGTCGCAAATATATTCGCGACCGCGGTGTTGTCGCCAAAAGAACATTTGAGACCAACTATTAGCGGTCACGCATTAGCGACCACGCGTGGTCGCAAATACCGCTTTTGCGACCACAAGCTGGTTTTTGCGACCACATTTCGTGGTCGCAAAAAACTTTTTTTTTTTGTAGTGTCTCTAGATGAGGCCATGCGTCTTGACGTTAGGAAAGAAGTTACGCTTATGTCACAGCGAGCTAGCAGAGAGGATTACTATAAGTATTTGGTCACTTGATTAATTAACTATCTCATTTTATTCTTGTAAAATAATTGTTGAAATGAATATTTGTCACTCTGATGTTGAGGTAGCGATAGAGGACATAAGGATGTCGACACATGAGGAGCCTGATGTTGACGAGGTCTATGTCAGCGTTGTCTGGTATAAGAAGAACCATATTTTTAGGACTGGATTGTTCTCGAAAGGTTGGTGTCTGGGAGTTCCACAACTTCGACTGCTTCTTTCTCCTGTAATGTTGCGGAGACTGAGGCCAGGATTCGGGAGTCTATTCAAGAGGAGATGGATGCGTCTATGCAGGCCAAGTGATGCATGCGCAAGCTAATAAACACTCGATTAATGTTGGAAATCGATATCCCAGGTTGTCGGAAAACGCAGAAAAACAACCCAACCGAAATCCCATCGCCGGAGTACACGCGAGCACGCCACGCGGACCGGGGCTCAACCGAACACACGACACACCCGAAGGCATGCCGCGGCCAGCCGAGCCCCCGCGATGGCTCGCGATCGCACAACGCGATTGTCAGGGTTGCGCACGGCAACCCCACGACGAGTCCGGCAACTCGCCGTTCGCAGAGGAGGGGGCTGCTCGTCGTGCGAGCAGCGGCGGCACCAGCCCGCCACCCCAGGCGATCGAGCACGCGCTCGATCGCACCCCCGGCGTCTAGCCAGGGTCCTTCGTGCGCGCATCCCCGGCGTCCAGCTGGGGTGCGTGTGGTTCGATCCCCACGGGAATCCACGAGCCGTCGGCGGTCCGGTGGTTCGACCACCACCGCTTGGCTCGTCCCTCGTTCCGGGGTTCGTCCTCGAATCTTGCGTTCGTCGGTATTTCACGATATAAATATTAAAATCATCGAAGGGGTTCTATGATTTTACCTTTGTTCTCGTTGTGCGGAGAAACGAGATCTTTGAAGACCTCTAGACCTTCCAACGTATTCCTTGCACTCGTTCGAACGTCGAGTGGGCGACGATCCTCCGAACTCTATGGATCTCCTTCTCTTCTTTCTCTCCCTAGAATTGTTATCTTCAAGTTATGAGAATAGAGAAGACCATGTAGTGCTTTTATAGGCTACGTAGGGGATATAAAGGAGGTGGAATATTGAGCTTCTAATAATAGTGATTAAAGTGAGCCCAAGCCCAAATCTATTAATCCTTACTATTATTAATTATATTTATTTTCCACTATATAAATATAATTGCACTCTCAATATTATACCATATTATATCAAATAATATTCTCTCCGTAGTATTATTTATTCAGTGTGTTTACGATAGAAATGTCCATGAATAAATTATATTTATTGCTAATTAATTTATTTATCTCTTGTATCCGAGACTGGTACCATTCAAACTTTAATTACTATGCGGAACAAATCCACCTGCAGGGTTTACATAATAATTCCTTTTGAATTCATCTCGAGGACATTATCAACCTTTATCGGGACACACTTTCCCGTCAAGAATTCACAGCATGTCATACATGAAATACAGTGACCCAACATTGCCTGTAATCGACCGGTTATTCTAATCGGTCAATTCCTTTGGAAAATCAAAGTCACTAATATTAAATGCACGCACCCGCAATAATATCAGGGATTAAGAATAAAATACACTGAGATTTAAATCGATTATCCAAGACAATCTTAATCGATAAATCTCAAACGATCCGCCCAATATACCAAGTGTACAAGTATGATAAAATAATTAAGACAAATTATTTTCTCTTTCATACAACGACTATTCCGATGGATTTGGTCCTTGTCCATCTAGGTCGTGAGCAACTGTTTGATTATATACGAGTAATCGATAGTATGATCTTCCGTGTGACGTCGCACACAATACTAACTACAACGTATATAATCTAGGACTATAATTTGCATATATTTAATTAAAATAATTAAACGCAAATAATTGTTTATTTAATTAAATAGATTAGTGGCAATGGATCGGGAGTTAATATCACTTAAATCTAGACATTAAGTATACAACTCCATAAATCTCCCACTTATACTAAGGTCTAGTATTTTCTTCGAAACTACCGACTCCCATACTCTTCACGTGCTTAATATGCACTTCCAAGAAGTGCCTTGTGAAAGAGCAATCTAGATTGTCATTCTGAAGTTATCTTAGTGACTACAGCGTCGTCTCTCCTGACGATGACTCGTATCTGTTGGTGTATGTCCTTCGATCCTACGTGTGCAATCGATAAAGTAATAAGGTCGTCTATGTATGTTAAATGATTATTCGATAATATTAATTGTTGGGAACAATATAATATTGATCGATAAAATCATACCTACAGGGTCACACACGAGCTCGATATTGATATACATTGCTTGATAAATATATTGATTTAGAATCAATATTTACGTGGATTTAATACACATGAATGGGATGAATGGCTTGCATGGATGCATGTCACATAGTGTGACATGGCATGCCACACAAGCAAGTGGGACCACATACAAATGCATAGTGGCATGTGTATGTGGCATGACCTTTCACCTCATTTGTAACCCCTTTTGCATGTTAATGGTGCATTATGATGCCCATTATGTTGTAGGTTACAAAGAGGAGTAATGTGGTGAATAATGAGGCTATTATATGGATGAAAATCAAATTTTCATCACACCATAACATCAGCCACGAAATTCCACTCAAATAGAGAGAAAAGAGGTGATCTTGGAGATCCATTCTCAAGCAAGCAAGGTGTTCATTATCCGGGTTCGTGTGCAACACGTAGAGGCCGGGCCATATGTGCGGCGTCAACATCCGGACGATCTAAAGGAGTGACGAGGTCATTCACAAGGAGAGCTTCAAGTTGCTGATCCATTAAGGTGGTTCAATCGACTCAACACCACCTTAACCAATTTCAACGATTACCAAATGTAAGAACTCGTTGATCCCTATATATATGTATTGGATGTGTGTATATATATATATATATATATATATTTGTATGTGTTCTTATACACATTATGTGTGCACTAAGATCCAAGCATGATAGATTTATATGCTTTACACGCTTCCGCACACACGGTATATCGATCGGATCGGTATATCGTAACCATCAGTATCAGGTGGTACTTGCGCTCTATGTGTTATCATTCAAAATGGACTTGTGATTTCTTACTGTTTCCCATTGCACCGCTATTTACATAGCCTTTGGTAAACTAAGAATCACATCTAAGTCCCAGAGGTAATCTCGGAGCCATACAAAAATTTCCGCTGCCTCTGAGGCCGCTGTACTTGGTTACCCATGGTAGAGTCCGAAAAGCATCGTGCTTATCACTCTTCCATGTTAAAGCTCCACCTTCTTTAATAGTGAAACACATAGCCTGATATCGACTGACACCGGTCCTAGTCTGATTAGAAATCTGAGAGAGTGTAATCCAATGGAAACGTTCGCCTGCTCCGTAATCTAGAACATTTCCAGTACTTCGAAAGTACTTTAAATGTCTCTTACAGCAGTCGAATATTCCTTTCCAGGATTACCTTGATATCCTCCCACTATGCTAGCCGCATAGCAGATATCAGGTTCTTGTTTTCAACATTGCATTTATTAAGCTTTTCACACGTAAAGTGTAGGGAACCGCCTTCAATGCTTCTATCTCCTTTTGTGTTTCAAAACACATGTCCTTAGATAGATGCATTCCGTGTCTGAAAGGTAACAAACCTTTCTCGGAATCATGCATGTAAAAACGAACCATAACCATATCTATGTAAGATGTCCAGGAGAAGTACAATGTTCTTTTCTAGGGATCCTAGATCTCAAGAACATGTCCAACTTCTTCCTACATATTTCATATCGATTTATCTAGACAATCATCATTTTATGTCTGACAACATCTTTACACTGTTACCAATGAAAAGAATGTTCTCTACATAAAACCCGAGAAACACCACTTTGTTTCCATCACGTTTCCAATACACACGATTCGTCTATTGCTTTGATGAATCCATAAAATGGATTATCTCATCAAACCGCAATTTCCACGATCTCTAGCTTCGTTTCAATGGATCAACTAAGCTTGTATTCTAAATGATCTCGCCTCTTAGCAATAATCCTTATTTCTTTCCAAGAAGGCACATTTAGATCTAGTACTGCCTTCATGTAGATCCAGGGATCGATTTTATGTATACTAGGTCCAGATTCCGAAAACTTTTCTAGCCTTATGAACATCTTCGGTTGATCCACAACCTCCCACTACAACAGCATTCCGGTGTATAAACAGTAATAACAGTAGGTGCAGTTAGTGGTGTACCGGTACTCGGTTCGGCTGGTTCTAAGTCTTAATCGTTTTCTCTCATTCAAAAGTATCGCGTCACTTTGGGCTCGTGGTTCATCTAATAGTCTTCTTCTATGAACCGGGCGTTAGATCTTATAACGTCCTTCTGGTTCATAGTACTATCGAGCACACATCTTTTGGTCTTCCAGGATATTCTACAACCGCATTGAATGCACCGTTGTTTTCCAGACATATCCATAGAACACAGGTAATCCGAACAACTTGTCTTTTACTATCTCTATAAGAGTTCAATTTCTTATTTCCGACACACCATCTCTACACAAGAGTGTATGGTGTAGCCATTTGGGATCAAATCCTAATCTCTGATCAGTATGCCATGCGTTCCTCAGACAGGCAATTGCCTCCGCGATTATTTCGCAGCCTTTCAATGGATATACCTTGATGGTTTTCCACAATAGCTCAGTTTCCATTGACTTGTCAAAACACTTGCTTTTGTGGCACATCAGGTATTATAATCCATTTCTCGAGTAATCATCAACTGAAGTACTCGTACCTTATTGTCTGAGTAGACATAGGTCTACATACATCAGAGTCAATCAATTCTTATACTTGTCCGGATCGTATATCTTATATCCATAAAGGATTGCTTAGTCATGTTATCTTCCAAATTAGATTTTTTGGTCGGAAGGTCCACTCCTTCAACTTAATTGATCTTACTATCAATCTTTGACCTTTGAACTTCTTATTTGAAATATGACTTAACATAAGAGTCCACAAATATAAATGATTTAATAAAGAAATCTCTTATTAGTAAAACGAGTTATATAAAACGGTTCGTTGCATCGTGGTGGACTCATGATTCATCATTTATATATTGCTAGCTAATGTACAAGAATAGATAATTTCATTATTTCTTCCCATAACCATCAAATGATTAAAAGAAATAAAATATCCATTCATTAAAATTTGGAAATCCAGAAGAAATTTCTTTCTAAAATAAAAGGGTACATAAAGCAATATCTCAAAATAAAAATCCTATATTTATGAAAATATATGTCCTCCACTGCAACAACTGCTTCCTTCACAGCATTGCCCACATAGACTACGATCTTTTCTTTTCCAAGTCGCTGGGTTTCCTGGAACCCCTTCTTTGAGAGGATAATCAAACTTCCAATACCCAGACTGTTTGCATGGAGAATAGTTGCCTCTTGGCTTTCTCGTCCCATCTCGTGGTCCAGAGTAGCTTAAGACCATTGGGTTTCTTTGCTTGCTTTTCCTTTCCCCTGGTTTTTCCCTTAGGTTCGAAACCATTGGCATTGGCTACAAGAGCTTCGTATTTTCGTCTCAACTCGTCCAAAAGGTCCATCATCTCAAAATCGTGTTCAAGCGTTTTCTCGAATCGAATGGCCTTTATGAGTATCCTCATCGCCTCTTGTCTAGCCTCTACGTCATGTCTAAACATCCGCTTGAGTTTGAACATGATATCATAATCAGTGGTCATTGCATAAGCATTTTCCCACCTCTTAAAGTCAGTCCTTTCCTCATCAGTTGAGACATTGGTAGGCTCGGGAGGACAAAGATCACTGAGTACAATCTTGTACTCTTCAACAGTTTGGGCAATGTCTAGATCTCTATTCCAATCAATACATTCAGGGACCAGTGAGTTAAATTCCTTAAGTATCACAGAAAGTGGGTTAAAAGTCATTCCTAATCTATTAGCATATTTAACAACAAACAATTTATTTAATCTCCGATATTATCTCCCTCAAATAATATCATTAAATCACTAATCACATCTAAAATCCCATCAGATATGGCAAACCACGTGGTGTGGACGTTTACCTACCTAAACGATTTTGCAATTAGTTTTGCTTCGGTCATACATCATTATAGCACTACTTCGTGGGGAAGAATAATATAAAGCGTACCAAAGTGTAAACCATTACTCAGTACTAAAGTGAATCGTTTGGAACTGCTACGTCACCGCAAGCCACGTGGTGTGGACGTTTACGATAGCTCACAATTCTTCACAATTCCTTATAAATGTCTACATCAATTAATCCAAAATCCCATTCAGTATAGCAAGCCACGTGGTGTGGACGTTTACTACACAAAAAGATTTTTATAATTGATATCCAATTACTTGATTCATTCAATTTTGTAAATCAAGACGCGGAGAATCATATGTGAAACTCTAAGTTTCTTACCAGTGATTCACCATGCGAACAACCCTATCTCTCACAGAATGAGGGAGCCGACCAGACGATTGATCTAGTCATAAAATGACACGAAAGTCTCTAATTTGTGTCATCCACATGACCAAGTGGCTTTGACTCCATTCCACTCCCCGGGGTGAGAATGAGTCGACTTGATATCAGTTTCAGAAAGACAAATTAGGCATTGTTTGAAAAACTCAATGAATGTTTTTCGTAAAAGGAATTACAAGAATTCTCCTCCAATGACTTGTCTATACGAACTTCAAAAGTTCATAAAAGTCACCAAGAGAACAGTAATGGAGACCATGGGATTGTTTCCAATCCCTCTCCCACTTAGCTTTTTACAATAAGGGGATACACTATCTAATGCATAATTAAATATACATAAGCATGCATACATGAAATAAAGCACATAGAATATTATTACATAATCAAAATAATAATAGAATATTTATTTCCGACTAGTATGGCTTTATCGCATCCCCGTACGCATCTTCTAGTCTTCAGTGTTCGTTCTTGAATGCTCCATATGACGGGAATATTAATTCCAATATTTAATATCTATTATTTTCAATAAATCCAAAAGTTACTTAATTCCAAGAATTAAGTCAATCGAATAAATTAAAAATAAAATTAAATATTATTAATATTTTTATTATTTTTATTTTACTCTTCTAATTTCATTAAATCTCTAGAATCTTATTCAAAACCCACTTGGAATATTAAAAAAGATTTTCATAATGAAATAAGGAAATAAAATAATTTAGGACTCCTAATCCTTCCAAATTAATTCTTTTCCTAATCTATTAAAAATTATATAAAAGAATAATTAAATAAGGAAAAATTAATTAAGGATATCTTAAAACATTCCAAATTAATTATTTTCCTAATCTATTAAAAATTCCATTAAGAAATAATTAAATTAGGAAGACCAAATTAATTCTAAATTAATTTTTTCCCAATCCATGAAAATTCCCAAAAAAAAAAAAGAATAATCAATAAGGAAGAATAAATTTATTCTAAATTTATTATTTTCTTATTCCATGAGAATTCCCAAAAATAAGAATACTCAAAATAGGAAAACCGAATAATTTAGGAAACTTGGATCTCTGCGGGCACCGCCGCCGCCCCAGCCACGTTCCACCACCACCGGTGGCTAGGCGCGGCCGAGAACCCGCGGACAGTCCCCCATTCACCATTGATCGATCGACCCTTCATGGGGTTCGATTATGGGGTTGATCGATCCCTGGGGATCGACCATGGGGATTGGTCGATCCCGAGCCCTCCCTCTCTTTCATCTCCTCCGTCACACGTCTTCTTCTCCGGCGGTCGTTTCAGCATCGATCCAACGTAAATAAATTACAGGAATTAAATTACAATTATCCGGTATCGATTCTATACATGAAATCGACCCTATACAATTTCCGGAAAAAGTATAACGTAATAATAAATCCTAAATTCGGTCAACCCCCGAATTTTTACTATTACAAGCATTCACCACACAAAACGAATCTCGACATGTACGAGAATTTAATCAAAACATATTATGACAATAATTAACGAAAAAATTATATCTAGCCATAATAGTCGGAAACCCTGCAAGGTAGAACAATTTATCGCATATACACATGAACTAGAACCAACGCTCTGATACCAATTGTTGGAAATCGATATCTCAGAGTCGACGGAATTGCGGAATCACGACTCCGATCAAAATCCTTTCGCCGGAAACCACCGCGAACCACCGCACGAGCCGAGGCCCAACCGAAACGCACCGCTGCGGGATAAACCCGCGGCTCGTCCAGCCGAGCCCCCGTACAGGGCTCGCGATCGCTCACGCGATCGCATGGGGTTGCTCACGGCAACCCCCCGGGGCTGCTCGTAGTAGCCCCAACGGCGAGTCCGGCGACTCGCCGCCACCGCGCGGGAGGGCAGTCCGCCCAGCGGACCGCGATCGGGCCAGCCACGCGGCTGCCCGGCGATCGAGCCCAGCTCGATCGCATGCCCCGGTGTCCAGCCGGGGCTCCTCCAAGTGAGCCCGACGATCGAGCCCTAGGGCTTCGATCGCCAGCCTCGACATCCAGCTGAGGGCTTCGTGCCATCGATCCCGGCGGGGTTCGCTTGACCGCCCGCGGTTCGGTGATCTCCGATCACCACCGCGCGGTCAAACCCCGTCCCCGGGTTCGTTCATTTCCCGGATCTTCGTTCATGCGTATACCCGAATTAAATTAAAATCATCGTTGTACGGAGAAATGAGATCTTTGAAGACCTTGACACCTTCCCGCGTATTCCTTGCACTCGTTCGAACGTCGTGTAGGCGACGATCCTCCGAACTCTATGGATCTGCTTCGAACGTCGTGTGCACGAGCCCTAGGCTCTGATACCAATTGTAGGTATCGATTTACCGATCCAATAGATAAACCGTGTGTGCGGAAGAGTCTAATGCGATAGATCTACTATGCCATGATCTTAGTGCACACAAATATGTATAGACACATATATCTATATATATATATACACATCTAATATATAACGATTTCTTACATTTGGTGATCGTTGACGTTGGTTAAGGTGGTGTTGAGTCGATTGAACCACCTTAATGGATCAGCAACTCGAAGTTCTCCTTGTGAATGACCTCGTCACTCCTTTAGATCGTCCGGATGTTGAAGCCGCAAAATGGCCTGGCCTCTACGTGTTACACACGAACCTGAAAAATGAATTGCTTGCTTGATCATGTTGATTCTCCAAGAACAACCTCTTTTCTCTCTATTTTGTGTGAATCTCGAAATTGGTGATGAAGTGATTGTAAAAATCAGATTTTCACTACTTAACACCTTCATTACCACCTCCATCAATCCCTTGTAACCCCCATAATGAATATGCACCATCATATCACATAATGGGTGGTTAATGGGAAGGTGAAAGGTCAAGTACACATCACTATGCCACAATGGCATAAGATGTGGTCCCTCTTGCTTGTGTGGCATGCCATGTCACACTATGTGACATGCATCCATGCAAGCCATGTGACGACGACGAATGTTTGTCGTTGGGAACAAACGCGCTGCCAAAATAATATTTGTATTTAGCCAGTACCCCTTTAACTACAAAACGTAGATAATGGTAAGTACGTGGGGTCGGTCCCACAAGGAGGCAATTACAGTAGGTGATCTCGGCTTTGCCCAAGGGGTTGTCACAAAAAGTTTTGAGTTTGGTTGCTGTGGGCACAGCGGTTTTGCAATCGTTCAAATACTCAGATCTAACTACGGCAAACAGAAATAACATGCAAATAAATAAAACCAAAAGCAAACAAATCAAACACTCAGATCTAACAGAATACTAAAAGTGAAAACTGAAATCAATAAATAAACAAGGCATCCGGGCAGACAACTTCACTCAGGATCATTAGGGCAAACTACCGTTCATTGGCACTAAGGATTTTTACCAGCGGTTTGTCAGCAGTTATAGGGTGCAAAAAACAAAAGTGGTCCTATTGCGTCACGCCCAGCAATTGCCCCACCCCTCATCTATCCTTACTGTATAAAGAAAAGGCTTGGTTAACACTTTGCCTAATCCCCCTGGATCTGAACAATTCGATAACCTATGCGACCAAACATGGATCTAGTTTGCCCAAACCCGCTTTACCCTCTAGACAGACCCGCTCGGCCAATAGCATGCTCGAAACATACGACCGCATCTCCTGCAAGTTCTAGTGTTATGCCCGCAACAATACTACAAGGTACATCTATGCGGTTTGCCAATCACCAGTATCCCAGTTTGTAAAGGTTCACTAGTGGTCGTCCTAGTTTACCCAAACTCCCCAGAAATAAACCTCAACCAACTTTGCCTCGGGAACAAACGCCCAACCGGTTAGTTCAGCCCCTCCAACCTCGCGGCCTAACAAAACCCTAAATCACCTTCGATCCGTCCCTACCCAGATGCACGATGAATTTAGCTACTCATTCTGGAAATAAAAGACAGTAAATAAGGGAAAACAAACTATATTAATCATGCCTTCAAATTGAAATCGTTCTTGAAGGAAATAGAGGTACGGAATTAAAAACTTAAAAACAAAACATTAAACGAAATTGTTTCTCGACCCGAAGGTCGGATCTACTGCAAAACAAATAAGAGACTCGGACGAACAACTCCGATCTCTTCTCCGGCGACTCCTCCGGCGGTGACGGCGAACTTCGGGACCGGCGGCTCTCTCGATTTCTCGATGCGTAAAAACTTGTCCTCCTGATGCCCGTCGCGTCCCGTTCTTTTAAAGGCTTCGAATATTTGAATTTTTGAATCCGCGGCTGTTTCTCCTCCCTAAGGAATAGGAGTCAGCGGTCAATGACTTGGGGATAAGTCAGATCCCATGAATCCAGGGATTCTGGTGTGCTGACGCCTTGCCCACAGCGAATCTCCTGTCAACAGCCGCTTTTGCCCAAATCGAAGCCTGCAGGTATTTCTTCTCCTCCACAGATGGTCGGACCAGGCACGGTACTTTGTAGGAATTCTGGGTCTTCTGCTTCGTGACCTTACCCATTTGCCCGATGTGGTCAAACTGTTGCTTGTCACTACCGCTCCAGAATCTGATTTGCCCAAAGAAGGGGATTTCCTTGCCTCTTTTGCCCAGTGCGCCACCTGTTACCTGCATCACCACACACTCTGCCCAAACACCTAATTGTGCCCTCCCAGACACGTTAACGACTCAAACTGACTCAATAAAGGGTGTAAAAATGCTCTAAGATGAGCAAATAAAATGGCTCATCAGAACCGCACACACTTGGATACGCTTGTCCCCAAGCGTGGGCTCTGATTTGCCTGACTCAAGACCAAAGTGAAAACAGAAATGAAAGAAATAGAAAGGAATAAAGCAAGGGACTTTAGCATGATCAGTAAAGGGCATAGTACATACAGATAACACAAAATTCAAGTAAAGATAAAAATAAGTCAAGAGTCTGTTCTAGGTCTTTGGGTTCACTCCCTCACAGTGTTTCTCTCTTTTTAGTGTTTGGGTTCAATGACACTCATTTTCTGCTGTGACTCCACTTTGCCTAAATTTGCCTTATTGCTAATCAGAGTTTGTTTTAACTAAGCAGGGGGGTTATCAAAGGGACTTTTATTGGGTTGTAGTGTTGGGCTCATAAGGGTAGATTTTTCTGGGAGTAGGCTCTATTTGGGCAGAGGGCTTTTTTGATGTTAGCCTTTTCTCTGCCACTTTGCCCCTTTTCTTACGGGCCTTAGCACAACAACTTTTTATTCATCTTTTTTTTTTCTTTTCTGATTTTTTTTCTTTTTTTTTTTTCTTTTTTTGAACACTATGCTCTAACTCCCTCTTTTCTCTCTGGCTGCCTATGTAATGTGGGCATAATACCAGATGGGTTCACAAAGAATATTCAATAAAGCTAAAAGGGGCTAGCAAGGGATAATGTTATTTATTCTGGGGAAATAAAACAAAGAAATGCCCTAATCATTTAACAACCCTACTCAGTCAAACTACTCAATTCAGCAAACAGGCAAAGACAAGCATCTGTAAAGATCACAGCAGACTCTCAAAGAAAGAAATCATATATCAATGTTGGCTCAATTCTCACAGTTTGCCTAGAACAGTTCCATCATCCCTATTTCATGCATCTTAACTATAAATTTTGAGTTACTGTATGTATGTTTGCCCAAAGTGACACATAATCATGCTGACTCGATTAGAAACAGGGGTTTGCCCTTTCCCTTTCCCCCCTCACACACTTTGCCTGGGCAAAGTGTGCAAAAGTAATAAGATCAGGAGGGGCTAACCACGACCAGACTATGACTCAAAAAGTTTGGCGCACCTGCCCCCTCACACACTTTGCCTGGGCAAAGTGTGTCAGCAGGGAGATCAACCTAGTCTCCCCCGAACCAGAGTGACTCGGGGGTGACCTTAACAAAAACAGAAAGAAAATAAAACCTAACTACTACTAAAAACAAGGGAGGGTACAAATTAGGAGGTGGAAGCAGGTGTGTACCTGAATCCATTGTGGTCAAAGTATGCGACCATCATCGCCTTCACTTCCTCGAACGCCTTCTCGATCTTGTCCAAACGCGCCTCGATCGCGCCTTGCCTCTCTGCAACTTCCTCTTTGGCCTTAGCCTCAGCAACAGAATCCTTCACCTCGACCTTCACTGGTTTCTCTTCCAAAAACTTCACACCGCCGTCACTCAATGGCACAATGTCCTGCATGCGCTTGAAGCACTGGATGTCAAACTTGCCCTCCACCATCATTTCCAGCTCTTTGCCCTTCTTGATCAGGTTCATCTTGGCTGCGTACACCATCGGAAAATGGGCCAATGATAGGCGCTGGAGGGGGTGAGTGTGCAGCCACTTCATTTGGGCACAGAGGCAGGCACTGAAATGAAGCCTGATCTTCTGATGCATGCACCACAGTATGCCCAGTTCCAGATGGGAAACAGCACTACTGGTGTCCGTCTTGCCAAAGAAGTTGACGGCCAGGATCCTGTGGCAAACCCTGAGTGCATGGCTCTTCAACTGGATCGACTTGGTGCTTTTCCCCACGAACTCGCCTCCTTTGCCCAACTGCTTCCAGATCTTCTGCAGCTCCTTCTTTGTGTACTCTGGCAAAGCCCTCAGTGACTCCTGGTAGGCCTTTGACTTCAGATCTGCAATACCTGCCATGTCCAAACACAAATCCAATTCGTTACCACCAATAGACACAACGCGATCAAACAACTCAAATTGAATCCCTATGACTCCCTCATCCTTAGTTTCTTTGATGCCCAGAGATCCAAAGAACTCTCTCACAATGCCTTCATTGATTTGCCCTGACCACTCAAGAAACGGCTCCCACCCTATGGCCTTGAAATATCCCCGAACCTCCTTCTCCACACCCATCAGTTTGAGTGATTCAAAGCACACGGTTTTGGGGGCCGCGATTTCGCGCGCCGTGGTGTCAACCGCCTTTCTCTTCTTGGTGGATGCGCGGGTCCTGCTTTTGGGGGCCGGGCTTTTGATAACCTCCTCCTCCTCTTCCTCTTCCACCGGAGTTTTACCGGCGGCCGTCGATTCCTCTTTTTCCTTGTCGTCGGAGGTGGATCCGGCAGTGGGGGTGGGAGTAACCTTCTTCTTGCCTTTGCCCGCCGACTTTTTCTGCTTCTTTTTCGGGGGGCTGTCAACGGCGGCTTTGCCCTCCTCCTTCTGAGCGGCGGTGGCTAGGGTTTCCAGATCTTCTTTCTCGCTGGTGGTTTTGGATTCGTCAATCTCTCTGGCCAAATCGTCGATAGGAGTGTTGTCAGTTTCCGTCGTGGCTGGACTCGGTGGGATGGTGGCCAGCGGGACGGCGTGGATGACTTCTTCGGTGGCGGGGGATTTGGGCTTAGCCGGACTCGATCTTTTTGGAGACACCATCTTCTTCAACTTTGATGCGGCGGTACCTATAGTAAGATCAATTAGGGTTCCGTGAGGGATTTTTCGCAACTTATTTTTTGCTCTTGTGGAAACCATATGGAGAGAGAGAAGAAATATATAATTGTTTTTGAATTTTGAAAAATAGAGGAGTTATTGGCAGTTTCGGGAATCGCGGGTGGATAGAGGCGTGATGATGGTGGAGTTGCAGAGTCCCTGATGGGACGGTTTTCAGTCCTTGAAAATCGCAACTGCCCACTTGCGTCCTTATTTGCCCAAAGGCTTAGTCTGCCCAAAGTATCCTGCAAAATCAAAAACAAACAATACCCCTTCTCACGGCGTAGTCAAAGTCCTTTGTTGCTAGTAGTTTATTCCTAATCTAAAAAAAAATTGAAATAACAAAAATATACAAACATACCAGGTTGCCTCCTGGCCAGCGCCCTATTTATAGTCCCGGGCAGGACCCAACTGCTTCATTAGTTCACTCGATCAGGGCAAGCTGCCCTTCCAGATTCTCTTGCCCAAAGTAGGGCTTCACTCTATGGCCATTCACCTTGAAAATGTAGTCATCATCTTTTTTGCTTTTCAACTCCACAGATCCATTTGGGCTGACATGGTGAACAAAATAGGGTCTGTCCCACTTAGAGGACAGTTTGCCCGAACGGAACTGGTTTCTGGTTTGGTACAGTAACACCAACTGTCCAGCCTCAATCTTTTTCCTCTTGATCAGTTTGTCATGAGCCCTCTTGGTCCGCTCTTTGTAGTGGGCGGCATGGTCATACGCCTCAATGCGAAGCTGCTCTAATTCGACCAAGTCAAGCTTACGCTCTTTTCCAGCCAGATCCCAATCAAAGTTGACTTTATTCACAGCCCAGTGTGCCTTGTGCTCTATCTCCACTGGCAAATGGCAAGCTTTCCCAAATATCATTCGGTAAGGGGAGATACCAAATGGAGTCTTAAATGCAGTGGGGTATGCCCACAGCGCATCATCCAGTTTGCCTGCCCAATCCTTCCCCTCTGGCCTAACTGTCTTCCTCAGAATAGCTTTGATAATCCTGTTGGAGAGCTCTGCTTGGCCGTTTGCCTGGGGGTGATAGGCACAAGTGATTCGATGAGTGACTCCATATTTCCGCAACATCCTCTCAATTACAGCATTGCAAAAGTGGGTCCCCTGGTCGCTTATGAGTGCTCTGGGCACACCGAACCGAGTGAAAATATTCCCTTTGAGGAATTCAGCCACAATGCGCGAATCGTTGGTGGGGATTGCCTTTGCCTCGACCCATTTTGAGACATAATCAACTGCTAGGAGTATATATTCTTTACCTTGTGAATTTGGAAATGGCCCCATGAAGTCTATGCCCCAGACGTCGAAGATCTCTACTGGCAGTATGGGCACAGAGGGCATTTCATTACGCTTGGTCAAATTGCCTTCCTTCTGGCATTCATCACATCTCTTGCATAGCTCATAGCAGTCTCGAACCAAAGTGTTCCAGTAGAATCCGCAATCCAGTATCTTCCTTGCTGTACGCCTAGGCCCAAAGTGGCCTCCACAGGGTTGTTTGTGGCAGTGATCCACTATGCCCTGCTGCTCGGACTCAGGAATGCATCTTCTAAGGACTTGGTCTTCACATCTTTTCCACAAATAGGGTTCATCCCAGACATAGCTCCTTGCCTCACGCTTCATTTTGTTTTTCTCATAGTAGCTCATGCCGTCCCTGAAAATTCCAGTAACCATGAAGTTCACAAGGTCAGCGAACCATGGCTCTTCGCCCAAAGTGGTTATAGAATACAAATGCTCATCAGGGAATGTCTCGGTTATGGGCATATCCTCTTCCTTCTGGAGAATCCTACTTAGATGATCTGCAACGAGGTTCTGATTGCCAGACTTGTCTCGAATTTCGATGTCAAACTCCTGAAGTAACAGGATCCATCTAATAAGCCTTGGCTTAGTTTCCTTCTTTGCCATGAGGTACTTCAGTGCAGCGTGGTCTGTGTACACTATGGTCTTACTGCCCAGCAGATAAGACCTAAACTTCTCAAAGGCAAAGACAATGGCCAAAAGCTCCTTCTCAGTCGTGGCATAGTTACTTTGGGCAGCATTAAGGGTCTTCGAGGCATAGTAGATCACATGCCTTTCTTTCCCTTTTATTTGCCCTAACACAGCTCCCACTGCATATCCACTTGCGTCACACATCAGCTCGAATGGCATGCCCCATTCTGGTGGTTGAATAATAGGTGCTGTGACCAACCTCTCCTTCAAGTGATTGAAGGCAGCCTTGCAGTCCTCATCAAAGTCCCACTCTACATCATTCTGAAGCAGTCTGGTCAAAGGGTGAGCAATTTGGGCAAAGTCCTTCACAAAACGTCTGTAGAAGCCAGCATGCCCTAAGAACCCCCTGACTTGCTTCACATTTCTCGGGTATGGCAGCTTGGAGATGACTTCGATCTTGGCTTTATCCACCTCTATGCCCTTAGCTGAAATCACATGCCCAAGGACAATTCCCTCTTCGACCATGAAATGGCATTTTTCGTAGTTCAGAACAAGGCTCTTCTCCACACACCTTTTGAGCACCATCTCTAAGTGTTCCAGGCAGGAGTCAAAGGAGTTGCCATACACGGTGAAATCGTCCATGAACACTTCAATTCCATTTTCGAGCAGGTCAGCGAAAATGCTCATCATGCACCTTTGAAAAGTTCCTGGTGCATTGCAGAGGCCAAAGGGCATTCTCCTGTAGGCAAAGGTGCCAAAAGGACAGGTGAAGGTGGTTTTGTCCTGATCCTCTTGAGCAACCCATATCTGCATATACCTTGAGTAGCCATCCAGAAAGCAAAAGTGCTTCTTCCCAGCCAATCTTTCCAACATTTCATCAATGAAAGGCAAAGGGAAGTGATCCTTGCGGGTTACCTTGTTCAGTTTGCGGTAGTCAATGCAAACTCTCCACCCAGTTTGTAGTCGGGTGGCAATCTGCTCATTTCTTTCGTTCTCTATGACTTGAACTCCAGACTTCTTTGGCACCACATGCACTGGGCTAACCCACTTGCTATCTGACACTGGGTAGATTATGCCCACACTGAGAAGCTTCTTGATCTCTTTGAGCACAACTTCCTTCATTGCTGGATTGAGCTTCCTTTGAGGATCACGCACGGGCACAGAGTCATCTTCCAGAAGAATGTGGTGTTGGCAGATGCTTGGACTTATCCCTCTGATGTCAGCCAAAGTCCATCCTATGGCCTGTTTGTACTGCCCCAGCACATATCTCAACTTTGCCTCCTCTGCCTCTTGCAAGTAGGCACTTATGATGACGGGCAAAGTGTCATTATCTCCCAGATATAGGTACTTCAGGTGCTTGGGCAGCTTTTTCAATTCCAGCATTGGTGGCTTTTCGAGGGAAGGCACCATGATCATTTCTTCAATCTCTATCGGTTTGCCCGGACTGCCTTTAAAACTCTCCAGAGAATCTAACTGCTCTATTGCCTCTTGCAATTCTTCCGGTTCGTCCTCCATGTCAAACTCTGTAAGCCCTTGTTGAATGGCTATCTCAGTATGATCATACTTGCCACATTGGAGCGCCTTTGCCTCCACTGCCTTCTCAATTTGGTCAATGTAGTGGATCTCCTCGGTGTTAGCTGGGTGCTTCATGGATTTGTAGAGGTCAAAGGTGACCGTCTCTCCCTCGAACTTGCACGTCAGCCTATCGGTTTCGCAGTCGATGTGGGTCCTTGCTGTTTTCAAGAACGGTCTGCCCAATATCATCACCGGAGCTTTACTTGATCTGCCCATATCGAGCACATAGAAATCAGCAGGGAATATCAACTCTTCTACTTTGACCAGGACATCTTCCAGTATGCCCTCAGGATAAACGTTCGATCTATCAGCCAGTTGGATCACAACTCGAGTGGGCTTCAGTTGCCCTATTTCCAAGTCTTCGTACATCGTTTTGGGCATAACGTTGATTGATGCTCCAAGATCGAGCATTGCCTTCTCTATCTTCATATGCCCTATGATGCACGGAATGTAGAACATGCCTGGGTCTCCACACTTTGTAGGTCCAGTCTTTTTAATCACGGCAGAGACATTCTCCCCCACCTCAAACTTCGCATCGTCCTGATATTTGACCTTCTTTGTGCAAAGCTCCTTCAATAACTTAGCACATCTGGGCATAGCGTTCAGTATGGTTAGAAGGGGCATATTGATTTCCACCTTCTTAAACATCTTGAACATCTCTTGAGTTTCTTCCCTCTCACGGTTTTTATTCAATCTGCCCGGGAAGGGTGGCCTGATTTTCGGTGGTGGGGATTTGTCCCTCTTTGCCTTGACTATCACCTCTTCTTGCTCAACATCTGTCCCAGGGTCTTCCTCAATGACTGGGGGATCATCTAACACAGGCTCTTTGCCCTTTACTGCAGAATTTTCCACTATAGTAAGTGGTTTGCCACTTCTGAGCTGGACGGCATTGACATGGGCATTGTTTACTTCGACTTTCGGGGGCAAAGTACCTCCTTTCTGTTCTAGCTTTGCCACCACTTGAGTGAGATGTGAGACTTGGGCTCCTAGATTTTGGAACTGCCCTCTGGTCTCTTGTTTGAATTTCTCATTCTCTTGGTGGGCTTTGGCATTCTCTTGCTGGAACTTAATGTTCTCTTTGACCAAAGTTTCCATCATTTCAGACAGGGTAGGCCCTTTGGTCTGAGCGGGCTGGTGGTATATCCCGGGGCCTTGCTGTTGGTACTGCCCCTGTTGGTTGTAGCGCTGGAAATTTTTGTTTCCATTATACCCTTCATTGTAGTTGTTATTCCCATACCTATTATCATAGTATGGTTTCCCCCTTCCTTGCCCGTTACCGTTGCTCTGCCCCATTGCTTTGACCTCCTCGTCATACAGTGAGGGGCACTCATCAGTGGCATGCTCTGTGCCCTGACAGATCTGGCAAGCTTTCACACCTCTCTTTGGCCCGGTGGCCATAGAGTTCATGAACTTTTCCATAGCACTGCACAGTTTGTCGATCTTTAAATCTGCAGCGGTGGTTGTCCCCAAATTGGTCCTGGGCAACTCACTTCCATCATCTCTGAACTCCTCTGCCATCTCCTTGAAGAGTTTAAATGCCTCCTCAGCACTTTTATTCAGGATGGACCCTCCACTGGCAGAGTGCAGGAGGGTTCTCTCGTGCATCCTTAGCCCAGACACAAAGTATTGGATCAAATCGTGGTTAGGGATTTGGTGCTGAGGACACTTTGCCAACATCTGTTTAAACCGTGCCCAATAGGCGGGGAACTCTTCGCCTGCCCCCATCTTAATGCTACTGATGTTTCTTCGCATGTGTTGGATTCGGGCGGCAGGGAAGTACTTTTCCAAGAACTTCTGTTGGAGCTGTGCCCAAGTAGTGATTTGTCCTTCGGGCAGAGTGTAGAGCCACTCTCGTGCTCCATCCCCAAGTGAGAAGGGAAAAGCCAGCAGTCGGATGTATTCACTCAAAGGGGGCCCTCCCCTTATAGTTCCGCAGGCTAACTCGAAGTCTTGAAGATGCCTCTGTGGGTCTTCCATGGGCATATCGCTGAACTTAGGCAGTATTTGGATGAAATTATGTTTCATCTCCCAGTTCTCGTTGATTGTGGGCAAAGTGATGCCTGATGGTCGGAGGTTCAGATTGGCAGGGAACATCATTTCCCTGAGGGTTGGGTTTGCCATGACGGCTGGTTCCGGTGAAGGTCTTGGTGGGGTAATTGGGTCACCTCTCCTTGCCCTTCGCGGATTTTCTGCCCTTGGTGTATGGGCAGCTTCTTGGGCGGCACGTGCTAACGCTTTGGCTAGCCTTGTTTCTTTTCGGATTCGCTTTGCGGTCTTTTCGATCTCTGGATCGTACCAGGTTTCAATCTCTTTGCCAGCAACAGAATCCTGCATAAACAAAACAAGTCAAACTGTTAGCACAGACGACTTACTGTTGGAAATTTGCCTCCCCGGCAACGGCGCCAATTTTGACGACGACGAATGTTTGTCGTTGGGAACAAACGCGCTGCCAAAATAATATTTGTATTTAGCCAGTACCCCTTTAACTACAAAACGTAGATAATGATAAGTACGTGGGGTCGGTCCCACAAGGAGGCAATTACAGTAGGTGATCTCGGCTTTGCCCAAGGGGTTGTCACAAAAAGTTTTGAGTTTGGTTGCTGTGGGCACAGCGGTTTTGCAATCGTTCAAATACTCAGATCTAACTACGGCAAACAGAAATAACATGCAAATAAATAAAACCAAAAGCAAACAAATCAAACACTCAGATCTAACAGAATACTAAAAGTGAAAACTGAAATCAATAAATAAACAAGGCATCCGGGCAGACAACTTCACTCAGGATCATTAGGGCAAACTACCGTTCATCGGCACTAAGGATTTTTACCAGCGGTTTGTCAGCAGTTATAGGGTGCAAAAAACAAAAGTGGTCCTATTGCGTCACGCCCAGCAATTGCCCCACCCCTCATCTATCCTTACTGTATAAAGAAAAGGCTTGGTTAACACTTTGCCTAATCCCCCTGGATCTGAACAATTCGATAACCTATGCGACCAAACATGGATCTAGTTTGCCCAAACCCGCTTTACCCTCTAGACAGACCCGCTCGGCCAATAGCATGCTCGAAACATACGACCGCATCTCCTGCAAGTTCTACTGCTATGCCCGCAACAATACTACAAGGTACATCTATGCGGTTTGCCAATCACCAGTATCCCAGTTTGTAAAGGTTCACTAGTGGTCGTCCTAGTTTACCCAAACTCCCCAGAAATAAACCTCAACCAACTTTGCCTCGGGAACAAACGCCCAACCGGTTAGTTCAGCCCCTCCAACCTCGCGGCCTAACTAAACCCTAAATCACCTTCGATCCGTCCCTGCCCAGATGCACGATGAATTTAGCTACTCATTCTGGAAATAAAAGACAAAGTAAATAAGGGAAAACAAACTATATTAATCATGCCTTCAAATTGAAATCGTTCTTGAAGGAAATAGAGGTACGGAATTAAAAACTTAAAAACAAAACATTAAACGAAATTGTTTCTCGACCCGAAGGTCGGATCTACTGCAAAACAAATAAGAGACTCGGACGAACAGCTCCGATCTCTTCTCCGGCGACTCCTCCGGCGGTGACGGCGAACTTCGGGACCGGCGGCTCTCTCGATTTCTCGATGCGTAAAAACTTGTCCTCCTGCTGCCCGTCGCGTCCCGTTCTTTTAAAGGCTTCGAATATTTGAATTTTTGAATCCGCGGCTGTTTCTCCTCCCTAAGGAATAGGAGTCAGCGGTCAATGACTTGGGGATAAGTCAGATCCCATGAATCCAGGGATTCTGGTGTGCTGACGCCTTGCCCACAGCGAATCTCCTGTCAACAGCCGCTTTTGCCCAAATCGAAGCCTGCAGGTATTTCTTCTCCTCCACAGATGGTCGGACCAGGCACGGTACTTTGTAGGAATTCTGGGTCTTCTGCTTCGTGACCTTACCCATTTGCCCGATGTGGTCAAACTGTTGCTTGTCACTACCGCTCCAGAATCTGATTTGCCCAAAGAAGGGGATTTCCTTGCCTCTTTTGCCCAGTGCGCCACCTGTTACCTGCATCATCACACACTCTGCCCAAACACCTAATTGTGCCCTCCCAGACACGTTAACGACTCAAACTGACTCAATAAAGGGTGTAAATATGCTCTAAGATGAGCAAATAAAATGGCTCATCACCATGCAATGCATCCCATGCATGCATATAAATTCACGTAAATATTGATTCTAAATCAATATAATTAACAAGCATTGTATATCATCTACGAGTCCGTGTGTGACCCTGTAGGTATGATTTATCGATCAATATTATATTGTTCCCAACAATTAATATTATCGAATAATCATTTAACATCCAGAGACGACCTTATGAATTTATCGATTGCACACGTAGGATCGAAGGACATATACCAACAATCTCCCACTTGGCCTTCAGAGCCAGTGTGCTGCCAACTTCCTGTTGTCACTTTATGTCTAAGTTTGAACTTGAGGCAAGACTCGAGTCATCCTCAATCAGTTCAAACCTTTCTTGGACTTTGAGACAGACTGTAAAACCAGATTTATCACCATGATATGAATCTGGACGTGGCCACGTATTTTCCACAGTCTCGACTCTCCAAGTGGTCGGTAAGACATGTATCCCATTATAGAATGGAGGACAATCCCATCTTGTCAATCCAAGCTCTCTCACTTGATTCCTGATATACCCAATAACAAATTTTATAACCTCCTTTTACGAAAGGTGTTTACTTGTATCAAAGTATATTATTTCACAATGGAATCACTCTGGACTACTCAGGTCAGAGGAAATTGCTCGACAATCAATGAAATAGTATTATGACTCGAAATCTTAAATACTATTCCAGTCGGGTCTGTTCGATCTTTAGCTTCCAGCTAATATCTATGTAATTGTACTTGATGTGCCACATCACTAGCCTATGAAGCGGCACTATAGTACACATTACAATCTAGTTCATTGTATTATCAGTTTGTCCGTATTCGATTATACGAACTAGGAATACTTGTATCAAAGTATATTATTTCACAATGGAATCACTCTGGACTACTCAGGTCAGAGGAAATTGCTCGACAATCAATGAAATAGTATTATGACTCGAAATTTTAAATACTATTCCAGTCGGGTCTGTTCGATCTTTAGCTCCCAGCTAATATCTATGTAATTGTACTTGATGTGCCACATCACTAGCCTATGAAGCGGCACTATAGTACACATTACAATCTAGTTCATTGTATTATCGGTTTGTCCGTATTCGATTATACGAACTAGGAATAAACATATGATTCAAGTATATCAGTTCAACCATTGAGACTTCATTATGCGGTAAGACGACCTCATAACCCAATTGATATCCTTTAATCATTTGGACAATTCATATAAATTAAACCATATTTATATGAAGAAATATGTATTATACATATGAGTGAATGTTTACAAAATCTCCAAAAGTATCTAATACAGTAATAGAAATCACAACCCATCTCTAAGATGTCTGATCTCTATTGCAATCTCTTATTAGTAAACGAGTAATGTAAAACGGTTCGTTGCATCGTGGTAGGCACATGATTCATCATTTATATATTTCTAGCTAATGTAACAGAATAGATAATATCATCATTTCTTTCCATAACCATCAAATGGTTAAAATAAAATATCCATTCATTAGAAATCAAGAACAAGTTCTTTCTAAAGTATCAAAACATATAATCATCAGTTATTTTTATAACCATCAAATGATTAAAAGAAATAAAATATCTATTCATTAGAAATCTAGAGCAAGTTCTTTCTAAAATAAAAGGTACATATAGCAATGACTCAAAATGAAATCCTATATTTATCAAAATATATGTCCTCCACTGCAAAAGCTGCTTACTCCACAGCATTGCCCACATAGACTACGATCTTTTCTTTTCAAAGTCGTCGGGTTTCCTGGAACATCTGCATTTAAAATGCACATACCGTCAGTGGTTCCATATCTACACACCAGGTTCTGGTAGATAATACCACTGACTATGTTTTTACGACTAAAAATTTTGTACGTTCTTTGAGAGGACAATCAGACTTCCAGTACCCAGACCGTTTGCATCGAGAACACTTGCCTCTTGGCTTTCTCGTCCCGTCTCGTAGTCCAAGTAACTTAGAACCACTGGGTTTCTTTGCTTGCTTTTCCTTTTCCCCGTTTTTACCCTTGGGTTCAAAACCTTTGGCATTGGCTACAAGAGCTTCGTATTTTCGTCTTAACTCATCCAAAAGGTCCATCATCTCAAAAACGTGTTCAGGCGTTTCCTCGAAGTTACTAGCCTTTATGAGTATCCTCATCACTTCTTGTCTAGCCGCTACGTCATGTCTAAACATTTGCTTGAGTTCGAACATGATATCATAATTAGTGGTCATTGCATAAGAATTTTCCCACTTTTTAAAATCAGTCATTTCCTCATCAGTTGAGACATTGGTAGGCTCGGGAGGACAAAGCTCACTGAGTACAATCTTGTACTCATCAACAGTTTGGGCAATGTCCAGATTTCTATTCCAATCAATACATTCAGGGACCAGTGAGTTTATTTCCTTAAGTATCACAGAAAGTGGGTTCAAAGCCATACCTAACCTATGAGCACATATAACAACAAACAATCGATTTAATTCCAATATTATCTCCCTCAAATAATATCATTAAATCACTAATCACATCTAAACGATTACCTATCCGAATGATTTTGCAATTAGATTTACTTCGGTCGTACATCATCATTAGCGTTACTTCGATGGGAAGAATACTAAGAAGCGTACCTAAGTGTAAACCATTACTCAATACTAAGAAGATTGTTTGGGATTCGCATATTCACCGCAAGCCACGATAGTGTGGACGTTTACGTTGACACACGGTCCTTCACTTTCTCCTATAACTATCTACATCAGTTAATCCAAAATCCCATTCAGTGTAGCAAGCCACGATAGTGTGGATGTTAAATACACCAAAAGATTTTTATAAGTGACATCCAATTACTTGAATCATTCAATCTCGTTAATCAAGACGCGGTAAATCATAAGTGAAACTCGAAGATTCTTACCAGTGATTCACCATGCGAACAAACCTATCTCTCATAGAATGAGGGAGCCGAGCAGACGATCGATCTAGTCATAAAATGACACGAAAGCCTCTAATTTGTGTTCTCTACATGACCAAGTGGCTTTGGCTCCATTCCACTCCCCGTAGTGAGAATGAGTCGACTTGAAATAAGTTTCAGAAAGACAAATTAGGCATTGTTTGATAAACTCAATCAATGTTTCTCGTAAAAGGAATTATAAGAATTCTCCTCAAATAACTTGTCTATACGAACTTCAAAAGTCCATAAAAGTCACCAAGAGAACAACAATGGAGACCATGGGATTGTTTCCAATCCCTCTCACACTTAGCTTTTTACAATAAAGTGATACACTATCTAATGCATAATTAAATACACATAAGCATGCATACATGAAATAAAGCCTATAAAATATTATCACATAATCAAAATAATACTAGAATATTATTTTCCGACTATTATGGCTTTATTGCATCCCCGTACGCATCTTCTAGTCTTCAGTGTTCGTTCTTGAATTCTCCATGTGACGGGAATATTAATTCCAATATTTAATATCTATTATTTTCAATAATCCAAAAGTTACTTAATTCCAAGAATTAAGTCAATTGAATAAATTAAAAATAAAATTAAATATTATTAATATTTTTATTATTTTTATTTTCCTCTTCTAATTTCATTAAATCTCTAGAATCCTATCCAAGACCCACTTGGAATATTCAAAAATATTTCCCTATTGAAATAAGGAAATAAAATAATTTAGGACTCCTAATCCTTCCAAATTAATTCTTTTCCTAATCTATTAAAAATTTCATAAACTAATAATTAAATTAGGAAAAATTAATTAAGGACTCTTAAAACTTTTCAAATTAATTATTTTCCTAATCTATTAAAAATTCCATAAAGTAATAATTATATTAGGAAGACCAAATTAATTCTAAATTAATTTTTCCCCAATCAATGATAATTTCCAATAAAAGAATAATCAATAAGAAAGAATAAATTTATTCTTTTCCTATTCCATGAAAATTCCCAAAAATAGGAATACTCAAAATAGGAAAACCGAATAAATTTAGGAAACTTGGATCTTGGCGGGAGAGAACGAGATCACGAGGACCCCGCGCCCCCCCACCATCGATCGCCGGCCATGGAGAGCAACGCCGCCGCCCCAGCCAAGTTCCACCACCACCGGTGGCTAGGCGCGGCCGAGAACCCGCGGACAGCCCCCATTCACCATTGATCGATCGACCCTTCATGGGGTTCGATCATGGGGTTGATCGATCCCCGGGGATCGACCATGGGGATTGGTCGATCCCGAGCTAGAACCCTGCTAGGTAGAACAATTTATCACATATACACATGAACTAGAACCAACGCTCTGATACCAATTGTTGGAAATCGATATCCCATAAGATTGTTTCCAATCCCTCTCCCACTTAGCTTTTTACAATAAAGGGATACACTATCTAATGCATAATTAATTACACATAAGCTTGCATACATGAAATAAAGCACATAGAATATTATCACATAAGCAAAATAATACTAGAATATTATTTTCCGACTATTATGGCTTTATTCCATCCCCGTACGCATCTTCTAGTCTTCAGTCTTCGTTCTTGAATGCTCCATATGACGGGAATATTAATTCAAATATTTAAATCTATTTATTTTTAATAAATCCAAAAGTTACTTAATTTGAAAATTAAGTCAATCGAATAAATCAAAAATAAAATTAAATATTATTAATATTTTTAATATTTTTATTTTCTTTTTCTAATTTCATTAAATCTCTAGAATCCTATCCAAGACCCACTTGGATTATTCTAGAAGATTTCCATAATGAAATAAATAATAAAATAATTTAGGTATCATAATCCTTCCAAATTAATTTCTTTCACTTTTCTATTAAAAATTTCATAACAGAATAATTAAATAAGGAAAAATTAATTAAGCACTTTTAAAACTTTCCAAATTTGTTATTTTCCTAATCCATTAAAAATTACATAAAGGAATAATTAAATAAGGAAAACAAATTAATTCCAAATTAATTCCAAATTAATTCTTTTTCCTAATCCATGAAAATTTCTAAGAATAGGAATAATCAATAAGGAAAATAAATTAATTCTAAATTTATTCTATCCTATTCCATGAGAAATCCTAAAAATAGGAATACTCAAAATAGGAAAACCGAATAATTAAGAAAGTGGATCTCGGCGGGAGAGCACGGGTTAGGGATCCCCGCGCCCCCCACCTTCGACCACCGCGGCTAAGGAGCACCGCCATCGCCGCCCTCAGCCAGTCAGCCACCGCCGGCGGCGGCTACGCGGCCGGGAGGTCCCGCGGGCAGCCCCTACGACTTGGGTCGATCGATCCTCATGGGGATCGATCATGGGGATGATCGACCCCGAGCCCTCCCTCTCTTTCGTCACCTCCGTCACACGTCTTCTTCGGCGGTCGTTTCGGCATCGATCCAACGTAAATAAAATTACAAATTTAAATTACAATTATTCGGTATCGATTCTATACATGAAATCGACCCTATACAATTTCCGGAAAAAAGTAGAACGTAATAATAAATCCTAAATTCGGCCATCCCCCGAATTTTTACTATTACAAGCATTCACCACACATAAAACGAATCTCGACATGTACGAGAGTTTAATAAAACCAACATATCATGACATTAATTAAAACAAAATTAAATCTAGCCATAATAGTCGAAAACCCTGCAAGGTAGAACAATTTTATCGAAATACCGCGAACGTAAACCACGCTCTGATACCAATTGTTGGAAATCGATATCTCGGGTTGTCGGAAAACGCGAAAAGACAACCCAACCGAAATCCCATCGCCGGAGTACACGCGAGCACGCCACGGCGGCCACGCGGACCGGGGCTCAACCGAACACACGACACACCCGAAGGCATGCCGCAGCCAGCCGAGCACCCGCGAGGGCTCGCGATCGAACAAAGCGATCGTCGGGGTTGCGCACGGCAACCCCACGGCGAGTCCGGCAACTCGCCGTTCGCAGAGGAGGGGGCTGCTCGCCGTGCGAGCAGCGGCGGCACCAGCCCGCTATCCCAGGCGATCAAGCACGCGCTCGATCGCACCCACGGCGTCCAGCCGTGGTCCTTCATGCGCGCATTGTTGTAAATCGATATCCCGGGCTATCAAAAATATCGCAGAACCGATAACCCGACCGAAATCCCCGATCGCCAGAGAACCAACCGCGAACCACCACACGAGTCGGGGTTCCGACCGAACGTATTGCCGGGCCGAAGCCGCACACGCCTAGCCGGATCCCCATCATGGGGATCAAGATCGCCCCAAGGCAATCGCTGGGGATGCATCGAGCATCCCCGGGGCTGCTCGTAGCAGCCCCGCAGCGGGTCAACGAACCCGCTGCTCGCGTGGGGTGAACCCCGTACGCATCCGCTGCGAGAACTCTCGCAGCACGTACGGGATCGCTGCGGGGTAACCCGCAGCTCACCCGCGATCGATCCGAGGATCGATCGCATCCCTCGGCTCCAGCCGAGGGCTCCTCGCGACGCCCGCGATCGAACCCTAGGTTCGATCGCACCCCTCGGCTCCCAGCCGACGGTTCTTGGCTACTGTTGGAAATCAACTACCCAGGACGTGTCCGTTCGACTACTCGAACATCTGGACAAGCCGAGTCGACCCCTAGCATCCCTATTGCACTCACGACGAAGTCCCAGACCCTAATCACGCCCAGCCATCGCACCCGAGGCACGACCGCGCGAAAACAGGGCTTCTGCCCTGTCTGTCGGCCGACGCCATAAGGCTGTCGCCCGACAGGGCATTGTCGCCCGACGGCATGTATCTGTCGGCCGACGGGACTGTGGAGGCCGACGGCATATACCTGTCGGCCAACGGCGTCGCGATTCCAGCAACGGGTTGCTGCTGTTCCGGCTCGTTTTTCTCAATCCGACCACCACACCGGAAGTCAGCGACTTCCCAGTGGTCTAAGAACATCGATCCCAAGCCTCGGAAACCAATCGATGGTCCGTTTTATTATTACGTACGAGAAGAATCGAAAAAGATGCGGAATAGGGTTTTCGATTCTTTACCTTTGATGCGTGATTCGGAGAAGCCGAATAGGCGAACACCCCAGACCTTCTAGTGTGTATCCTAGCCCTCGATCCCGGACGTTGTGTGGGCAACGATCCTCCGGTTCTCTTCTCTTCTTCTTCTCTCTTGAACCTTTCTCGCTCTCTTTATTTTCTTACGCAGAAAAATAAAAGACTTTGTTCTGTAGGTTTAGAGAAGAGAGAAATAGGGATATAAATAGGCCACACTAGGGACCTTAGGATAATTAATTAATTAGGCTAAATTGCAGTTTAATTAAACCGGTGTCCTTAAAAGAAAACCTTTAATTAAATCCAATTTTAATTATAATAAATTCCACTATAAAATTATAATTGAATTCCCAATTAATTAATCTTATATTATTTTACCAATAAATTTTCCGCCGAAATTACATATATGATTTTCCCCGTGTTTAAGATATCGCATGTCCATGAATTAATTTATTACTATGAATTAAATTAATTCATTTCTTATTATCCGAGACTAGTAACACTCATCCTTATTATCATGTGGAACGAATCCACCTGCAGGGTTTACATGATAAACTTTATGAGCTCATCTCGGGGACATCATCAACCCAATAAATGGGACACGGTTTCCTGTCTATAATCTATAGCATGCCGTGTGTACAATTTCGATTCCTAATTTACCGAGGATATTGACTAATCAATTAGTCTCACTCATTGGCACATCAAAGAACCGAGCATTGGACACACGCACCTAGTTCGATTACTCCGATTAGTATATCCGGAATATCTGAGGTCTAGTTCGATTACTCCGATTAGTATAAATCGAACGCCCTCCCGTGGTCCTGCTCAATACACCAAGTGTACGAGTGTAACATGATAGTCAAGACCGACAGTATGATCTAAGTCGTGAGCTACTGTTCGATAGTATACGAGTAACCGATGGATTGTCCCTGTCCATCTAAGTCCTGAGCTACTGTTCGATAGTATACGAGTAACCGATAGTATGATCTTCCGCGAGTCTCCTCACGCCATACTATCTTCAACGTATACATCAAGGACTATTGCATTAAATGCAATCATGTTTGAATTATGTATAGACTAAGGCATAGATAAGGAGTTCCGTATTTGAACTAAACTAGACATTTAGAATACAACTCCATCAAACTAAACTAGTCGCCCTCTCCCAAACATCAGATTCCCATAACCTCATCACGCCTACCTAACGCTTTCGCTGGAAGAGCCTCTGCGAATGGTTTTACCAGGCAATCCTCTCTATGCTATCTAGGTGACAACTGCATCGTCTTACTAGACGATCTCTCGAATCAGGTGGTACTTGCGCTCTACGTGTTATCTCCCACTGTGGACTCGTGGCATTTCAAGTTTGCCAATACACCGCTATTCAAAATAGCTTTGGGCAAACTAGAAACCACATCTAAGTCCCTCAGGAAGTTATGAAGCCACACTGACCTTGTAACTGCCTTAGAGGCACGTTATCCTTTTAGCTTCCATGGTAGAGTTCGTAATGCATCGCTGCTTTACACTCTTCCATGTGACTGCTCCACTTCACAATGAGAACACATAGCCTGACTTCGACTTTCAACTGTCCTTGGTTGATTGGAAATCCAATTCTATGTAATCCAAAGGAAACAACTTGACTGCTTTGTAACTCAGAACATATTTCCTGGTCCTCTGCAGGCGCCTAAACATGTTCTTTACGTCAATCGAGTGATCCTTTCCAGGATTACTATGATATCTCACCACCATGCCCACGACATAGTAGATATCAGTCTCGTGCATATCACTGCATACATTAAGCTTTCCACCGTTAAGGTGTAGGGAACTGCTTACTTTTCATTTATCTCCTTATTTTGTCAAACACAAAACTTTAGATAAATTATTCCATATCTAAAAGGTGAAAACCTTTCTTGGAATTCTGCATGCTAAAACGAGCAAGAATTTGATTTATGTATGAGGCTTGGGATAAGTAATATGTTCTTTCCTGGCGATCCCTTATAACTTTGATGCCAAGAACATGCCTAACTTATCCTAAGTCCTCCATATCGAATTGCTCGGACAACCATCCCTTTATGTCTGATAACATTTTCATATTGTTGCCAATTAGAAGAATGTTGTCTACACAAAGAATGAGAAAACACCACATCTTTTCCGTCACTTCTTTGTTACACACAGGACCCAAACATGCCTTGAAAGAATCCATAAAATGGATTTTCTCATAGATCCGCATGTGTCCAAGATCTTTGAAGCTTCCTTCAATCCAAAGATTGATTAAGCTTTCTTACTAAATGCTTTTGGATATTTTCGATGAATCCCTCTGGCTGTCCCACACAGATGGTCCCGTCAAGACTTCGATTTAGGAAATCTGTCTTGACTTCCATCTTCCATGTGAAGACAAAAGAATCCGGATCGACTTTAGCATAGCTACCGGCGAAACGGTTTCCTCATAATCGATCCTCCTCTTTCTGAGTGTACCCTTTCGCAACAAGCCTAGCCTTGAAGGTTTCCACCTTCCCATCAAACCATCTTTTCCTCTTGTACACGCACTTGCAACAAATGGTTTTTACACCTTTAGGCGGTGCTACAAGATCCTAGACCTGATTTGAATCCAAAGATTCAGTCTCAGATTTCATCGCCTTTTGCCAAGACTGAGCATCTTGATCTTTCAGTGTCTCGTCATAGGTCCAGGGTTCGGCTTCATGTTCTCAAGGTAACAAGTCCGAAGACTCACCTATAAACATGAACCTATCAGGTTTTCTAACAACTCTCCCACTATGACAACGCTCCGGTGTATCTTTAGTGACTAAAGATTATAGTAGTGAACTACTCAGTTAGGCTGGTTCTAAGTCTTGATCATTCACTCTAAGCACATTAAGTATTACTCTACTCTTGGGCTTGTGATCTTGCATATATAGTCCATGTCTAAGAACCGAACGTTGATGCAATCAACGAACTTCTGGTCCTTTGGACTATATTACATATCTCAATTCGTTTTCTTAGGGTATCCTATAAACAGCCGAATATCTGTACAAGTTTCCAAAGGAATCAAGTTCAGGATAAACGCCGCTGTTTCCAAGGCATATCCCAAAACCAAATTAGTTAACTCCGAATAACTCATTGTCTACTTTCCCATATGTATAAGAGTCCTATTACTTCTTTATTACACATCATTTTGCTGAGGCATAAATGGTGCAGTCAGTTGGGAGAAAATCCATTTTTCTCATAAGTATGCCTTACTCCTCAAAGAGGTCTGCATGCATCAGAGCGAATCAACTCTAGTACTTTCTTGGATCTTTGCCCTTTAAACTTCCAAGTATGATTCGAAGGTTGGAAGGTCCTTTCCTTCAACCTAGCTGAGTAGTCCATCAGCTTTCACCCTTTGAATCGTACTCAAGTTAAAAAGATCTAGCCTAAGATGCCATAAGTACATTTGATTCATCTTAGAAGAATCTTTACTCTTATTGGGTTTCGACAGTGTGTTATTAGCTCCGGTCTATTGCATCGTGAAAGATTATGGATTTAGTATTAAATTGTATGTCAATATACCAGAATAGATAATATCCCCGTTTCTTTCTCACATAAGTATGAAACTACCCAAAGAAACGGAATATCCATTCTAAGCCAATTTAGAAATATGAAATGAAAATTATTTCTAAATGCCGGCACATAAAGACAATTTATTAGAACTAAAATCCTGTCGTTAAAACATTTAACATCTCCCACTGCAATAGTTGTTACCTTAACAATATTGCCCATGTAGGTCATTACTTCTTCCTTTCTAAGTCTCCGGATTTCCTGGAACCCCTGCATTTAAGTGTTGGAGTTGTGTACTTAATGTCTAGATTTAAGTATCGGTAAACTCCCGGTCATAGCATTTAATCTATTTAATTAATAAACAATTGTTTGCATTTAATTATTGTTAATTAAATATATGCAAAATATAGTCCTGGATTCTATACGTTGTAGTTAGTATGGTGTGCGACGTCACACAGAAGATCATACTATCGGTTACTCGTATTTAATCGAACGGTTGCTCACGACCTAGATGGACACGGACCAATCCATCGGTATAGTCGTTGTGTGAGAGAGAAAATAATTTGTCTTAATTATTTTATCACACTTGTACACTTGGTGTATTGGGCGGATCGCTTGAGATTTATCAATTAGGATTGCCGTTGATAATTGATTTAAGTCTCAGAGTATTTTATTCTTAATCCCCGATACTATTGCGGGTGTGTATATTTAATATAAGTGACTTTGATTTTCCAAAGGAATTAACCGATTTAATTATTGGGTTAATTACCGGTAAAATTGGGCCGCTATATTTTATATATGACATGCCGTGAATACTTGACGGGAATGTGTATCCCGTAAGGGTTGATAATATCCCCGAGATGAGTTCATAAGGAATTATTGTGTAAACCTCATGAATGGATTAGTTCCGCACAATAATTAAGGTTGAATGGTACTATTCTCGGATATAAGAGATGAATAAATTAATTAGCAATAAATTAATTTTATTCATGGATATTTAAATCTTAAATACACGGAATAAATAATACTAACCGGAGAAATATTATTTGATATAATATGGTTTAATATTGGGAGTGAAATTAATTTATATAGTGGAAAATAAATTAATTAATATTAATGGGATTAATAGATTTGGGCTGGGCTCAATTTAATCATTAATATTGGAAGCCCAATATTTCACCTCCTTTAGATCCCCTACGTAGCCTATAAAAGCACTACATGGCCTTCACAAAAGAACAAGACAAGAATATCAATAGTTGATAGTTCTAGAGAGTTGAAGGAGATCCATAAGCTTGGAGGTTCGTCGCCCACCCGACGTTCAAGCTAGTGCAAGGAATACGTGGGAAGGTCGTAAGGTCTTCAATTCGATTTCGTTTCTCCGCACAACGAATCAAAGGTAAAATCATAAACCCTCTTTTATGATTTATGTATGAATTAATTGTGACATATACATGAATGCACGATCCGGAAAAAACGACGAACCTCGAGGACGGAGATTCGAGATCCCCGGCGAGGATCGAAGGTGGCGGTCGAACCCTAGGGTTCGGACCGCCGGACGCGTGGCGAAGGGGAGCCCCGGCTGGACGTCGGGGCTTTCGATCGACGTGAAGTCGATCGCTGGGAGGTTCGCCGTGGGCTGGTGCCACGGCGGGTGGACCTCCCAGCCACCCTTGGCCGGCGGCGGTGGCGCACGGGAAAAACCCTCGGCTGGAGCCGAGGGGGTGCGATCGATCCTCGGATCGATCGCGGGTAAGCTGCGGGGTCACCAGCAGCGACCCCGTACGTGCTGCGGGTTCGCCCGCAGCGGATGCGTACGGGGCTTGGCCCCGCCGGGCAGCGAGTCGTGGAATCGCTGCGGGGCTGCTGTGAACAGCCCCAGGGATCGCTCGTAGCGATCCCAGCGATCGCACGGGGCGATCGCGAGTCCCCTCGCGGGGACTCGGCTGGGCGTGCGCGCGCCTTCGGGTGCGTTGCGCGTTCGGCTGGGTCCCGGTTCGCGTGGGCTCGTGATTTCTCCGGCGATTGGGGTTTCCGTTCGGGTTATTAGTTTCCGCAAATTTTAAATGGCCCGGGATATCGATTTCCAACAACTGGTATCAGAGCGTTTGGTTTCGTGTTCATGTATGTGTTCAATTATCGTTCTACCTTGCAGGGATTTCCGGCTATCATGGTTTAATTAATTGTTGATTAATTATCATGATTATTCGTTTATTAAACTCTCGGACATGTCGAGATTCGTTTTGTGTGGACGAATGCTTGTAATAGTAAAAATTCGGGGGTTGATAGAATTTAGGATTTATTATTATTGTTCTATGTTTTCCGGAAAATGTATAGGGTCAATTTCATGTATATAATCGATACCGGAATTGTAATTTAATTTTGTAAATTAATTTTACGTTGGATCGATGCCGAGATTACCGCCGGAGAACGCGTGTGACGAAGAAGACGAAGGGGACGAAAAACCGGGGGGGTCGATCATCCCCATGATCGATCCCCATGAGGATCGATCGACCCCATCGAAGGGGCTGCCCGCTAGGGCTTCCGGCCACGCCGGCCACCGATGGTGGTGGCGCGTGGGCTGGGGGCGGTGGCGGTGGTGGTCCCGGGCGGTGGAGGTCGACGGTGGGGGTGGTGTGGGGTCTCCCAACCCATGCTACTCCTACCAAGATTCACTTTCCTAAATTAATTCGGTTTTCCTATTTGAGTGTTCTTACTTTTAGGAACTCTCATGGATTAGGAAAATAATTAATTGGAATTAATTTTATTCCTTATTGAGTACTCTCTTTTATGGGAACTCTCATGGATAAGGAAAAGAATTAAGTAGGAATTAATTTATTTCCTATTTGATTATTCCTATTCTTGGAATTTTCATTAGATGGAAATTAATTAATATTGGAAAGTAGAAGAGTCTTAATTTATATTATTTCCTTATTCTATTATAGAAGTCTTCTATAATATTCAAGTTTTACTTGGATAGGATTCTAGAGATTTAATGGAATTAGATAGGAAAATAAATAAATAAAACATTAATAATATTTTAATTTTATTTTTGATATATTCGATTAACTTAATTTTCGAATTAAGTAACTTTTGGATTAATTGAAAATAAATAGATTTAAATATTGGATTAATATCCTCGTCACATGGAGCATTCAAGAACGAAGACTGAAGACTAGAAGATGCGTACGGAGATGGAATAAAGTCATGATAGTTGGGAAAATAATTTTTTCTAGCATTATTTTGACTATGTGATACTATGTGCTTTATTACTTGTATGCATGCTATATGTGTTCATTTTATGCACTAGATAGCGTATCCCTTTATTGTAAAAAGCTAAGTGGGAGAGGGGATGGAAACATTCCCATGGTCTCCATTACTGTTCTCTTGGTGACTCTTATGGACTTTCGAAGTTCGTATAGACGAGTCATTGGAGGAGAATTCTTGTAATTCCTTTTACAAGAAACGTTGATCAAGTTTATCAAACAATGCCTAGTTTGTCTTTCTGAAGCTGACTTCAAGTCGACTCATTCTCACCCCGGGGAGTGGAATGGAGCCAAAGCCACTTGGTCATGTGGATGACACAAATTAGAGACCTTCGTACCATCCTTTTTAAGGTGGATCGATTGTCTGCTCGACTCCCTCATTTATGAGAGATAGGGTTGTTCGCATGGTGAATCACTGGTTAGAAACTTCGAGTTTCACTTATGATTCTCCGCGTCTTGATTTGCGAGAATTCAATGGATCGAGTAATAGGATGTCAATTGTAAAAGTCTTTTGGTGTAGTAAACGTCCACACTATCGTGGCTTGCTATACTGAATGGGATTTTGGAACGATTGATGTAGATAGTTTTAGAAGGGAGTAAAGGATCCGTATGTCAACGTAAACGTCCACACTATCGTGGCTTGCGGTGATATGCGACTCCCAAACGAACTTCTTGGTACTGAGTAATGGTTTACACTTAGGTACGCTTCATAGTATTCTTCCCATCGAAGTAACGCTATCGATGATGTACGACCGAAGCAAATCTAATTGCGAAATCATTTGGGTAGGTAAACGTCCACACTATCGTGGCTTGCCTTACATGATGGGATTTTAGATTTGATTAGTAATTTAATGATATTATTTGAGGGAGATAATATCGGACATTAAATTGATTGTTTGTTTATATGTGCTTATAGGTTTAGAGAATAGCTATGAATCCACTTTCTGTGATACTCAAGGAGAATAAACTCACTGGTCCCAATTACATTGATTGGAAGAGAAATTTCGACATTGTCCTGACTGCTGAAGAGTACAAGTTTGTACTCTATGAGCCATGCCCTGTCGAACCCACGACTGCCTCAACTGATGAGGAGAGAGCAGCATATAGGAAGTGGACAAAGGCTGATGAAATGGCTAGGTGCTATATTTTGGCTTCTATGTCAAATGTACTCCAAACCCAACATGAGTCGATGGACACTGCCTAGGATATCTTGTTCAACCTCAAGGACATGTTTGGGCATCAAGACCGTGCGGCTAGACAAGAGGCCATGAGAGTCCTCATGACAACTACTCATTCTGAAGGGACGCCCGTTGAGGAGCACATTCTTAAGATGATGAGTCTGTTGAATGAATTGGAGGTCCTAGGAGCTCAGATTGATGGTGAAACGCAAGTCGACATCATACTCCAGTCTCTGACCCCTAGTTTTGAGCAGTTTCGTATGAGTTATAATATGGGTAAACTATCTTATACTCTTGCGCAACTCCTGACTAAACTGAAGGCGGCAGAGGGGATCTACAAGAAGGGCAAGTCTCAGGCGCTTGTAGCTACCAAGTCCAAAAGCTTGAAAGCTGTTGGAGGTAGGGGCAAGAAAAGGAAGCAAGCCTGGAAACCCAATGGTGCCAAGAGGAATGGACCACGAGTGGGGGCTAACAAGCCAAGGGACAAGTGCTTCCGATGCAACAAGTCTGGACACTGGAAGTCTGAATGTCCTCTCAGAGGTACGAATTTTTCTTTAGTCGTAAAAACATAGTCAGCGGTATTATCTACCAGAATTCTGGTGTGTAGATATGGAACCACTGACAGTATGTGCATTTTTTTGAATGCAGGGGTTCCAGAAAACCCGTCGACTTAGAGAAGAAGAGTTCGAGTCTACATGGGCGAAGCTGTTGAGGAAGCAGCGGACAAGTATTGAAAGTGATTTATGATTGATGCGGAGACATGTGTAATTAGAAAGGTATGAGTAGTTCTTTCAAAGAATACTCAAAGATGGATTAGAATGCTTGATGTGCCATAAAAGCAAAGTGTTTTGATTAGTCAATGGACACAAAGCTATTATGGGGAACCTTCAAAGTATATCCATTAGAAGCCTGCGACTTGATCGCGGAGGCTACCACCTATCTAAATAACACATGGCATAGATCAAAGACTGGGATTAGATCTCAAAAGACTACACCATGCACTCACGTGTAGATATGGTGTGTGGGAAATAAGAAATGGAATTCTAATAGTAAAAGGACAAGTTTGTTCGGAACTACCTACGTTCTATGGATACTCCTGGAAACAACGACACATTCAATGTGATTGTAGGATATCCTAGAAGAACAAGTGATTGAATGTTCAATAGTACTATGAACCAGAAGGGTGTCCTCGCCCAGTTCTTAGAGCAAGACTATTAGATTAACTACAATGCCCTAATTGACAAGGTACTTTGAAATGAGGAAAAGGACAAAAGACTGAGAACCAGCCAAACCGAGTAGTAGTACACCACAAACTGCACCTAAATGTTATTACTGTTATACACCGGAACGCCATTGCAGTGGGAGGTTGTTAAGCAACCAGAGATCTTCATAAGACTAGAGGAGTTTTGAACTCTGGATCTAGTAAAGATGAAATCGATCCCTAGCTCTGCATGAGGGCGGTACTAATCTAAATGTGCCTACTTAGAAAGCAATAAGTATTATTGTTAAGAGCAAAGATCATTTAGAGTAGAAGGTGTATTAGAAACGTAATGGAAACAAGGTGGTGTTTCTCGGAATTTTGTGTAGATAACATTTTGTCATTGGCAACAATGTAAAAGTGTTGTCAGACATAAAATAATGGTTGTCTAAATAAATCGAGATATAAGATTAAGAGGAAGTTAGGTTATGTTCTTGGAATCTTTCGATCTTTTTTTAGATAAGAACATTATACTTCTCCTAGAAATATTATACGATTATGGGTTGTTTTAAACATGCATAATTCTGAGAAAGGTTATTGCCTTTCGGGAACAGAATACATCTATCTAAAGGGTATGTGTCTTGAACACATAAAAGGAGATAGATAAAGCGGTTCCCTATACCTTGGTGTGTGGAAAGCTTAATGGATGCAATGTTGAAAAACAAGAACCTGATATCAACTATGTGGTTAGTATAGTGGGAGGATATCAAAGTAATCCTATCAAGAGATATTCGGATGCTGTAAAAGTACTTTCGAAGTACCGGATTACAACACGAATACTTCTTAAGAATTACATTTTCTCAGATCCCAAATCAGAAAAGGGCCAGTGTAAGTCGATATTAGGCTATGTGTTCACCTTTTGAAAGAGGTGGAACTTTAAGATGAAAGAGTGATAAGCATGATGCTTCTCGGACTCTATCATAAACCAAATAGCAGCCTCAGAGGCAGCGGAAGTTTTGGTTAGGTTCCGGAATGACCTCTGAACTTGGAGATGATTCTTGGTTCACCAAAAGGCTATGGATATAGCGGTGCATGGTAAGCTGGAAGAAGTCATAAGTTCAAAAGCTGATGATAACACATAGAGCAAGTACCACCTGATTCTAGTCATCGTCTAGGGAGATGACGCAATAGTTACCAAGATAACTTCAGAGTGGCAACCTAGATTGCTCATTCACATAGTACTTCTTGGAAGTAAAATTTAAGCACGTGATGAGTATGGGAGTCGGGAGTTTGGAGGAAATGACTAGACCTTAGTACAAGTGGGAGAATGTTGGAGTTGTGTACTTAATGTCTAGATTTAAGTATCGGTAAACTCCCGGTCATAGCATTTAATCTATTTAATTAATAAACAATTGTTTGCATTTAATTATTGTTAATTAATTATATGCAAAATATAGTCCTGGATTCTATACGTTGTAGTTAGTATGGTGTGCGACGTCACACAGAAGATCATACTATCGGTTACTCGTATTTAATCGAACGGTTGCTCACGACCTAGATGGACACGGACCAATCCATCGGTATAGTCGTTGTGTGAGAGAGAAAATATTTTATCTTAATTTTTTTATCACACTTGTACACTTGGTGTATTGGGCGGATCGCTTGAGATTTATTGATTAGGATTGCCTTGGATAATCAATTTAAATCTCAGAGTATTTTATTCTTAATCCCCGATACTATTGCGGGTGTGTATATTTAATATAAGTGACTTTGATTTTCCAAAGGAATTAACCGATTTAATTATTGGGTTAATTACCGGTAAAATTGGGTCGCTACATTTTATATATGACATGCCGTGAATACTTGACGGGAAAGTGTATCCCGTAAGGGTTGATAATATCCCCGAGATGAGTTCATAAGGAATTATTGTGTAAACCTCATGAGTGGATTAGTTCCGCACAATAATTAAGGTTGAATGATACATTCTCGGATATAAGAGATGAATAAATTAATTAGCAATAAATTAATTTTATTCATGGATATTTAAATCTTAAATACACGGAATAAATAATACTAACCGGAGAAATATTATTTGATATAATATGGTTTAATATTGGGAGTGCAATTAATTTATATAGTGAAAAATAAATTAATTAATATTAATGGGATTAATAGATTTGGGCTGGGCTCAATTTAATCATTAATATTGGAAGCCCAATATTCCACCTCCTTTAGATCCCCTACGTAGCCTATAAAAGCACTACATGACCTTCACAAAAGAACAAGACAAGAATATTAATAGTTGATAGTTCTAGAGAGTTGAAGAAGATCCATAAGGTTGGAGGATCGTCGCCCACCCGACGTTCAAGCTAGTGCAAGGAATACGTGGGAAGGTCGTAAGGTCGTCAATTCGATTTCGTTTCTCCGCACAACGAATCAAAGGTAAAATCATAAACCCTCTTTTATGATTTATGTATGAATTAATTGTGACATATACATGAACGCACGATCCGGGAAAAACGACGAACCTCGGGGACGGGGATTTGAGATCCCCGGCGAGGATCGAAGGTGGCGGTCGAACCCTAGGGTTCGGACCGTCGGACGCGTGGCGAAGGGGAGCCCCGGCTGGACGCCGGGGCATGCGATCGACGTGAAGTCGACCGCCGGGAGGTTCGCCGTGGGCTGGTGCCACGGCGGGTGGACCTCCCAGCCACCCTTGGCCGGCGGCGGTGGCGCACGGGAAAAACCCTCGACTGGAGCCGAGGGGGTGCGATCGATCCTCGGATCGATCGCGGGTAAGTTGCGGGGTCACCCGCAGCGACCCCGTACGTGCTGCGGGTTCGCCCGCAGCGGATGCGTGCGGGGCTTGGCCCCGCCGGGCAGCGAGTCGTGGACTCGCTGTGGGGCTGCTGCGAACAGCCCCAGGGATCGCTCGTAGCGATCCCAGCGATCGCACGGGGCGATCGGGAGTCCCCTCGCGGGGACTCGGCTGGGCGTGCGCGCGCCTTCAGGTGCGTTGCGCGTTCGGCTGGGTCCCGGTTCGCGTGGGCTCGTGATTTCTCCGGCGATTGAGGTTTTCGTTCGGGTTATTAGTTTCCGCAAATTTTAAATGGCCCGGGATATCGATTTCCAACATTAAGTGCAGACATGATTAGTGGTTCCCGTATCCACACACCTGGTACTGGCAGATAACACCACTAAACATGTTTCGGTGACTAAGGAAGAGTTAACTTCTTGTTTCTTGAGAGGACAATTAAAACTCCCAGTATCCAGACTGCTTACAACGGAAGCACTTGCCCTTTGGGCTTGCTTGTCCCATTCCGTGGTCCAGATATATTAGGCCCATTGGGTTTCCGTCTTTGCTTCTTCTTCCTTTTGCTGCCCGGAGGCCTAGTGTTAAGGTTGTATTCTTAATGTCTAGATTTAAGTGATATTAACTCTCGATCCATTGCCACTAATCTATTTAATTAAATAAACAATTATTTGCGTTTAATTATTATTAATTAAATATATGCAAATTATAGTCCTAGATTATATACGTTGTAGTTAGTATGGTGTGCGACGTCACACGGAAGATCATACTATCGGTTACTCGTATATAATCGAACAGTTGCTCACGACCTAGAAGGACAAGGACCAATCCATCGGTATAGTCGTTGTATGAGAGAGAAAATAATTTGTCTTAATTATTTTATCATATTTGTACACTTGGTGTATTGGGTGGATCGCTTGAGATTTATCGATTAGGATTGCCTTTGATAATCGATTCTCAGTGTATTTTATTCTTAATCCTTGATATTACTGCGGGTGTGTACATTTAATATTAGTGACTTTGATTTTCCAAAGGAATTGACTGATTAGAATAACCAGTCGATTACCGGTAAAGTTGGGTCACTGTATTTTATGTAAGACATGCCGTGAATTCTTGACGGGAAAGTGTATCCCGATAAGGGTTGATAATGTCCCCGAGATGAGTTCATAAGGAATTATTATGTAAACCCTGCAGGTGTATTTGTTCCGAATAATAATTATGGTTGAATGGTACTAGTCTCGGATACAAGAGATGAATAAATTAATTAGCAATAAATTAAATTTATTCATGGACATTTCTATCTTAAACGCACGGAATAAATAATACTACGGAGAGAATATTATTTGATATAATATGGTATAATATTGGGAGTGCAATTATATTTACATAGTGGAAAATAAATATAATTAATATTAATGGATTAATAGATTTGGGCTTGGGCTCAATTTAATCATTAATATTGGAAAGCCCAATATTCCACCTCGTTAAGATCCCCTACGTAGCCTATAAAAGCACTACATGGTCTTCTCTATTCTCATACTTGAAGAACACAATTCTAGAGAGAGAAAGTAGAGAAGGAGATCCATAGAGTTCGGAGGATCGTCGCCCACCCGACGTTCGAACGAGTGCAAGGAATACGTGGGAAGGTCTCAAGGTCTTCAATAAGATCTCGTTTCTCTGCACAACGAATCTAAAGGTGAATTAAATATTTTTCGCAATTTAATTCATGTATATTGAAATCAATTATCGAAAAACAAGATCCGAAAGTCGAGTATCCAAACCGGGGTCGAGTCGAGTGGTGGCGATCGTGGATCGCCGGACCGCCAAGGCTAGATCGACCCGGCGGCTAAGGAAAACTCGAGGAGGAAACTGGGCAGGCAAGCGCCCGCTTGGGCAGCAGGCGGCCGCCTGCTCCGGCCTGGTTGCGAGTCGCGGTTTTTGCCGCTGCAGACGCGCGATCGGATGGGCTGCGATGGCGGACGAGGCTGGCCTGTCCAAGGACGTCGATTGGGTATGTCCAGGTGTTCGAGTTCTCGAACGGACGTGTCCGGGTGATCGATTTCCAACAATTGTTATCAGAGCGTACGATTAAGTTTTTTCGTTAATTGTTTCGATAATCGATTCTTGTTGTTTATAGCCATAGATTAATTTAATTTATTAAATTATTGTGCTATATATTTTGTTCTACGTACTTTTTTTATCTCTCGTATGAATTGTGATGGACGGAAAAATTAAATCGAGAGTTTTTGGAATAATCGAACTGGATCGATCAACAGTGGGCTCGGTGCGGGCTGTCGGGGAGGTAGCTGGAGGCACGGGTTGTGCGGGATGCCAGACGTGGGCTGAACGCAGCTGGGCGTGTCGGCGTATGCCACCAGTGGTGGTGGTTCGCCGGCAGCCGGCGGCTGCCCTCGGTGGTTGATTTTATTTAATTTAAGTATTTTATTTAAAATCAATAGATTAATTCAAAATTTATTTTGAATTGGAAATCTTGGATTTTATTTAGAATAAAATTAAATATGGAAATCAATGGATTTTTAATAAAAATTGATTTTATTTAATTTAATTATTTTATTTAAAATCAATAGATTAATTTAAAATTTATTTTGAATTGGAAATCTTGGATTTTATTTAAAATAGAATTAAATATGGAAATCAATAGAATTGATTTTATTTAATTGGAATTTTATTTAAAATCATTAGATTGATTCAAATTTATTTTGAATTGAAAATCTTGGATTTTATTTAAAATAAAATTAAATATGAAAATCAAAGAATTTTTTCGTCGCTCGGCAAAGTATTCAAGACGTAGAATGAAGACTCAAGACAAGCATGCAGGAATTCATCAAAGGTACGAATAGTCGAGAAATAATTTTACTTGAGCAATTATTTGATTATTTGTGTACGTACTTGCATGAAATGTATGACAGTTGTTATGCTTATGTGTATTTCATCTATGCACTAGATAGCGTATCCCTTTATTGTAAAAAGTTAAGTGGGAGAGGGAATGGAAGCATTCCCATGGTCTCCATTGCTGTTCTCTTGGTGACTTTTATAAACTTTTGAAGTTCATATAAATAAGCCATTGGAGGAGAATTCTTGTAATTCCTTTTACAAGAAACATTTATTGAGTTTATCAAACAATGCCTAATTTGTCTTTCTGAAACTGATTTCAAGTCGACTCATTCTCACCCCGGGGAGTGGAATGGAGCCAAATCCACTTGGTCACGTGGATGACACAAATTAGAGACTTTCGTGCCATTTTTGAAATGGATCGATTGTTTGCTCGGCTCTCTCATTCTATGAGAGATAGGGCTGTTTGCATGGTGAATCACTGGTTAGAAACTTCGAGTTTCACTTATGATTCTCCGCGTCCTGATTTACAAAAATCGAATGGATCAAGTAAATGGGAGTCAATTATAAAGATCTTTTGGTGTAGTAAACATCCACACAAACGTGGCTTGCTATACTGAATGGGATCTTGGAATAATTGATGTAGACAGTTATAGGGAATTGTGAAGGATTGTGAGTTATCGTAAACGTCCACACAAACGTGGCTTGCGGTGACGTAGCGATTCCAAACGATTCACCTTAGTACTGAGTAATGGTTTACACTTAGGTACGCTTTATAGTATCCTTCCCAACGAAGTAACGCTATAATTGATGTACGACCGAAGCAAATCTAATTGCTAAATCATTTGGATATGTAAACGTCCACACAAACGTGCCTTGCCATATCTGATGGGATTTTAGATGTAATTAGTGATTTAATGATATTATTTGAAGGAGATAATATCGGAGATTAAATCAATTGTTTGTTGTTATATGTGCTCATAGATTAGGAAATGGATTTGAACCCACTTTATGTGATACTTAAAGATTTTTAACTCGCTGGTCCCTAAATGTAATGATTGGAATAGAAATCTGGACATTGCCCAAACTGTTGAAGAGTACAAGTTTGTACTCAGTGAGCTTTGTCCTCCCGAGCCTATTAATGTCTCAACTGATGAGGAAAGGACTGATTTTTAAGAAGTGGGAAAATGCTTATGCAATGACCACTAATTATGATATTATGTTCAAACTCAAGTTGGTGTTTAGACATGACATAGGCGGCTAGACAAGAAGCGATGAGGATACTCATAAAGGCCAGTCGCTTCGAGGAAACGCTTAAACACGTTTTTGATATGATTGACCTTTTGGACGAGTTGAGACAGAAATCGCAAGTTCTTGTAGCCAATACCAATGGTTTTGAACCAAAGGGTAAAATCGGGGGAATGGAAAAGCAAGTAAAGAAACCCAGTGGTCCTAAGTTACTTGGACCACGAGATGGGACGAGAAAGCCAAGAGGCAAGTGTTCTAGATACAAACAGTCTGGGTTTTGGAAGTCTGCTTATCCTCTCAAAGAAAGTACGAAATTTTTCTTTAGTCGTAAAAACATAGTCAGTGGTATTATCTACCAGAACCTGGTGGGTAGATATGTAACCATTGACGGTATGTGCATTTTAAATGCGGAGGTTCCAGGAAACCTGACGACTTGGAAAAGTAGAAATCGTAGTCTACATGGGCAATGCTGTGGAGGAGGCAGCTGTTGCAATGGAGGAAATATATAAGGATTTCATTTTGAAATAATGCTTTATGTGCCCAATTAGTTTAGAAAGAACTTCGTTCTGGATTTCTAAATTTTAATGAATGGATATTTTATTTCTTTTAATCATTTGATGGTTATGGGAAGAAATAATGATATTGTCTATTCTGGTACATTAGCTAGCAATATATAAATGATGAATCTTGAGTCCACCACGATGCAACGAACCGTTTTATATAACTCGTTTTACTAATAAGAGATTTCTTTATTAAATCATTTATACTTCTGGATTCTTATGTTAAGTCATATTTATTCAAATAAGAAGTTCAAATGTCGAAAATTGTTTGTAAGATCAATTAAGTTGAAGGAGTGGACCTTCCGACCTAAGAATCTAATTTGGAAGATAATACGACTAAGTAATCCTTATGGATATTGGATATAAAATCCGGACAAGTATTAGAATTGATTAACTCTGATGTTTGATCAGAGCTTGGGATTGGATTCCAAGAGACTACACCATACAGTCCTCTGTAGAAATGGTATGTCGGAGATAAGAAATGGAACTCTTATAGAAATAGTAAAATCATGAGTTATACGGAACAACCTATGTTCTATGGATATGTCTTGAAAACAACTGCGCATTCAATGCGGTTGTAGAATATCCTGGAAGAACAAAAGTTGTGTGTTCAATAGTACTATGAACCAGAAGGACGTTATAAGTTCTAACGCCCGGTTCATAGAGGAAAAAACTATTAGATGAACCACAAGCCCAAAGTGACGTGATACTTATGAGAGAGAATAATAAGGCTTAGAACCAGCCGAACCGAGTAGCGGTACACCACTAACTGCACCTACTGTTATTACTGTTTATACACCGGAATGCCATTGTAGTGGGAGGTTATGGATCAACCTAAGATGTTCATAAGGCTAGGAGAGTTTTCGGACTCTGGACCTAGTATACATGAAATCGATCCCTGGATCTACATGAAGGCAGTACTAGATCTAAATGTGCTTTCTTGGAGAGCAATAAGGATTATTGCTAAGAGGCAAGATCATTACAGTACAAGTTTAGTTAATGCTGGGATTCGATGTCCCGGGCTATTAAAAAATGCGGAACCGATAACCCGATCGAAAAACCCGTCGCCGGAGATTACACGAACACCGACTCATCCGCAGGAGTCCGGCCTTTGGAGACTACGCGCCCGAAGACACGCAGCCCGCCCCCAGCCGAACCCCCGCGAGTCGGAAACCACGAACACGAACCATACGCGAAGAACCGGGCTCGACGAGAGCGTCGCCGCGGGATGAACCCGCGGCTAAACCCTAGCCGAACCCCATCGCGGCTGGGGTTCGCGATCGCCGTGTATGGCGATCGCTGGGGATGCGAGGCATCCCCGCGGGGCTGTTCGGAACAGCCCCTGGCGGTGAGTCCGGCGACTCACCGCCTCCGCCGTCAAGGGGAGGGCGGTCAGCCCAGCTGACCCGCCGCGGCCTAGCCGCGGCTGCCCTAGCGATCGACTTCCGAGTCGATCGCTCGCCCCGGCTTCAGCCGGGGCCCCCTTCGAGCGCACGCCGCCGTCGAGGGCGGCTGGGGTCCGCCACGGCACCAGCCCGTGGCACCCCATCGATCGACCGAAGTCGATCGCATGCCCCAGCGTCCAGCCGGGGCTCGCCCCTCGTCGCGCGCATGCGGCGGTCGAACCCTAGGGTTCGGCCGCTCCCTCGATCCTCGCCGGGGATCTCGAATCCCCGTCCCCGAGGTTCGTCGTTTTCCCGGATGCGTTCATGTATATATTACAATTAACGAACACATAAATCATAAAAGGGGGTTTATGATTTTACCTTCGATTCGTTGTACGGAGAAACGAAATCGATTGACGACCTTGCGATCTTCCTACGTATTCCTTGCACCTCGTCCGAACGTCGTGTGGGCGACGATCTATCGAACTCCTATGGATCTCCTTCACTCTCCAAGACTTTATGATTGGCGTAGGTTAAATTGTGTTATGAAAAGTGAAGACCATGTAGTGCTTATATAGGCTACGTAGGGGATCATAAGGAGATTAAATATTGGGCTTCTAATATTGAAGATTAAATTGGTTCCAACCCAAATCCATTAATCCTTATCAATATTAATTTTATTTATTTTCCACTATATAAATAAAATTGCACTCCCAATATTTATCCATATTATATCAAATAATATTTCTCCGATTAGTATTATTTATTCCGTGTATTTAAGATTTAAATATCTATGAATAAATTTATTTATTGCTCAATAAATAATATTCATATCTTATATCCGAGACTAGTACCGTTCAACCTTTATTATTGTGCGGAACGAATCCACTCATGAGGTTTACACAATAATTCCTTATGAACTCATCTCGGGGATATTATCAACCCTTCCGGGATACACTTTCCCGTCAAGTATTCACGGCATGTCATATATAAAATATAGCGACCCAATTTTACCGGTAATTAACCCAATAATTAAATCGGTTAATTCCTTTGGAAAATCAAAGTCTCTAATATTAAATATACACACCCGCAATAATATCGGGGATTAAGAATAAAATACTCTGAGATTTAAATTGATTATCCAAGGCAATCCTAATCAATAAATCTCAAGCGATCTGCCCAATACACCAAGTGTACAAGTGTGATAAAATAATTAAGATAAATTATTTTCTCTCTCACACAACGACTATACCGATGGATTGGTCCGTGTCCATCTAGGTCGTGAGCAACTGTTCGATTAAATACGAGTAACCGATAGTATGATCTTCTGTGCGCCCATGCACACCATACTAACTACAACGTATAAAATCCAGGACTATATTTTTTGCATAATTAATTAATAATAATTAAATGCAAATAAATTTTTATTAATTAAATAGGTAAAATGCTATGACCGGGAGTTTACCGATACTTAAATCTAGACATTAAGTACACAACTCCAACAATCTCCCACTTGTACTAAGGTCTAGTCATTTCCTCCAAACTCCCGACTCCCATACTCATCACGTGCTTAAGTTATACTTCCCAGAAGTATTATGTGAATGAGCAATCTAGGTTGCCGCTCTGAAGTTATCTTGGTGACTACTGCGTCGTCTCCCTAGACGATGACTCGAATCAGGTGGTACTTGCTCTATGTGTTATCATCACCTTTTGAACTTATGACTTCTTCCAGTTTACCATGCACCGCTATATACATAGCCTTTGGTGAACCAAGAATCATATCCAAGTTCAGAGGTCATTCCGGAACCTAACCAAAACTTCCGCTGCCTCTGAGGCTGCTATTCGGCTTATGATAGAGTCCGAGAAGCATCACGCTTATCACTCTATCATACTTAGGTTCCACCTCTTCTAAAAGTGAACACATAGCCTGATATCGACTTACACTGGTCTTTCTCTGATTTTGGATCTGAGAAACTGTAATCTAAGAAGATTTCGTCTTGCTTAGTAATCTAGTACTTCCAAGTACTTTTACAGCATTCGAATATCTCTTTTCCAGATTACTTTGATATCCTCCCACTACGCTAACCGCATAGTTGATATCAGGTTCTTGTTTTTTCAACATTGCATCTACAAAGCTCTCTACACTCGAAGCGTAGGAAACTGCTTTGTCTATATCTATCTCCTTTATGTGTTCGAAACACATTCCTTTAGATAGATGTATTCTGTTCCCGAAAGGCAATAACCTTTCTCAGAATTGTGCATGTTTAAAACAAACCATAATCGCATAAGATATCTTAAGAGAAGTACAAATGTTCTTATCTAGAGATCGAAAGATTTCTAAGAACATGATCCAACTTCATCTTAATCTCATCTCTCGATTTATTTAGACAACCTCTATTTTATGTCTGATAACACTTTTACATTGTTGCCAACGATGAAGTGTTATCTACACAAAATTCCGAGAAACACCACCTTTGTTTCCATTACGTCTCCAATACACCTTTCTTGTCTTTGCCTTTTGATGAATCCATAGAATGGACTATCTCATCAATTCGCAAATTCCTATGCAGAACTAGGGATCGATTTCATGTCTACTAGATCCAGAGTTCAAAACTCCTCCAGTCTTATGAACATCTCTGGTTGCTTAACAACCTCCCACTGCAATGGCGTTCCGGTGTATAACAGTAATGACATCAGGTGCAGTCAGTGGTGTACTGCTACTCGGTCAGGCTGGTTCTCAGTCTTTCCTTTTCTCATTTTAAAATACTTTGTCAATTAGGGCATTGTAGTTCATCTAATAGTCTTACTCTAAGAACCGGGCGAGGACACCCCTCTGGTTCGTAGTACTATTGAACATACAATTACTTGTTCTTCTAGGATATTCTACAACCACATTGAATGTGCTGTTGTATCCAGAAATATCCATAGAACATAGGTAGTTCCGAACAAACTTGTCCTTTTACTATTAGAATTCCATTTCTTATTCCTGACACACCATGTCTACACATCAGTGTATGGTGTAGTCGTTTGAGACTTAATCTCAATCTTTGATTTATGCTATGTGTAATTCAGATAGGTGATAGCCTCCGCGAACTAGTCGCAGCCTTCTAATGGATATACTTTGAAGGATCCCCATAATGGCTTTGTGTCGAAAAACACTTCGCTTTTATGGCGCATCAAGTATTCTAATCCATCTTCGAGTATTCTTGAAAGAACGACTCGTACCTCTCTTATTACACATGTCACCGCATTAATCGTAAATCATTTTCAATACTTGTCCGAATTCTATCCTTTATCCAGAAAGGTTAACTTAGTTGTATCATCTTTCAAGATCGATTCTTGGGTCGGGAGGTCCATTCCTCCAACTATAATTGATCAAATCAATTTCGACCTTTTGAATCCCTTTTGAATAGATACTACTAAGTTCAAGAATTCATAAGTATAATGATTGATAAGAGAATACATCTAATAAGTAAAACAAGTTATACATAACGGTTTGTTGCATCGTGGTAGACTAAGGATTCATCATTCATATATTGCTATCTAATGTACCAGAATAGATAACACCATTATTTCTTATCTAAATCACTTAATGATTAAAGAAATAAATATCCATTCATTAATAAAGAAAACCAGAACAAAAGTTCTTTTTCAAAATAAAGGGGTACATAAAGCAATAACTTAAAATGAAATCCTTGTTGGAAATCGACTACCCGGGACATGTCCGTTCGACTACTCGAACATCCGGACAAGCCCAGTCGACCTCCAGCGTGCCTACTGTGTCCATGACGAAGGCCCTGACCCGTCTAATGCCTAGCCATCGCACCCAAGGCACGACCGCGCAAAACGAGAGGCTTCTGGCCTCTCTGTCGTCCGACACCAGAAGGTGTCGTCCGACAAGCCAAGGTCGGCCGACAGCTATACATGTCGGCCGACAGTCGTCGCGAACAGCAGCGCGACGCTGCTGTTCCAGGCTCGTTTCCGGTTGGTTTTTCCGATTCCGACCACCGCTCTTGAAGTCAGCGACTCCACAGTGATCTAGGAACACCAACCACGATCCCGGAACTCGATCGGAGGTTCGTTGTATGATTACGTACGAAAAGAATCGAAATAATGCGGAAATAGGGTTTCGATTTCTTATACCTTTGATGCGTGATTCGGAGAAGCCGAATAGGCGAACACCCTGAGATCTTCTACTGTGTATCCTAGCCCTCGACGCCGGACGTTGTGTGGGCAACGATCCACCGGAGTCTTCTCTTCTTCTTCTCTCTCAAACCCTCTTTTTCACGTTTTAATTATTCTGTCTCCAGAAATATATTTGCGCTAGCAAATTAATTTCTACAGAAATAAAAACACTGCGCTAATCTAAATTAATTAAGCAGAGAAGAAAATAATTGCGCTAACAAAATAATTTCTCCACAGAATTAATTATAGCGGCGTTTCGTAGGTTAAGAGAAGAGAGATTGAGGGGTATATATAGGCCACACTAGGGACCTTAGGACAATTAATTAATTAGGCTAAATTGTAATTTAATTAAACCGGTGTCCTTAAAAGAAAACCTTTAATTAAATCCAATTTTTATTATAATTAATTCCACTATAAAATTATAATTGAATTCCCAATTAATTAATCTATATTATTTTACCAATAATATTTCCGCCGAAATTACATATACGACTTTCCCCGTGTTTAAGATATCGAACGTCCACGAATTTATTTAATTACTAACAATTAAATTAATTCGTTTCTTATTATCCGAGACTAGTACCACTCATCCTTATTATCATGTGGAACGAATCCACCTGCAGGGTTTACATGATAAACTTTATGAGCTCATCTCGGGGACGTCATCAACCCGATAAACGGGACACGGTTTCCTGTCTATAATCTATAGCATGCCGTGCGTACAATTACGATTCCCAATTTACCGAGAATCTCGACTAATCATTTAGTCTCACTCATTGGCAAGTCAAAGAACCGAGAATTGGACACACGCACCTATAATTATATAGGGATTAAGAATTCGTATATCCGTAATATCTGAGGTCTAGTTCGATTACTGCGATTAGTATAAATCGAACGCCCTCCCGTGGTCCTGCTCAATACACCAAGTGTACGAGTGTAACATGATAGTCAAGACCGACTATCTACCAGTCACACTATGACGTACCGATGGATTGTCCCTGTCCATCTAAGTCGTGAGCTACTGTTCGATAGTATACGAGTAACCGACAGTATGATCTTCCGCGTGTCTCCTCACGCCATACTGTCTACAACGTATACATCAAGGACTATTGCATTAAATGCAATCATGTTTGAATCATATCTCGAACTAAGGTATAGATAAGGAGTTCCGTATTTGCACTAAACTAGACATTTAGAATACAACTCCATCAATCTCCCACTTATACTAAAAGTCTAGTCGCCCTCTCCCAAACATCAGATTCCCATAACCTCATCACGCCTACCCAACGCTTTCGCTGGAAGTGCCTCTTTGAACGGGTTTTACCAGGCAATCCTCTCGATGCTATCTAGGTGACAACTGCATCGTCTTACTAGACGATCTCTCGAATCAGGTGGTACTTGCGCTCTACATGTTATCTCCCACTGTGGACTCGTGGCATTTCAAGTTTTCCAATACCGCTATTCAAAATAGCTTTGGGTGAACTAGAAACCACATCTAAGTCCCTTAGGAAGTTCTGGAGCCATACTGACCTTTTAACTGCCTCACAGGCCGTTATCCTTTCAGTTTCCATGGTAGAGTCCGTAATGCATCGCTGCTTTACATTCTTCCATGTGACTGCTCCACTTCACAGTGAGAACACATAGCCTGACTTCGACTTTCGACTGTCCCTGTTTGATTTGGAAATCTAATTCTATGTAATCCAAAGGAAACAACTTGACTGCTTTGTAACTCAGAACATAATTCCTGGTCCTCTGCAGGAGCCTAATCATGTTCTTTACATCAGTCGAGTGATCCTTTCCAGGATTACTATGATATCTTACCACCATGCCCACGCAATAGTAGATATCAGTCTCATGCATAGCATTACATACATTAAGCTTCCCACCATTAAGGTGTAGGGAACTGCTTAATCTTCATCTATCTCCTTTATTGTGTCGGACACAAAACTTTAGATAGATGAATTCCATATCTAAAAGGTGAAGACCTTTCTTGGAATTCTGTATGCTGCAACGAGTAAGAATTGTATTTATGTATGAGACTCGAGATAAGTTCTATGTTCTTTTCTGGCGATCATTTGTAACTTTGATCCCAAGAACATTCCCGACTTCTCCTAAGTCTCTTACATTGAATTACTCGGACAACCATCCCTTTATGTCTGATAACACTTTTCATATTGTTGCCAAAATAGAAAGATGTCGTCTACACAAACAATGAGAAAACACCACATCTTTTCTGTCACTTCTTTATTACACACAGGACCTAAACATGCCTTGAATGAATCCATGAAATGGATTTTCTCATAGGTCCGCATGTGTCCAAGATCTTAAAGCTTCCTTCAATCCTAAGATTGATTAAGCTTGCTTACCGAATGCTCCTGGCTCTTTTCGATGAATCCCTCTGGCTGTCCCACACAGATGGCCCCGTCAAGACTTCGATTTAGGAAATCTGTCTTGACTTCCATCTTCCATGTGAAGACAAAAGAATCATGATCGACTTTTGCCAAGACTGAGCATCTTGATCTTTCAGCGTCTCGTCATAGATCCAGGGTTCGGGTTCATGTTCTCCAGGTAACAAGTCCGAAGACTCACCTATAAACATGAGCCTGTTGGGTTGTCTAACAACCCTCCCACTACGACGACGCTCCGGTGTGTCTTTAGTGAATAAAGATTACAGTAGTGAACTACTCAGTTAGGCTGGTTCTAAGTCTTGATCAGTCCCTCTAAGCACATTAAGTATTACCCTACTCTTGGGCTTGTGATATTGCATATATATAGTCCATATCTAAGAACCGAACATTGATGCAATCAACGAACATCTGGTCCTTTGGACTATATTACATATCTCAATTCGTTTTCTTAGGGTATCTTATAAACAGCCGAATATCAGTACAAGTTTCCAAAGGAATCAAGTTCAGGATAAACGCCGCTGTTTCCAAGCCATATCCCAAAAACGAATTAGGTAACTCCGAATAACTCATTGTCTACTTTCCCATATCTATAAGAGTCCTATTCCTTCTTTACAACACATTATTTTGCCGAGGCATAAATGGTGTAGTCTGTCGGGAGTTAATCCCATTTTCTGATAAGTATGCCTTACTCCTCAAAGAGGTCTGCATATATCAGAGCGAATCAACTCTAGTACTTTCTTGGATCTTTTCCCTTTAACCGTAAAGGGTTGCTTGGTCATTTAAACTTCCAAGTATGATTCGAAGGTTGGAAGGTCCTTTCCTTCAACCTAGCTAAGTAGTCCATCAGCTTTCACCCTTTGAATCGTACTCAAGTTAAAATGATCTATCCTAAGATTCCATAAGTACATTTGATTCATCCTAGAAGGATCTTTACTCTTATTGGGTTTTGACAATGTGTTATTAGCTCCGGTGTGTTGCATCGTGGAAGAACACGGATTTAGTATTAAATTGTCTATCAATGTAACAGAATAGATAATATCTCCGTTTCCTACTTTGATAGGTATGAAACCATCCAAAGAAACGGAATATCCATTCTAAGCCAATTTAGAAATCCGAAATGAAATTTCTTTCTAAATGCCGGCACATAAAGACAATTTGTTAGAACTAAAATCCTACCGTTAAAACATTTAACATCTCCCACTGCATCGGCTGTTACCTTAACAGTATTGCCCATGTAGGTTATAACTTCTTCCTTTCTAAGTCTCCGGGTTTCCTGGAACCCCCGCATTAAGTGCAGACATGATTAGTGGTTCCCGTATCCACACACCAGGTACTGGCAGATACTACCACTAAACATGTTTCGGTGACTAAGGAAGAGTCAACTTCTTGTTGCTTGAGAGGACAATTAAAACTCCCAGTATCCAGACTGCTTACAACGGAAGCACTTGCCCCTTGGGCTTGCTTGTCCCATTCCGTGGTCCAGATATATTAGGCCCACTGGGTTTCCGTATTTGCTTCTTCTTCCTTTTGCCGCCCGGAGGCCTAGGAAGAGCCAATTTCTCAACCACAAGTGCTTGAGAGCCCTCAGAGATTCCCTCAGCCGCTTGAAGTTCAATCAGGAGTTCCGCCAATGAGTAAGACCCCTTATTCATGTTATAGTTCAGGCGGAACTGCTCAAAACTTCTCGGCAGAGACTGGAGCACAATATCGACTTGGGTTACCCCATCGATAACTGATCCTAGAATCTCTATCTCATTCAGATAGCACATCATCCTAAGAACGTGATCCCTCACGGGTGTTCCTTCGGATGCGATGGCCGTCATGAGTTGCCTCATTGCATTTTGCCCGGCTGTCCTGTCCTGATAACCAAAAAGCTTCTTGAGGTTTAAGCATCATATCATAGGTAATGGTCATGGCTTGATCCCGATGTTGCAGTACATTTGACATGAAAGCCATAATGTAGCTCCGCGTCATCTCAGAGCCTTGATCCATTTCCATGTGCTTCCTTTCCTCAGGAGTGGAAGCATCATTTGGTTTAGCAGGTCAATTGACTTGGAGTACATAATTGTACTCCTCTGCAGTTAGGACAATGTCCAAGTTTCTTCTTTAATCCATACAATCAGGTTCAGTGAGTTTATTGACTTTTAATGGGAATAATACCATATAAAACAAACAATGAGTTTAATTCGATATCATTTCCCTCAAGTGATATCATTAAACTACCAATCATTTCCAAAATCCCATCAGACTAGCATGCCACGTTCTTGTGGACGTATACTAATCCAAACGATTTTATAATTGGATTTTTACTTCGGTCGTACATCATTATAGCAGTGACTCCGATGGGGAGGATACTATAAAGCGTACCTAAGTGTATACCATTTCTCAGTACTAAGTCCACCGCTCGGGAACTACATGCCCACCGCAAGCCACGTTCATGTGGACGTTTACGTTGACATGCGGTCCTCCACGACTTCCTATAACTGTCGAGCCTCAATTAATCCTAAAGTTCCGTTTCCATCTAGCAAGCCACGTTAGTGTGGACGTTTACTAAAACAAACAACTTTATTAATTGAATCCCATTTATTTAAATGTCATAGAGTCTCAATTAACCCAAAGTACCGTTTCCATTTAGCAAGCCACGATAGTGTGGACGTTTACTAAAACAAACACCTTTGTTAATTGACTCTTACATTTATTAAATTTCACAATTTTATTATTCAAAGCTTGATATCTCGTAAGTGAAACTCGAAGTTTCTAACCAGCGATCAATCATGCAACTGAGCCCTATCTCTTACTAGGTGAGGGAGCCAACCAGACAATCGATCTAGTCATCGAATGACTCGAATGTCTCTAATCTGTGTCATCGACATAAGCAAGCGCTTTGGCTCCATTCCACTCCCCGGGGTGAGAATGAGTCGAGTTGAACTTAGTCTTTGAAAAACAGATTGGGCACTTGCTTTTGAAAAATATAATTGTTCGATTTTTATAAGTGGAATTGAATTCGAATTTTGATCCAGTGATATCCGTGTATCGACTTTATCCGATAGGGAGGATGACACTAAAGCCAACTCGTAAGTCAATACACATCACATTCAAAACAGAGAATGGAGACCGCGGGATTGTTTCCAATCCCTCTCCCACTTAGTATTTTACGATTGAGGGATAACATGCATAAAATAATTAAGCATAATAAAAGGCACGTAAATCACATAAAAAGCAATTAACGTGGCCCCGATTATTATGGCCTTAAGTATTCTCCAATGCACGTCTCTTGGAACTTCATCTCGTTGCTCGTCTCGATCTCGGTCCACCACCGACTCGCTCGAGGGTCAAGAGACGAACTCCTCCCACTGGAGCCTCGTCTCGAGCCTCGTTGAGTCGTCCGTGGGGTCGAACGAACCCCAGCCCCGCTGCTGCCCGTCGCGAACACAGGGTGTGTTCGATGGCTGCCCGTTGCCGGTTCGCCCTCCTCGATCCTCGTTTCTCCGGGTTTTGGTCTCGTCTCGATCCACCAAAATTAGTAAGAAAAATTACAAGAATAAATCTACTAAATCCGGCATCGATCCTATACAAGGTGATCGACCCTATACATGCCCGGAAACGACGAAAAAAATAAATAAACCTAACGACTCAACCCGTCGTTTTTATCTATTACAAACAAGCAACGTTATTCCAAAAACAAAACAATCTCGACAAGCCCGAGAGTTTAATCAAACCACAAAATTAAAGCACAACATCCATCACAACATTGGCCATAATAATCGGGTTCATCCTGCATCACAAAACGTACGAACAATACAACAAACCGATAAACCGACTCTGATACCAATTGTTGGAAATCGACTACCCGGGACATGTCCGTTCGACTACTCGAACATCCGGACAAGCCCAGTCGACCTCCAGCGTGCCTACTGTGTCCATGACGAAGGCCCTGACCCGTCTAACGCCTAGCCATCGCACCCAAGGCACGACCGCGCAAAACGAGAGGCTTCTGGCCTCTCTGTCGTCCGACACCAGAAGGTGTCGTCCGACAAGCCAATGTCGGCCGACAGCTATACATGTCGGCCGACAGTCGTCGCGAACAGCAGCGCGACGCTGCTGTTCCAGGCTCGTTTCCGGTTGGTTTTTCCGATTCCGACCACCGCTCTTGAAGTCAGCGACTCCACAGTGATCTAGGAACACCAACCACGATCCCGGAACTCGATCGGAGGTTCGTTGTATGATTACGTACGAAAAGAATCGAAATAATGCGGAAATAGGGTTTCGATTTCTTATACCTTTGATGCGTGATTCGGAGAAGCCGAATAGGCGAACACCCTGAGATCTTCTACTGTGTATCCTAGCCCTCGACGCCGGACGTTGTGTGGGCAACGATCCACCGGAGTCTTCTCTTCTTCTTCTCTCTCAAACCCTCTTTTTCACGTTTTAATTATTCTGTCTCCAGAAATATATTTGCGCTAGCAAATTAATTTCTACAGAAATAAAAACACTGCGCTAATCTAAATTAATTAAGCAGAGAAGAAAATAATTGCGCTAACAAAATAATTTCTCCACAGAATTAATTATAGCGGCGTTTCGTAGGTTAAGAGAAGAGAGATTGAGGGGTATATATAGGCCACACTAGGGACCTTAGGACAATTAATTAATTAGGCTAAATTGTAATTTAATTAAACCGGTGTCCTTAAAATAAAACCTTTAATTAAATCCAATTTTAATTATAATTAATTCCACTATAAAATTATAATTGAATTCCCAATTAATTAATCTATATTATTTTACCAATAATATTTCCGCCGAAATTACATATACGACTTTCCCCGTGTTTAAGATATCGAACGTCCACGAATTTATTTAATTACTAACAATTAAATTAATTCGTTTCTTATTATCCGAGACTAGTACCACTCATCCTTATTATCATGTGGAACGAATCCACCTGCAGGGTTTACATGATAAACTTTATGAGCTCATCTCGGGGACGTCATCAACCCGATAAACGGGACACGGTTTCCTGTCTATAATCTATAGCATGCCGTGCGTACAATTACGATTCCCAATTTACCGAGAATCTCGACTAATCATTTAGTCTCACTCATTGGCAAGTCAAAGAACCGAGAATTGGACACACGCACCTATAATTATATAGGGATTAAGAATTCGTATATCCGTAATATCTGAGGTCTAGTTCGATTACTGCGATTAGTATAAATCGAACGCCCTCCCGTGGTCCTGCTCAATACACCAAGTGTACGAGTGTAACATGATAGTCAAGACCGACTATCTACCAGTCACACTATGACGTACCGATGGATTGTCCCTGTCCATCTAAGTCGTGAGCTACTGTTCGATAGTATACGAGTAACCGACAGTATGATCTTCCGCGTGTCTCCTCACGCCATACTGTCTACAACGTATACATCAAGGACTATTGCATTAAATGCAATCATGTTTGAATCATATCTCGAACTAAGGTATAGATAAGGAGTTCCGTATTTGCACTAAACTAGACATTTAGAATACAACTCCATCAATCCTAAAACAGATAAATGTCTTCCACTGCAACCGCTGCTACCCCAACAGCTTTGCCCATGTAGACTCGAACTCTTCTTTTCTAAGTCGCCGGGTTTTCTGGAACCCCTGCATTTAAGACAATGCACATACCGTCAGTGGTTCCATATCTACACACCAGAATTCTGGTAGATAATACCGCTGACTATGTTTTTACGACTAAAGAAAAATTCGTACCTCTGAGAGGACATTCAGACTTCCAGTGTCCAGACTTGTTGCATCGGAAGCACTTGCCCATTGGCTTACTAGCCCCCACTTGTGGTCCATTCCTCTTGGCACCACTGGGTTTCATGGCTTGCTTCCTTTTCTTGCCCCTACCTCCAATAGCTTTCAAGCTTTTGGACTTGGTAGCCACAAGCGCTTGAGACTTGCCCTTCTTGTAGATCCCCTCTGCCGCCTTCAGTTCAGTCAGGAGTTGCGCAAGAGTATAAGATAGTTTACCCATATTATAACTCATACGAAACTGCTCAAACTTAGGGGTCAGAGACTGGAGTATGATGTCGACTTGCGTCTCATCATCAATGGAAGCTCCTAGGACCTCAAGTTCATTCAACAAACTCATCATCTTGAGAACGTGCTCCCCAACGGGCGTTCCTTCAGACTGAGTAGTCGACATGAGGACTCTCATGGCTTCTTGCCTTGCCGCACGATCCTGCTCCCCAAACATCTCCTTGAGGTTAGTCATCATATCCCGGGCAGTGTCCATCGGCTCATGTTGGGTTTGGAGTACATTTGACATGGAAGCCAAAATATAGCACCTAGCCATTTCATCAGCCTTTTTCCACTTCCGATATGTTGCCTTTTCCTCATCAGTTGAGGCAGCCGTGGGCTCAGCAGGGCATTTATCAGAGAGTACAAACTTGTACTCTTCAGCAGTCAGGACAATGTCCAAATTTCTCTTCCAATCAATGTAATTGGGACCAGTGAGTTTATGTTCCTTGAGTATCACAGAAAGTGGATTCATAGCTATTCTCTAAACCTATAATAAGCACATGTAAACAAACAATCAATTTAATGTCCGATATTATCTCCCTCAAATAATATCATTAAATTACTAATTGCGTCTAAAATCCCATCAGGTAAGGCAAGCCACGTGGTGTGGACGTTTACCCACCCAAATGATTTAGCAATTAGATTTTCTTTGGTCAAACATCGATTATAGCGTAACTTCGTGGGGAAGAATACTATAACGCGTATCTAAGTGTAAACCATCACTCAGCACTAAAGTACATCGCTTGGAATTGCTACGTCACCGCAAGCCACGTGGTGTGGACGTTTACGACAATTTCACAACTCTTCACAATTACTTATAACTGTCTACATCAATTAATCCAAAATCCGTTAGCATAGCAGGCCACGTGGTGTGGACGTTTACTACACCAAGAGATTTTTATAATTGACTCCCAATTACAAGAACCATTCGATTTCTGCAAATCAAGACTCGTAGAATCATAAGTGAAACTCGAAGTTTCTAACCAGTGATTCACCATGCGAACGACCCTATCTCTCATAAATGAGGGAGCCGAGCAGACAATCGATCCATCTATCAAAGAATGGTACGAAGGTCTCTAATTTGTGTCATCCACATGACCAAGTGGCTTTGGCTCCATTCCACTCCCCGGGGTGAGAATGAGTCGACTTGAAGTCAGTTTCAGAAAGACAAATTAGGCATTGTTTGATAAACTTGATCAATGTTTCTTGTAAAAGGAATTACAAGAATTCTCCTCCAATGACTTGTCTATATGAACTTCGAAAGTCCATAAAAGTCACCAAGAGAACAGTGATGGAGACCATGGGAATGTTTCCATCCCCTCTCCCACTTAGCTTTTTACGATAAAGGGATACGCTATCTAGTGCATAAAATAAACACATATAGCATGCATACAAGTAATAAAGCACATAGTATCACATATTCAAAATAATGCTAGAAAATTATTTTCCCGACTATCATGGCTTTATTCCATCTTCATATGCATCTTCTAGTCTTTAGTCTTCGTTTCTTGAATGCTCCATGTGACGAGAATATTAATCTCCAATATTTAAATCTATTTATTTTCAATTAATCCAAAAGTTATTTATTCGAAAATTAAGTCTATTGAATATATTAAAAATAAAATTAAATATTATTAATATTTTTATTTATTTATTTTCCTATCTAATTCTATTAAATCTCTAGAATAATCTATCCAAGTAAAACTTGGAATATTCTATAAGATATCTATAATAGAACAAGGAAATAAAATAAATTAGGACTACTACTTTCCATTAATTAATTTCCATCTAATGAAAATTCCCAAGAATAGGAATAGTCAAATAGGAAATAAATTAGTACAATTAAATTCCTAATCCATGAATATCTCCATGAAGGAAATAAATCAATAGGAATTAATTCAAATTAATTCTTTTTCTAATCCATGAGAGTTTCCAAAAGGAGAACACTCAAATAGGAAAAATCGAATTAATTTTTAGGAAAGTGAATCTTGGTAGAAGTGGCATGGGTTGGGAGATCCCCATACCACCATCGACCGCCACCACCACGGAGGAGGGAACCGCCGCCGCCACCCCAGCTGGCCGGCCACCACCGCCGGCGGCAGCCCCAGCCGAGGGGCGATCGACCCCTCCCCATGGCTTCGGTCATGGGGTCGATCATGGGGTTGATCGACTCCCCGGTTTTTCGTCCCTTTCGTCTTCGTCACACGTCTTCGTCTTCCGGCGATCGTCTCATCATCGAACCAACGTAAATAAATTACAAAAATTAAATTACACTATCCGGTATCGATTCTATACATGAAATCGACCCTATACATTTTCCGAAAAATAAAGAACGTAATAATAAATCCTAAATTCGGTCAACACCCGAATTTTTACTATTACAAACATTCAACCACACAAAAACGAATCTCGACATGTCCGAGAGTTTAATCATGATAATTAATTAAAGAAAAAACAATAATTAAATCCAACCATGATAGCCGGAAATCCTGCAAGGTAAAACAATAATCGAACATATACATGAACACGAAACCAAACGCTCTGATACCAATTGCTGGGATTCGATGTCCCGGGCTATTAAAAAATGCGGAACCGATAACCCGATCGAAAAACCCGTCGCCGGAGATTACACGAACACCGACTCATCCGCAGGAGTCCGGCCTTTGGAGACTACGCGCCCGAAGACACGCAGCCCGCCCCCAGCCGAACCCCCGCGAGTCGGAAACCACGAACACGAACCATACGCGAAGAACCGGGCTCGACGAGAGCGTTGCCGCGGGATGAACCCGCGGCTAAACCCTAGCCGAACCCCATCGCGGCTGGGGTTCGCGATCGCCGTGTATGGCGATCGCTGGGGATGCGAGGCATCCCCGCGGGGCTGTTCGGAACAGCCCCTGGCGGTGAGTCCGGCGACTCACCGCCTCCGCCGTCGAGGGGAGGGCGGTCAGCCCAGCTGACCCGCCGCGGCCTAGCCGCGGCTGCCCTAGCGATCGACTTCCGAGTCGATCGCTCGCCCCGGCTTCAGCCGGGGCCCCCTTCGAGCGCACGCCGCCGTCGAGGGCGGCTGGGGTCCGCCACGGCACCAGCCCGTGGCACCCCAGCGATCGACCGAATTCGATCGCATGCCCCGGCGTCCAGCCGGGGCTCGCCCCTCGTCGCGCGCATGCGGCGGTCGAACCCTAGGGTTCGGCCGCTCCCTCGATCCTCGCCGGGGATCTCGAATCCCCGTCCCCGAGGTTCATCGTTTTCCCGGATCGTGCGTTCATGTATATATTACAATTAACGAACACATAAATCATAAAAGGGGGTTTATGATTTTACCTTCGATTCGTTGTACGGAGATACGAAATCGATTAACGACCTTGCGATCTTCCTACGTATTCCTCGCACCTCGTCCGAACGTCGTGTGGGCGACGATCTATCGAACTCCTATGGATCTCCTTCACTCTCCAAGACTTTATGATTGGCGTAGGTTAAATTGTGTTATGAAAAGTGAAGACCATGTAGTGCTTATATAGGCTACGTAGGGGATCATAAGGAGATTAAATATTGGGCTTCTAATATTGAAGATTAAATTGGGTCCAACCCAAATCCATTAATCCTTATCAATATTAATTTTATTTATTTTCCACTATATAAATAAAATTGCACTCCCAATATTTATCCATATTATATCAAATAATATTTCTCCGATTAGTATTATTTATTCCGTGTATTTAAGATTTAAATATCCATGAATAAATTTATTTATTGCTCAATAAATAATATTCATATCTTATATCCGAGACTAGTACCGTTCAACCTTTATTATTGTGCGGAACGAATCCACTCATGAGGTTTACACAATAATTCCTTATGAACTCATCTCGGGGATATTATCAACCCTTCCGGGATACACTTTCCCGTCAAGTATTCACGGCATGTCATATATAAAATATAGCGACCCAATTTTACCGGTAATTAACCCAATAATTAAATCGGTTAATTCCTTTGGAAAATCAAAGTCTCTAATATTAAATATACACACCCGCAATAATATCGGGGATTAAGAATAAAATACTCTGAGATTTAAATTGATTATCCAAGGCAATCCTAATCAATAAATCTCAAGCGATCCGCCCAATACACCAAGTGTACAAGTGTGATAAAATAATTAAGATAAATTATTTTCTCTCTCACACAACGACTATACCGATGGATTGGTCCGTGTCCATCTAGGTCGTGAGCAACTGTTCGATTAAATACGAGTAACCGATAGTATGATCTTCTGTGCGCCCATGCACACCATACTAACTACAACGTATAAAATCCAGGACTATATTTTTTGCATAATTAATTAATAATAATTAAATGCAAATAATTGTTTATTAATTAAATAGGTAAAATGCTATGACCGGGAGTTTACCGATACTTAAATCTAGACATTAAGTACACAACTCCAACAGTTAATCCATTGATGGATTGAAACGAAGCTAGAGATCGTGGAACTTGCGAATTGATGAGATAGTCCATTTAATGGATTCATCAAAGGCATAGACGAATCAAGTGTATTGGAAACGTGATGGAAACAAGGTGGTGTTTCTCGGGATTTATGTAGATAACACTCTTATCATTGGCAACAATGTAAAGATGTTATCAGACATAAAATGATGGTTGTCTAGATGAATCAATATGAAATATATAGGAAGAAGTTGGACATGTTCTTGAGATCTTGGATCTCTGGAGAAGAACATTATACTTCTCCTGGAAATCATACATAGATATAAGGGTTGACAATGTCCCCGAGATGAATTTATAAGGAATTATTATGTAAACCCTGCAGGTGGATTTGTTCCGCATAATAATTAAGGTTGAATGGTACTAGTCTCGGTTACAAGAGATGAATAAATTAATTAGCAATAAATTAAATTTATTCATGGACATTTCTATCTTAAACGCACGGAATAAATAATACTACGGAGAGAATATTATTTGATATAATATGGTATAATATTATGAGTGCAATTATATTTATATAGTGGAAAATAAATATAATTAATATTAATGGATTAATAGATTTGGGCTTGGGCTCAATTTAATCATTAATATTGGAAGCCCAATATTCCACCTCCTTAAGATCCCCTACGTAGCCTATAAAAGAACTACATGGTCTTTTCTATTCTCATACTTGAAGAACACAATTCTAGAGAGAGAAAGTAGAGAAGGAGATCCATAGAGTTCGGAGGATCGTCGCCCACCCGACGTTCGAACGAGTGCAAGGAATACGTGGGAAGGTCTCAAGGTCTTCAATAAGATCTCGTTTCTCCGCACAACGAATCTAATAGTGAATTAAATATTTCCGCTATTTAATTCATGTATATTGAAATCAATTATCGAAAAACAAGATCCGAAAGTCGAGGATCCAAACCGGGGTCGAGTCGAGTGGTGGCGATCGTGGATCGCCGGACCGCCAAGGCTAGATCGACCCGGCGGCTAAGGAAAACTGGAGGAGGAAACTGGGCAGGCAAGCGCCCGCTTGAGGGGGCAGGCGCCCGCTCGCGTAGGTGCGCGAGCGCCCGCTTGGGCAGCAGGCGGCGCCTGCTTTGGGCTGGTTGCGAGTCGCGGTTTTCGCCGCGGCAGACGCGCGATCGGATGGGCTGCGATGGCGGACGAGGCTGGCCTGTCCAAGGACGTCGATTGGGTATGTCCAGGTGTTCGAGTTCTCAAACGGACGTGTCCGGGTGATCTATTTCCAACACCTAGGAAGAGCCAATTTCTCAGCCACAAGTGCTTGAGAGCCCTTAAAGATTCCCTCAGCCGCTTGAAGTTCAATCAGGAGTTCCGTCAATGAATAAGGCCTCTTATTCATGTTATAGTTCAGGCGGAACTTCTCAAAACTTCTCGGCAGAGACCGGAGCACAATATCAACTTGAGTTACCCCATTGATAATTACACCCAGAATCTCTATCTCATTAAGATAGCCCACCATTCTAAGTATGTGATCCCTCACGGGCGTTCTTTCTGACATGATGGCCGTCATGAGTTGCCTCATTGCATTTTTCCCGGCTGTCCTATCCTGATAACCAAAAATCTCCTTGAGGTTAAGCATCATATCATAGGTAATGGTCATGGCTTAACAGCCTTGATCCATTTCCAATGGGCTTCCTTCCCTCAGTAGTGGAAGCATCATTTGGCTCAGTAGGTCAATCGACTTGGAGTACATATTTGTACTCCTCTGCAGTTAGGACAATGTCCAAGTTTCTTCTTTAATCCATACAAACAAGTTCAATGAGTTTGTTGACTTTTAATGGGAATAATACCATATAAAACAAACAATGAGTTTAATTCGATATCATTTCCCTCCAATAATATCATTAAACTACCAATCATTTCCAAAATTTCATCAGACTAGCATGCCACGTTCATGTGGACGTATACTAATCCAAACGATTTTATAATTGGATTTTTACTTCGGTCGTACATCATTACAGCAGTGACTCCGATGGGGAGGATACTATAAAGCGTACCTAAGTTTGTACCATTTCTCAGTACTAAGTCAACCGCTCGGGAACTACATATCCACCGTAAGCCACGTTCATGTGGACGTTTACGTTGACATGCGGTCCTCCACGACTTTCTATAACTGTCGAGCCTCAATTAATCCTAAAGTTCCATTTCCATCTAGCAAGCCACGTTAGTGTGGACGTTTACTAAAACAAACAACTTTATTAATTGAATCCCACTTATTTAAATGTCATAGAGTCTCAATTAACCCAAAGTATCGTTTCCATTTAGCAAGCCACGATAGTGTGGACGTTTACTAAAACAAACAGCTTTGTTAATTGACTCTTACATTTATTAAATTTCACAATTTTATTAATCAAAGCTTGATACCTCGTAAGTGAAACTCGAAGTTTCTAACCAGCGATCAATCATGCAATTGAGCCCTATCTCTCACAAGGTGAGGGAGCCAATCAGACAATCGATCTAGTCATCGAATGACTCGAAAGTCTCTAATCTGTGTCATCGACATAACCAATCGCTTTGGCTCCATTCCACTCCCCGGGGTGAGAATGAGTCGAGTTGAAATTAGTCTTTGAAAAACAGATTAGGCATTGCTTTTGAGAAATATAATTCTTCAATTTTATAAGTGGAATTGAATTCGAATTTTGATCCAGTGATATCCGTGTATCGACTTTATCCGATAGGGAGGATGACACTAAAGCCAACTCGTAAGTCAATACACATCACCATCAAAACAGAGAATGGAGACCGTGGGATTGTTTCCAATCCCTTTCCCACTTAGTATTTTACGATTGAGGGATAACATGCATAAAATAATTAAGCATAATAATAAACACGTAAACACACAAAAAGCATTTAACGTGGCCCCGATTATTATGGCCTTAAGTATTCTCCAATGCACGTCTCTTGGAAATTCATCTCGTTGCTCGTCTCGGTCTCGAACCACCACCTACTCGTTTGAGGGTCAAGAGACAAACCCCTCCCACTGGAGTCTCGTCTCGAGTCTCGATAAGTCTTCCGTGGGGTCGAACGAACCCCAGCCCCGCTGCTGCCCGTCACGAACACGGGGTGTGTTCGATGGCTGCCCGTTGCCGGTTCGCCCTCCTCGATCCTCGTTTCTCCGGGTTTTGGTCTCGTCTCGATCCACCAAAATTAGTAAGAAAAATTACAAGAATAAATCTACTAAATCCGGCATCGATCCTATACAAGGTGATCGACCCTTTGACATGCCCGGAAACGAAGAAAAAAATAAATAAACCTAACGACTCAACCCGTCCTTTTTATCTATTACAAACAAGCAACGTTTCCAAAACCAAACAATCTCGACAAGACCGAGAGTTTAATCAAACCACAAAATTAAAGCACAACATCCATCACAACTTTGGCCATAATAATCGGGTTCACCCTACATCACAAAACGTACGAACAATACAACAAACCGATAAACCGGCTCTGATACCAATTGTTGGAAATCGACTACCCGGGACGTGTCCGTTCGACTACTCGAACATCCGGACAAGCCCAGTCGACCCCTAGCATCCCTATTGCACTCACGACGAAGTCCCAGACCCTAATCACGCCCAGCCATCGCACCCGAGGCACGACCGCGCGAAAACATGGCTTCTGCCCTGTCTGTCGGCCGACGCCATAAGGCTGTCGCCCGACAGGGCATTGTCGCCCGATGGAATGTATCTGTCGGCCGACGGGACAGTGGAGGCCGACAGCATATACCTGTCAGCCGACAGCGTCGCGATTCCAGCAACGGGTTGCTCCTGTTCGGGCTGTTCCGGCTCGTTTTTCTCAATCCGACCACCACACCGGAAGTCAGCGACTTCCTAGTGATCTGAGAACATTGATCCCAAGCCTCGAAAACCAATCGATGGTCCGTTGTATTATTACGTACGAGAAGAATCGAAAAAGATGCAGAATAGGGTTTTCGATTCTTTACCTTTGATGCGTGATTCGGAGAAGCCGAATAGGAGAACACCCCAGACCTTCTAGTGTGTATCCTAGCCCTCGATCCCGGACGTTGTGTGGGCAACGATCCTCCGGTTCTCTTCTCTTCTTCTTCTCTCTTGAACCTTTCTCGCTCTCTTTATTTTCTTACGCAGAAAAATAAAAGACTTTGTTCTGTAGGTTTAGAGATGAGAGAAATAAGGATATAAATAGGCCACACTAGGGACCTTAAGATAATTAATTAATTAGGCTAAATTGCAATTTAATTAAACCGGTGTCCTTAAAAGAAAACCTTTAATTCAATCCAATTTTAATTATAATTAATTCCACTATAAAATTATAATTGAATTCCCAATTAATTAATCTTATATTATTTTACCAATAATATTTCCGCCGAAATTACATATAATTTTCCCCGTGTTTAAGATATCGCATGTCCATGAATTAATTTATTACTAATAATTAAATTAATTCATTTCTTATTATCCGAGACTAGTAACACTCATCCTTATTATCATGTGGAACGAATCCACCTGCAGGGTTTACATGATAAACTTTATGAGCTCATCTCGGGGACATCATCAACCCAATAAATGGGACACGGTTTCCTGTCTATAATCTATAGCATGCCGTGTGTACAATTCCGATTTCCAATTTACCGAGGATATTGACTAATCAATTAGTCTCACTCATTGGCACATCAAAGAACCGAGCATTGGACACACGCACCTATAATTATATAGGGATTAGGAACTCATATATCCGTAATATCTGAGGTCTAGTTCGATTACTCCGATAAGTATAAATCGAACGCCCTCCCGTGGTCCTGCTCAATACACCAAGTGTACGAGTGTAACATGATAGTCAAGACCGATTATCTCCAGTCACACTACGACGTACCGATGGATTGTCCCTGTCCATCTAAGTCGTGAGCTACTATTCGATAGTATACGAGTAACCGATAGTATGATCTTCCGCGTGTCTCCTCACGCCATACTATATACAACGTATACATCAAGGACTATTGCATTAAATGCAATCATGTTTGAATTATGTATAGACTAAAGCATAGATAAGGAGTTCCGTATTTGAACTAAACTAGACATTTAGAATACAACTCAATCAGCTACGATCCCGACGGGGATCTCTAGGCCGCCGGCAGTCCGGTGGTCTTCGACCACCACCGCCCGGTCTATCCCCGTCCTCGGTCTCGTCCGTTTCCCGGATCTTCGTTCATGTGCATATAACAATAATTAAATTAAAATCATCCAGGGGGTTTCAATGATTTTACCTTTGTTCTCGTTGTGCGGAGAAATGAGATCCTTGTGTTGGAAATCGATATCCCGGAATTAATAAATTTAAATAAATAAATTATCTAATTAATTCCGACCGAAATCCTTCGGAGATCGAATATCCGGGGTTGTCAAATTGCGGAACAACAACTCCAATCGACTCCCGGTTGCCGGAACATTCCGCCACGAACCACCACGAAGCGCTGGACTCAACCAAAACCGTAACCGCGGCAAAGCCGCGGCTGTTCGGTCGAGCCCCTTCGTGGGGCTCACGGCTGATCAGGGCAGCCGCCTAGGGCTGCTCGTAGCAGCCCGTCGGACATGCTCAAACCCTCACGGAACAGCCCCATCAAACCCTAGCCACGGCCTGAGCCGCCGCATGTTCGAACGAGGCTTGCGCACGCCACCAGGCGGGCGCTAGGGTTCTGCCCGTAGCAGCCCCGTGCATGGACTCGCATGGCCCCGTACACGATCCGCGAAGGCATGCGGATCTGCTGCGGGAAAAACCCGCAGCCCGCTGCCTGGGCATACCAGGCGGCCGCTTGACCCCCCAGGCGGCCGCTTGCCTGGGTAGTCAGCACCTTCGCGCGATCCTTCGCCGCTGGGTCGCTCCAGCCGCGGTGGTCCGGTGATCTTCGATCACCACCACCCAGCTCGATCCCGGTGAGGACCCCGAACCTCGGATCTTGTTCTACGGTATTTTCACGATAATATAAACGATTAAAATCATAAAGAGGGTTTTACGATTTTACCTCGTTCTCGTTGTTCGGAAAAACAAAGAACTCAATTGATGACCTTGAGATCTTCCCACGTATTCCTTGCACTAGCTCGAACGTCGGGTGGGCGACGATCCTCCGAACTCCATGGATCTCCCTCTCTACATTCTCTCTCTAGAATTGTGATCTTCAAGTTATGAGAATAGAGAAGACCATGTAGTGCTTTTATAGGCTACGTAGGGGATCTTAAGGAAGTGGAATATTGGGCTTCCAATATTAATGATTAAATTGAGCCCAAGCCCAAATCTATTAATCCTATTAATATTAATTAATTTATTTTCCACTATATAAATTAATTGCACTCCCAATATTAAACCATATTATATCAAATAATATTTCTCCGGTAGTATTATTTATTCCGTGTATTTAAGATATAAATATCCATGAATAAAATTAATTTATTGCTAATTAATTTATTCATCTCTTGTATCCGAGACTAGTACCATTCAACCTTAATTATTATGCGGAATAAATTCCACCTGCAGGGTTTACATAATAATTCCTTATGAACTCATCTCAGGGATATTATCAACCCTTCCGGGATACACTTTCCCGTCAAGTATTCATGGCATGTCATATATAAAATATAGCGACCCAACTTAACCGGTAATTGACCCAGTAATTAAACCGGTCAATTCCTTTGGAAAATCAAAGTCACTTATATTAAATATACACACCCGCAATAGTATCGGGGATTAAGAATAAAATACACTGAGATTTAAATCGATTATCCAAGGCAATCCTAATCGATAAATCTCAAGCGATCCGCCCAATACACCAAGTGTACAAGTATGATAAAATAATCAAGACAAATTATTTTCTCCCTCGTACAACGACTATACCGATGGATTGGTCCGTGTCCATCTAGGTCGTGAGCAACTGTTCGATTATATACGAGTAACCGATAGTATGATCTTCCGTGTGACGACGCACACCATACTAACTACAACGTATATAATCTAGGACTATAATTTGCATATATTTAATTATAAATAATTAAACGCAAATAATTGTTTATTTAATTAAAATAGATTAATGGCAATGGATCGGGAGTTTCCGTTACTTAAATCTAGACATTAAGTACACAACTCCAATAATCTCCCACTTGTACTAAGGTCTAGTCATTTCCTCCAAACTCCCGACTCCATTACTCATCACGTGCTTAAACTGTACTTCCAAGAAGTACCATGTGAATGAGCAATCTAGGTTGCCGCTCTGAAGTTATCTTGGTGACTACAGCGTCGTCTTCCCTGACGATGATTCGTATCAGGTGGTACTTGCTCTATGTGTTATCTTACACTTATGGACTTGTGATTTCTTACCATTTGCCATTGCACCGCTATTTACATAGCCTTTGGCAAATTAAGAATCACATCTAAGTCCCAGAGATTATCCCGGAGCTATACCAAAACTTCCGCTGCCTCTGAGGCCGCTATTTGGTTACCCATGGCAGAGTCCGAAAAGCATCGCACTTATCACTCTTCCATGTTAAAACTCCTTCTCCTTCAATAGTGAAACACATAGCCTGATATCGACTTACACCGGTCCTCATTCGATTAGAAATCTAAGAGAATGTAATCCAAAGGAAATGCTCGTCTGCTCCGTAATCCAGAACATAGTTTCTAGTACTTCGAAAGTACTTTAAATGTTCATTACAGCAGTCGACTATTCTTTTCCAGGATTACCTTGATATCCTCCCACTATACTAGCCGCATAGCAGGTATCAAGTTCTCTTTTTCAACATCGCATTTATCAAGCTTTTCACACTCGAAGTGTAGGAAACCGCTTTCATTGCTTCTATCTCCTTTTGTGTTCCAAAACACATATCCTTGGATAGATGCATTCCGTATCTGAAAGGTAACATACCTTTCTCGGAGGTTGAATAATTGAAAAATGAGATTATTCAGGTCTATGATTGGTTCGAAGAACGTCTCGAGATACAGGCGATTGCGGAATCTTGATGTTAAAACGAACCATAATCATTTATATGTAAGATTTCCAGGAGAAGTACAATGTTCTTTCCTAGAGATCCAAGACCTCAAGAACATGTCCAACTTCTTCCTATATCTTTCATAATGATTTATCTAGACAACCATCATTTCATGTCTGATTACATCTTTACATTGTTGCCAATGATAAAATTTTATCTACATAAAACCCGAGAAACACCACCTTGTTTCCATCACGTCTCCAATACACACTATTCGTCTATGCTTTGATGAATCCATCAAATGGACTATCTCATCAATTTGCAAGTACCACGAATTTCAATGCTTTGTTTCAATCCATAAATGGATGAACTAAGATTGTACTCTAAATGATATTGCCTCTTAACAATAATCCTTATTGCTTTCCAAGAAGGCACATTTAGATCTAGTACTGCCTCCATGTAGATCCAGGGATCGATTTCATGTATACTAGGTCCAGAGTCCGAAAACTCTCCTAGTCTTATGAATATCTCCGCTTGATCCACAACCTCCCACTACAACGGCATTTCGGTGTATAAACTGTTGGAGTTGTGTACTTAATGTCTAGATTTAAGTACCGGTAAACTCCCTGTCATGGCATTTAACCTATTTAATTAATGAACAATTATTTGCATTTAATTAATTAATGCAAATCATAGTCCTGGATTTTATACGTTGTAGTTAGTATGGTGTGCATGGGCGCACAGAAGATCATACTATCGGTTACTCGTATTTAATCGAACAGTTGCTCACGACCTAGATGGACACGGACCAATCCATCGGTATAGTCGTTGTGTGAGGGAGAAAATAATTTATCTTAATTATTTTATCACACTTGTACACTTGGTGTATTGGGCGGATCGCTTGAGATTTATTGATTAGGATTGCCTTGGATAATCAATTTAAATCTCAGAGTATTTTATTCTTAATCCCCGATATTATTGCGGGTGTGTATATTTAATATAAGTGACTTTGATTTTCCAAAGGAATTAACCGATTTAATTATTGGGTTAATTACCGGTTAAGTTGGGTCACTATATTTTATATACGACATGCCGTGAATACTTGACGGGAAAGTGTATCCCGTAAGGGTTGATAATATCCCCGAGATGAGTTCATAAGGAATTATTATGTAAACCCTGCAGGTGGATTTAATCCGCATAATAATTAAAGTTGAACGGTACTATTCTCGGATATAAGAGATGAATAATATTTATTGAGCAATAAATAAATTTATTCATGGATATTTATATCTTAAATACACGGAATAAATAATACTACCGGAGAAATATTATTTGATATAATATGGATTAATATTGGGAGTGCAATTTTATTTATATAGTGGAAAATAAATAAAATTTAATATTGATAAGGATTAATGGATTTGGGTTGGACCCAATTTAATCTTCAATATTTAGAAGCCCAATATTTATTCTCCTTATGATCCCCTACGTAGCCTATATAAGCACTACATGGTCTTCACTTTTCACAACCTAAGTAAAGCCAATCATAAAGTTTTGAGAGTGAGGAAGATCCACAGGAGTTCGATAGATCGTCGCCCACACGACGTTCGGACGAGGTGCAAGGAATACGTGGGAAGATCGCAAGGTCATCAACGCGTTAATTCGTTTCTCCGTACAACGAATCGAAGGTAATAAATCATAAACCCTCTTTTATGATTTTGTGTGATTAATTGTAGTATATACATGAACGCACGATCCGGGTAAACGTACGAACTTCGGGGACGGGGATTCGAGATCCCCGGCGAAGGTCGAGAAAACCCTCGACGGGATCGAGGGTGGCGGCCGAACCCTAGGGTTCGACCGTCGGCGCGCGGTTGAGGGGATGAGCCCCGGCTGGACGCCGGGGCATGGGGTCGACCTCGGGTCGACCGCCGTGGTTCGCCGTGGGCTGGTGCCACGGCGGGAGAACCCCAGCCCCATCGCCGGCGGCGTCGCGCGGAGAAGCCGTCGGCTGGAGCCGAGGGGCGATCGAGCCCGTGAGCTCGATCGCGGGTATGCTACGGGGTCACCCGTAGCTGCCCTGTATGCGCTACGGGTTCGCCCGTAGCGGGCGTACGGGGTTGAACCCCGCCGCGAGCAGCGAGTCGTGGACTCGCTGCGGGGCTGCTACGAGCAGCCCCGGGGATGCCTCGCGCATCCCCAGCGATCATCGCGAGATGATCGCGAGCCCCGTGCGGGGGCTCGGCTGGACGCTCGCGGCCTCCGGGCCTCGCTGGGTGTTCGGTCGGGCCCCGGCTCGTACGGTGGTTCGCGTTCGTAGATCCGACTCGTGGGGGACTTCGGCTGGGGGCGGGCTGCGTGTCTTCGGGCGCGTAGTCTCCAAAAGTCGGACTCCTGCGGATGAGTCGGGGATCCAATTTCCGGCGATGAAGGATTTCGGTCGGGCTATCGGTTCCGCATAATTTTAATAGCCCGGGATATCGATTTCCAACAATTGGTATCAGAGCGTTTGGTTTCGTGTTCATGTATATGCTCGATTATTGTTCTACCTTGCAGGATTTCCGGCTATCATGGTTGGATTTAATTATTGTTTGTTCTTTAATTAATTATCATGATTATTAAACTCTCGGACATGTCGAGATTCGTTTTTTATGTGGTTGAATGTTTGTAATAGTAAAAATTCGGGGGTTGACCGAATTTAGGATTTATTATTACGCACTTTATTTTCCGGAAAATGTATAGGGTCGATTTCATGTATAGAATCGATACCGGAATTGTAATTTAGATTATTGTAATTTATTTTACGTTGGTTCTATGTTTAGACGATCGCCGGAAGACGAAGAAGGTGTGACGAAGAAGACAATGGACGAGAGGGACGATCAACCCCATGATCGACCCTCACGATCGACCGCGAGGAAGGGGGCCGATCGCCCCTCGGCCGTGGGCTGCCGCCGGCGTTGGTGGTGGCTGGCCGGCTGGAGTGGCGGCGGCGGTGATCCCCTCCGGTGGCCGGTCGATCATGGTGGTGGGGGTGGTACGGGGACTCCCAACCCGTGCTACTCCTACCATAATCCGATTTTCCTAAATTGATTCGACTTTCCTATTTGAGTATCTTCCTTTTAGGAAATTCTCATGGATTAGGAAAAGAATTAATTGAATTAATTTTATTCCTATTTGTTTTATTTCCTTTATGGAATTATTCAAAGATTAGGAATTTAATTAATTTAGTACTAAAATTTATTTTTCCTATTTGATTATTCCTACTCATGGGAATATTCATGGATTATGAATAAAAATAAATTTGGAAAGTAGTGAGTCCTAATTTATTTATTTTCTTATTCTATTATAGAAGTCTTCTAGAATATTCCGAGTTTAACTTGGATAGATTATTCTAGAGATTTAATAGAATTAGATAGGAAAATAAATAAATAAAAAATATTAATAATATTTAATTTTATTTTTGATATATTCAATTGACTTAATTTTTTGAATTAAGTAACTCTTGGATTAATTGAAAATAAATAGATTTAAATATTGGAGATTAATATTCTTGTCACATGGAGCATTCAAGAAACGAAGACTGAAGACTAGAAGATGCGTACGGAGATGCGACAAAGCCATGATAGTCGGAAAATAATTTTCTAGCATTATTTTGACTATGTGATACTATGTGCTTTATTGCTTGTATGCATGCTATATGTGTTTATTTTATGCACTAGATAGCGTATCCCTTTATAAAAAGCTAAGTGGGAGAGGGGATGGAAACATTCCCATGGTCTCCATTACTGTTCTCTTGGTGACTCTTATGGACTTTCGAAGTTCGTATAGACGAGTCATTGAAGGAGAATTCTTGTAATTCCTTTTACAAGAAACATTAATCGAGTTTATCAAACAATGCCTAATTTGTCTTTCTGAAACTGACTTCAAGTCGACTCATTCTCACCCCGGGGAGTGGAATGGAGCCAAAGCCACTTGGTCATGTGGATGACGCAAGTTAGAGACCTTCGTGCCATTCTTTGATAGGTGGGTCGATTGTCTGCTCGGCTCCCTCATTTATGAGAGATAGGGTCGCTCGCATGGCGAATCACTGGTTAGAAACTTCGAGTTTCACTTATGATTCTCCAAGTCTTGATTTACGAAGTCTAATGGATCTTGTAATTGGGAGTCAATTATAAAAGTCTCTTAGTGTAGTAAACGTCCACACCACGTGGCTTGCTGTGCTAACGGATTTTGGATTAATTGATGTAGACAGTTATAAGTGATTGTGAAGAGTTGTGAAATTATCGTAAACGTCCACACCACGTGGCTTGCGGTGATGTAGCAATTCCAAACGATTTACTTTAGTGCTGAGTAATGGTTTACACTTAGATACGCGTTATAGTATTCTTCCCCACGAAGTTACGCTATAATTGATGTATGACCAAAGAAAATCTAATTACTAAATCATTTGGGTGGGTAAACGTCCACACCACGTGGCTTGCCTTACCTGATGGGATTTTAGACGTGATTAGTGATTTAATGATGTTATTCCAGGGAGATAACGTCGGATATTAAATTAATTGTTTGTTTAAATGTGCTTATAGGTTTAGAAAATTACTATGAATCCACTTGAGATGATACTTGAGGAATTTGACGCACTGGTTCCACACTGTGTTGAATGGAAAGAAGAGTTAGACATTGCTCAGACTGTAAAGGAGTACAAAGATGTACTCAGTGAAACTTGTCCTCCTGGACTCACCATTAACTCGACTGAGGATGAGATTTTTGACTTTGAAAAATGGGATAGTGCTCGTTCATTAGCCATTAATCATGATGTCATGCTTAAACTCAAGTTGTTGTTTGGACATGATGGGGAGGCTAGAAAAGAGGCGATGAGGATACTCATAAAGATCTGTTACTTCGATGAAACACTTGATCATGTTTTTGAGATGATGGATCTTTTAGACGAGTTGAAACAATCGCAAGCTCTTATAGCCAAAGCCAAGGGTTTCGGACCTAAAGGCAAGGGAAAGGAGAAGAAGACAAGGGGGTCCGGTGGTCCTAAGGGACTTGGACCAAAGGGTGGGATAAAGAAGCCTTCGGGCAAACATCCCCAAGGGAAGCAGTCTGAGTACTGGGGGTCTACATCTTGTCCTCTCAAAGGTACGAATTTTTCTTTAGTCGTAAAACATAGTCAGCGGTATTATCTACCAGAATTCTGGTGTGTAGATATGGAATCACTGACGGTATGTGCATTCTAAATGCAGGGGTTCCAGAAAACCCAGCGACTTAGAGAAGAAAAGTTCGAGTCCACATGGGCAAAGCTGTTGAGGAAGCAGCGGTTGCAGTGGAAGACATTTATCTATCTGTTTGATAGTTATAGGATTTTATTTCAGTTTATTGCTTTGTACCTTTTATTTAGAAAGAACTTTTGTTCTGGTTTTCTATTATTAATGGATATTTTATTTCTTTAATCATTTGATGGTTTAGATAAGAAATAATGGCAATATCTATTCTGGTACATTAGATAGCAATATATGAATGATGAATCCTTAGTCTACCACAATGCAACAAACCGTTATATAAACTTGTTTTACTTATTAGATGTATTTCTTTATCAATCATTATACTTGTGAATTCTTGAACTTAGTAGTATTTATTCAAAAGGGGATTCAAAAGGTCGAAATTGATTTATTCAATTATAGTTGGAGGAATGGACCTCCCGACCTAAGAATCAAATTTTGGAAGAAGGTACAACTAAGTTAACCTTTCTGGATAAAGGATGGAGTTCGGACAAGTATTGAGAATGATCAAAGAGGATATATGCAGACATATGTGTAATTAGAAAGGTGTAAGTAGTTTCCTTTAAGGAATACTTGAAGATGGATTAGAATGCTTGATGTGCCATAAAAGCGAAGTGTTTGACACAAAGCTATTATGGGGAACCTTCAAAGTATATCCGTTGGAAGCCTGCGACTTGTTCGCGGAGGCCGCTACCTATCTAAAGAGCACATAGCATAAATCAAGGATTGAGATTGAGTCTCAAACGACTGCACCATACACTGATGTGTAGACATGGTGTGTCAGGAATAAGGAATTCTAATAGTGAAAGGACAAATTTATTCGGAACCACCTATGTTCTATGGATATTTCTGGATACAACGACACATTCGATGTAGTTGTAGAATATCCTAGAAGAACAAGTAATTGTATGTTCAATAGTAATACGAACCAGAAGGGTGTCTTCGCCCGGTTCTTAGAGGAAGACTATTAGATGAACTACAATGCCCTAACTGACAAAGTACTTTATAAAGAGGAAAGAGAAGACTGAGAACCAGCCTAACCGAGTAGTAGTACACCACTAACTGCACCTAATATTATTACTGTTATACACCAGAACGCCATTGCAGTGGGAGGTTGTTAAGCGACCAGAGATGTTCATAAGACTGGAGGAGTTTTTTAACTCTGGATCTAGTAGACATGAAATCGATCCCTAGTTTTGCATAAGAGGCAGTACTAATCTAAATATGCCTACTTGGATAGCAATAATTTATTATTGTTAAAGGGGCAAGATCATTTAGAGGTACAAGCTTAGTAAATCCATTTATGAATTACTACAAAGCTGAAACTTGTGAACTTGCAAATTGATGAGATAGTCCATTTTATGGATTCATCAAGAAGCATAGACAAGATTGGTGTATTGGAGACGTAATGGAAACAAAGTGGTGTTTCTCGGAATTTTGTGTAGATAACGCTTCATCATTGGCAACAATGTAAAAGCGTTGTCAAACATAAAATAGAGGTTGTCTAAATAAATCAAATATAAGATTAAGATGAAGTTGGATCATGTTCTTAGAAATCTTTCGATCTCTAGATAAGAACGTTTGTACTTCTCTTTAGATATCTTATACGATTATGGTTTGTTTTAAACATGCACAATTCTGAGAAAGGTTATTGCCTTTCGAGAACAGAATGCATCTATCTAAGGTATGTGTCTTGAACACATGAAGGAGATAGATATAAACAAAGCAGACTCTTACACTTCGAGTGTAAAGGGCTTTGTAAATGCGGTGTTATAAAACAAGAACCTGATATCAACTATGCGGTTTGCGTAGTGGGAGGATATCAAAGTAATCTGGATAAGAGATATTCGAATGCTGTAAAAGTACTTGGAAGTACTGGATTACTAGCAATACGAAATCTTCTTAGATTACAGTTTCTCAGATCCAAAAATCAGAGAAGGACCAGTGTAAGTCGATATCAGGCTATGTGTTCACTTTTAGAAGAGGTGGAACCTAAGGAAGAAAGAGTGATAAGCGTGAAGCTTCTCGGACTCTATCATAAACCGAATAGCAGCCTCAGAGGCAGCGGAAGTTTTGGTTAGGTTCCGGAATGACCTCTGAACTTGGATATGATTCTTGGTTCACCAAAGGCTATGTATATAGCGGTGCATGGAGAACTGGAAGAAGTCATAAGTTCAAAAGGTGATGATAACACATAGAGCCAGTACCACCTGATACGAATCATCGTCAGAGAGACGACGCAATAGTCACCAAGATAACTTCAGATCGGCGACCTGGATTGCTCATTCACATAATACTTCTGGGAAGTATAACTTAAGCACGTGATGAGTATGGAAGTCGGGAGTTTGGAGGAAATGACTAGACCTTAGTACAAGTGGGAGATTGTTGGAGTTGTGTACTTAATGTCTAGATTTAAGTACCGGTAAACTCCCTGTCATGGCATTTAACCTATTTAATTAATGAACAATTATTTGCATTTAATTAATTAATGCAAATCATAGTCCTGGATTTTATACGTTGTAGTTAGTATGGTGTGCATGGGCGCACATAAGATCATACTATCGGTTACTCGTATTTAATCGAACAGTTGCTCACGACCTAGATGGACACGGACCAATCCATCGGTATAGTCGTTGTGTGAGGGAGAAAATAATTTATCTTAATTATTTTATCACACTTGTACACTTGGTGTATTGGGCGGATCGCTTGAGATTTATTGATTAGGATTGCCTTGGATAATCAATTTAAATCTCAGAGTATTTTATTCTTAATCCCCGATATTATTGCGGGTGTGTATATTTAATATAAGTGACTTTGATTTTCCAAAGGAATTAACCGATTTAATTATTAGGTTAATTACCGGTTAAGTTGGGTCACTATATTTTATATACGACATGCCGTGAATACTTGACGGGAAAGTGTATCCCGTAAGGGTTGATAATATCCCCGAGATGAGTTCATAAGGAATTATTATGTAAACCCTGCAGGTGGATTTAATCCGCATAATAATTAAAGTTGAACGGTACTATTCTCGGATATAAGAGATGAATAATATTTATTGAGCAATAAATAAATTTATTCATGGATATTTATATCTTAAATACACGGAATAAATAATACTACCGGAGAAATATTATTTGATATAATATGGATTAATATTGGGAGTGCAATTTTATTTATATAGTGGAAAATAAATAAAATTTAATATTGATAAGGATTAATGGATTTGGGTTGGACCCAATTTAATCTTCAATATTTAGAAGCCCAATATTTATTCTCCTTATGATCCCCTACGTAGCCTATATAAGCACTACATGGTCTTCACTTTTCACAACCTAAGTTACGCCAATCATAAAGTTTTGAGAGTGAGGAAGATCCACAGGAGTTCGATAGATCGTCGCCCACACGACGTTCGGACGAGGTGCAAGGAATACGTGGGAAGATCGCAAGGTCATCAACGCGTTAATTCGTTTCTCCGTACAACGAATCGAAGGTAATAAATCCTAAACCCTCTTTTATGATTTTGTGTGATTAATTGTAGTATATACATGAACGCACGATCCGGGTAAATGTACGAACTTCGGGGACGGGGATTCGAGATCCCCGGCGAAGGTCGAGAAAACCCTCGACGGGATCGAGGGTGGCGGCCGAACCCTAGGGTTCGACCGCCGGCGCGCGGTTGAGGGGATGAGCCCCGGCTGGACACCGAGGCGTGGGGTCGACCTCGGGTCGACCGCCGGGGTTCGCCGTGGGCTGGTGCCACGGCGGGAGAACCCCAGCCCCATCGCCGGCGGCGTCGCGCTGAGAAGCCCTCGGCTAGAGCCGAGGGGCGATCGAGCCCGTGAGCTCGATCGCGGGTATGCTACGGGGTCACCCGTAGCTGCCCTGTATGCGCTACGGGTTCGCCCGTAGCGGGCGTACGGGGTTGAACCCCGCCGCGAGCAGCGAGTCGTGGACTCGCTGCGGGGCTGCTACGAGTCGTGGACACGCATCCCCAGCGATCATCGCAAGATGATCGCGAGCCCCGTGCGGGGGCTCGGCTGGACGCTCGCGGCCTCCGGGCCTCGCTGGGTGTTCGGTTGGGCCCCGGCTCGTACGGTGGTTCGCGTTCGTGGATCCGACTCGTGGGGGACTTCGGCTGGGGGCGGGCTGCGTGTCTTCGGGCGCGTAGTCTCCAAAAGTCGGACTCCTGCGGATGAGTCGGGGATCCAATTTCCGGCGATGAAGGATTTCGGTCGGGCTATCGGTTCCGCATAATTTTAATAGCCCGGGATATCGATTTCCAACATAAACAGTAATAACAGTAGGCGCAGTTAGTGTTGGAAATCGATATCCCGGAATTAATAAATTTAAATAAATAAATTATCTAATTAATTCCGACCGAAATCCTTTGGAGATCGAATATCCGGGGTTGTCAAAATTGCGGAACGACAACTCCAAACGAAATCCCGGTTGCCGGAAACCCGCCACGAACCTCCACGGGGATAGCCCAACCAAACAAACCCTAACCGGACGAACATGGGCTGTTCGGTCGAGCCCCCGTGTGGGGCTCGCGGCTGTTCGTGGCAGCCGCCTAGGGCTGCTCGCAGCAGCCCGTCGAGCATCCCCGAACCCTCGCGGACAGCCCCTCATCGAACCCTAGCCACGGCACAAGCCGCCGCATGTTCGAACGAGGCGTGCGCACGTCACCGGACGTGCGCTAGGGTTCAGCCCGTACAGCTCTGAGCATGGCCAGCGAAGCCCCCCGGATCCGCCGTGAGAAGAACCCACAGCCCGCTGCCCAGCCGTACGAAGCGGTCGCCTGGTAGTCGCGCGACCGCGCGCGACATGGACCAGGCGGGCGCTTGCCCTTCCAGCGAACTTGGTTCGCTCGATCCTTGCCGCCGGGTCGCTCAAGCCGTGGTGGTCCGGTGATCTTCGATCACCACCCCTCGGCTCGACCCCGGTGAGGATCCTATACTTTGGATCTTACGTTCACGTTATTCTCACGATAATTAAACTTTAAAATCATCGAAGGGGGTTCAACGATTTTTACCTTTGTTCTCGTTGTACGGAGAAACGAAGAACTCAATTGATGACCTTGAGATCTTCCCACGTATTCCTTGCACTAGCTCGAACGTCGGGTGGGCGACGATCTTCCGAACTCCATGGATCTCCCTCTCTACTTTATCTCTCTAGAATTGTGATCTTCAAGTTATGAGAATAGAGAAGACCATGTAGTGCTTTTATAGGCTACGTAGGGGATCTTAAGGAGGTGGAATATTGGGCTTCCAATATTAATGATTAAATTGAGCCCAAGCCCAAATCTATTAATCCATTAATATTAATTAATTCTATTTTCCACTATATAAAATTAATTGCACTCCCAATATTAAACCATATTATATCAAATAATATTTCTCCGGTAGTATTATTTATTCCGTGTATTTAAGATATAAATATCCATGAATAAAATTAATTTATTGCTAATTAATTTATTCATCTCTTGTATCCGAGACTAGTACCATTCAACCTTAATTATTATGCGGAATAAATTCCACCTGCAGGGTTTACCATAATTCCTTATGAACTCATCTCAGGGATATTATCAACCCTTCCGGGATACAGTTTCCCGTCAAGTATTCACGGCATGTCATATATAAAATATAGCGACCCAACTTAACCGGTAATTGACCCAGTAATTAAACCGGTCAATTCCTTTGGAAAATCAAAGTCACTTATATTAAATATACACACCCGCAATAGTATCGGGGATTAAGAATAAAATACATTGAGACTTAAATCGATTATCGCCGGCAATCCTAATCGATAAATCTCAAATGATCCGCTCAATACACCTAGTGTACAAGTATGATAAAATAATCAAGACAGATTATTTTCTCCCTCATACAACGACTATACCGATGGATTGGTCCGTGTCCATCTAGGTCGTGAGCAACTGTTCGATTAAATACGAGTAACCGATAGTATGATCTTCTGTGTGGGCCCGACACACCATACTAACTACAACGTATAGAATCCAGGACTATAATTTGCATATATTTAATTATAAATAATTAAATGCAAATAATTGTTTATTTCATTAAATAGATTAGTGGCAATGGATCGTGAGTTTCCGTTACTTAAATCTAGACATTAAGTACACAACTCCAACAATCTCCCACTTGTACTAAGGTCTAGTCATTTCCTCCAAACTCCCGACTCCCATACTCATCACGTGCTTAAGTTGTACTTCCAAGAAGTACTATGTGAATGAGCAATCTAGGTTGCCGCTCTGAAGTTATCTTGGTGACTACAGCGTCGTCTCCCTCGACGATGACTCGTATCAGGTGGTACTTGCACTATGTGTTATCTTGCACTTATGGACTTGTGATTTCTTACCATTTGCCATTGCACCGCTATTTACATAGCCTTTTGGCAAATTAAGAATCACATCTAAGTCCCAGAGATTATCCCGGAGTTATACCAAAACTTCCGCTGCCTCTGAGGCCGCTTATTTGGTGACCTATGGTAGAGTCCGAAAAGCATCGTGCTTATCACTCTTCCATGTTGAAACTCCTTCTCCTTCAATAGTGAAACACATAGCCTGATATCGACTTACACCGGTCCTCATTCGATTAGAAATCTAAGAGAATGTAATCCAAAGGAAATGTCCGTCTGCTCCGTAATCCAGAACATATTTCCCGTACTTCGAAAGTACTTAAAATGTTCATTACAGCAGTCGAGTATTCCTTTCCAGGATTACCTTGATATCCTCCCACTATACTAGCCGCATAGCAGATATCAGGTTCTCGTTTTTAACATCGCATTTATTAAGCTTTCCACACTCCAAGTGTAGGAAACCGCTTTCATTGCTTCTATCTCCTTTTGTGTTCCAAAACACATATCCTTAGATAGATGCATTCCGTATCTGAAAGGTAACGAACCTTTCTCGGAATCTTGCATGTTAAAACGAACTATAATCATATATATGTAAGATGTCTAGGAGAAGTACAATGTTCTCTCCTAGAGATCCAAGATCTCAAGAACATGTCCAACTTCTTCCTATATATTTCATAATGATTTATCCAGACAACCATCATTTCATGTCTGATTACATCTTTACATTGTTGCCAATGATAAAATGTTATCTACATAAAACCCGAGAAACACCACCTTGTTTCCATCACGTTTCCAATACACACGATTCGTCTATGCTTTGATGAATCCATAAAATGGACTATCTCATCAATTTGCAAGTACCACGAACTCAAAGCGTTGTTTCAATCCATGAATGGATCAACTAAGCTTGTACTCTAAATGATCTTGCCTCTTAGCAATAATCCTTATTGCTTTCCAAGAAGGCACATTTAGATCTAGTACTGCCTTCATGTAGATCCAGGGATCGATTTCATGTATACTAGGTCCAGAGTTCGAAGACTCTCCTAGTCTTATGAATATCTTCGGTTGTCACACAACCTCCCACTACAACGGCATTCCGGTGTATAAACAGTAATAACAGTAGGTGCAGTTAGTGGTGTACCGCTACTCGGTTTGGCTGGTTTCCAGTCCTTATCGCTTTCTCTCATTCAAAGTATTACGTCACTTTGGGCTTGTGGTTCATCTAATAGTCTTCCTCTAAGAACCGGGCGTTAGAACTTATAACGTCCTTCTGGTTTATAGTACTATTGAACAAACATCTTTTGCTCTTCTAGGATATTCTACAACCGCATTTGAATGCGCCGTTGTTTTCCAGACATATCCATAGAACACAGGTAGTTCCGTATAACTCATGCTTTTACTATTTCTATAAGAGTTACATTTCTTGTTTACCACACACCATTTCTACACAACAGTGTATGGTGTAGTCATTTGGGATCAAATCCCAATCTCTGATCAGTATGCCATGCATTCCTCAGACAGGCACTTGCCTCCGCGATCAGATCGCAGGCTTTCAATGGATATACCATGATGGTTCCCCACAATAGCTTTGTGTCCATTGACTTGTCAAAACACTTTGCTTTTGTGGCACATCAGGTATGCTAATCCATTTTTCGAGTAATCATAAAATGAAGTACTCGTACCTTATTGTCTGAGTAAACAAAGGTCTGCATACATCAGGGTAAATCAATTCTAATACTTGTCCCGATCTTATACCTTATATCCAGGACTCAGGATTCATCATTTATATATTGCTAGCTAATGTACCAGAATAGATAATACAATTATTTCTTCTTATAACCATAAAATGATTAAAAGAAATAAAATATCCATTCATTAGAAATCCAGAACAAAGTTCTTTCTAAAATTAAAGGTACATAAAAGCAATAACTCAAAATGAAATCCTATAAAATGTCCTCCACTGCAACAGCTTCCTCCTCCACAGCATTTCCCATGTAGACTACGATTTCTTCTTTTCCAAGTCGTCGGGTTTCCTGGAACCCTCGCATTTAGAATGCGCATACCGTCATTGGTTCCATATCTACACACCAGGTTCCGGTAGATAATACCATTGACTATGTTTTACGACTAAGGAAGATTTCGTACTTTCTTTGAGAGGATAATCAGACTTCCAGTACCCAGACTGTTTGCATCGAGAACTCTTGCCTATTGGCTTTCTCGTCCCATCTCGTGATCCAAGAAACTTAGGACCACTGGGTTTCTTTGCTCTCTCTTCCTTTCCCCCGGTTTTGCCCTTAGGTTCGAAACCTTTGGCATTGGCTACAAGAGCTTGCGATTTCCGTCTCAACTCGTCTAAAAGGTCCATCATCCTAGAAACGTGTTCAAGCGCTTCCTCGAATGAATGACCTTTATGAGTATCCTCATCGCCTCTTGTTTAGCCACTACGTCATGTCTAAACATCTCCTTGAGTTTGAACATGATATGAAAACCAGTCCCTTCCACGTCAGTTAACACATTGGTAGGCTCGGGAGAACAAAGCTCACTTGAGTACAAACTTGTACTCTTTAACAGTCTGGGCAATGTCCAGATCTCTATTCCAATCAATACATTCAGGGACCAATGAGTTAAATCTTTAAGTATCACATAAAGTGGGTTCAAAGTCATCCATAATCTATGGGCACATATAATAACAAACAATCGATTTAATATCCGATATTATCTCCCTCAAATAATATCATTAAACCACTAATCACATCTAAAATCCCATCAGATATGGCAAGCCACGTGGTGTGAACGTTTACCTACCCAAACGATTTAGCAATTAGATTTGCTTCGGTCATACATCACTTATAGCGTAACTTCGTGGGGAAGAATACTATAATGCGTATCTAAGTGTAAACCATTACTCAGTACTACAGTAAATCGTTTGGAACTGCTACATCACCGCAAGCCACGTGGTGTGGACGTTTATGATGATTTCACAATCCTTCACAATTCCTTATAACTGTGTACATCAATTAATCCAAAATCCGTTAGTATAGCAAGCCACGTGGTGTGGACGTTTACTACACAAAGAGACTTTTATAATTGACTCCCAATTACTTGATCCATTCGATTTTTGTAAATCAGGACGCGGAGAATCATAAGTGAAACTCGAAGTTTCTAACCAGTGATTCACCATGCGAACAACCCTATCTCTCATAAATGAGGGAGCCGAGCAGACAATCGATCCATCTATAAAAGAATGGTACGAAGGTCTCTAATTTGTGTCCTGTACATGACCAAGTGGCTTTGGCTCCATTCCACTCCCCGGGGTGAGAATGAGTCGACTAGAAATCAGCTTTGGAAAGACAAATTAGGCATTGTTTGATAAAATTAATCAATGTTTCTCGTAAAAGGAATTACAAGAATTCTCCTCCAATGACTCGCCTATACGAACTTCAAAAGTCCATAAGAGTCACCAAGAGAACAGTAATGGAGACCATGGGAATGTTTCCATTCCCTCTCCCACTTAGCTTTTTATAACAAAGGGATACGCTATCTAATGCATAATTAAATACACATAAGCATGCATACATGAAATAAAGCACATACTATTATCACATAATCAAAATAATACTAGAATATTATTTTCCAACTATTATGGCTTTATCGCATCTCCGTACGCTTCTTCTAGTCTTCAGTCTTCGTTCTTGAATGCTCCATGTGACGAGAATATTAATCCCAATATTTAAATCTATCTATTTTCAATTAATCCAAAAGTTACTTAATTCGAAAATTAAGTCAATCGAATATATCAAAAATAAAATTAAATATTATTAATATTTCTATTTATTTTTATCTTCCTATCTAATTCTATTAAATCTCTAGAATCCCATCCAAGTCAAACTCGGAATATTCTAGAAGACTTCTATAATAGAATAAGGAAATAAAATAAATTATGACTCTTCTACTTTCCATAATTAATTAATTTTCATCTATTGAAAATTACCAAGAATAGGAATAATCAAATAGGAAATAAATTAATTCCAATTTAATTCTTTTCCTATTCCATGAGAGTTCCCAAACTTAGGAATACTCAAAATAGGAAAACCGAACTAAATTAGGAAAGTCGGATCTTGGTAGGAGTAGCATGGGTTGGGAGACCCCACACCACCCCCACCATCGACCACCACCATCCGCCGCCGGCCTAGGCCCACGCGCCACCTCCCTTGGTGGCCGGCGTGGCCGAGAGCCCTAGGGCAGCCCGGGGTCTATCGATCCTCATGGGGATCGATCATGGGGATGATCGACCCCCCCGGATTTTGTCCTCTTCGTCTTCTTCGTCACACGTCTTCTCCGACGGTCGCTTCGGCATCGATCCAACGTAAAATAAATTACATAATTAATTTACAATTATCCGGTATCGATTCTATACATGAAATCGACCCTATAAATTTTCCGGAAAAAGTAGAACGTAATAATAAACCTAAATTCGGTCAACCCCCGAATTTTTACTATTACAAGCATTCACCACACATAAAACGAATCTCGACATGTCCGAGAGTTTAATAATCAAGAAAATTATTATGACAATAATTAACGAACAATTATATCTAGCCATAATAGTCGGAAACCCTGCAAGGTAGAACAATTTATCGAAAAATACCGTGAACGAAAACCAACGCTCTGATACCAATTGTTGGAAATCGATATCCCGGAATTAATAAATTTAAATAAATAAATTATCTAATTAATTCCGACCGAAATCCTTTGGAGATCGAATATCCGGGGTTGTCAAAATTGCGGAACGACAACTCCAAACGAAATCCCGGTTGCCGGAAACCCGCCACGAACCTCCACGGGGATAGCCCAACCAAACAAACCCTAACCGGACGAACATGGGCTGTTCGGTCGAGCCCCCGCGTGGGGCTCGCGGCTGTTCGTGGCAGCCGCCTAGGGCTGCTCGCAGCAGCCCGTCGAGCATCCCCGAACCCTCGCGGACAGCCCCTCATCGAACCCTAGCCACGGCACAAGCCGCCGCATGTTCGAACGAGGCGTGCGCACGTCACCGGACGTGCGCTAGGGTTCAGCCCGTACAGCTCTGAGCATGGCCAGCGAAGCCCCCCGGATCCGCCGTGAGAAGAACCCACAGCCCGCTGCCCAGCCGTACGAAGCGGTCGCCTGGTAGTCGCGCGACCGCGCGCGACATGGACCAGGCGGGCGCTTGCCCTTCCAGCGAACTTGGTTCGCTCGATCCTTGCCGCCGGGTCGCTCCAGCCGTGGTGGTCCGGTGATCTTCGATCACCACCCCTCGGCTCGACCCCGGTGAGGATCCTATACTTTGGATCTTACGTTCACGTTATTCTCAAGATAATTAAACTTTAAAATCATCGAAGGGGGTTCAACGATTTTTACCTTTGTTCTCGTTGTACGGAGAAACGAAGAACTCAATTGATGACCTTGAGATCTTCCCACGTATTCCTTGCACTAGCTCGAACGTCGGGTGGGCGACGATCTTCCGAACTCCATGGATCTCCCTCTCTACTTTATCTCTCTAGAATTGTGATCTTCAAGTTATGAGAATAGAGAAGACCATGTAGTGCTTTTATAGGCTACGTAGGGGATCTTAAGGAGGTGGAATATTGGGCTTCCAATATTAATGATTAAATTGAGCCCAAGCCCAAATCTATTAATCCATTAATATTAATTAATTCTATTTTCCACTATATAAAATTAATTGCACTCCCAATATTAAACCATATTATATCAAATAATATTTCTCCGGTAGTATTATTTATTCCGTGTATTTAAGATATAAATATCCATGAATAAAATTAATTTATTGCTAATTAATTTATTCATCTCTTGTATCCGAGACTAGTACCATTCAACCTTAATTATTATGCGGAATAAATTCCACCTGCAGGGTTTACCATAATTCCTTATGAACTCATCTCAGAGATATTATCAACCCTTCCGGGATACACTTTCCCGTCAAGTATTCACGGCATGTCATATATAAAATATAGCGACCCAACTTAACCGGGAATTGACCCAGTAATTAAACCGGTCAATTCCTTTGGAAAATCAAAGTCACTTATATTAAATATACACACCCGCAATAGTATCGGGGATTAAGAATAAAATACACTGAGACTTAAATCGATTATCGCCGGCAATCCTAATCGATAAATCTCAAACGATCCGCTCAATACACCAAGTGTACAAGTATGATAAAATAATCAAGACAGATTATTTTCTCCCTCATACAACGACTATACCGATGGATTGGTCCGTGTCCATCTAGGTCGTGAGCAACTGTTCGATTAAATACGAGTAACCGATAGTATGATCTTCTGTGTGGGCCCGACACACCATACTAACTACAACGTATAGAATCCATGACTATAATTTGCATATATTTAATTATAAATAATTAAATGCAAATAATTGTTTATTTAATTAAATAGATTAGTGGCAATGGATCGTGAGTTTCCGTTACTTAAATCTAGACATTAAGTACACAACTCCAACAGTTAGTGGTGTACCGCTACTCGGTTCGGTTGGTTCTCAGTCCTTATCTTTTTCTCTCATTTCAAAAGTATCACGTCACTTTGGGCTCGTAGTTCGTCTAATAGTTTTTCTCTATGAACCGGGAGTTAGAACTTATAACGTCCTTCTGGTTCATAGTACTATTGAACACACATCTTTTGTTCTTCCATGATATTCCACAACCGCATTTGAATGCGCCGTTGTTTTCAGGACATATCCATAGAACATAGGTAGTTCCGTATAACTCATGCTCTTTTACTATTTCTATAAAAGTTCCATTTCTTATTTCCGACACACCATTTCTACACAAGAGTGTATGGTGTAGTCATTTGGGATAAAATCCCAATATCTGATCCGTATGCCATGCATTCCTCAGACAGGCATTTGCCTCCGCGATCAAATCGCAGGCTTTCAATGGATATACCATGATGGTTCCCCACAATAGCTTTGTGTCCATTGACTTGTCAAAACACTTTGCTTTTGTGGCACATCAGGTATGCTAATCCATTTTTCGAGTAATCACAAAATGAAGTACTCGTACCTTATTGTCTGAGTAAACAAAGGTCTGCATACATCAGAGTAAATCAATTCTAATACTTGTCCCGATCTTATACCTTATATCCATAAAGGATTGCTTAGTTACGTTATCTTCCAAATTGGATTCTTAGGTCGGAAGGTCCACTCCTTCAACTTAATTGATCAAAATATCAATTTTCGACCTTTGAACTTCTTATTTGAATAAACGTGACTTAGCATAAGAATCCACAAGTATAAATGATTTATTACAGAAAAATCTCTTAAATGTAAAACGAGTTATATACTACGGTTCGTTGCATCGTGGTGGACTCAGGATTCATCATTTATATATTGCTAGCTAATGTACCAGAATAGATAATATCATTATTTCTTCTTATAACCATCAAATGATTAAAAGAAATAAAATATCCATTCATTAGAAATCCAGAACAAAGTTCTTTCTAAAAGGTACATAAAAGCAATAACTCAAAATGAAATCCTATAAAAATGTCCTCCACTGCAACAGCTGCCTCCTCCACAGCATTGCCCATGTAAACTACGATTTCTTCTTTTCCAAGTCGTCGGGTTTCCTAGAACCCTCGCATTCAGAATGCGCATACCGTCAGTGGTTCCATATCTACACACCAGGTTCTGGTAGATAATACCATCGACTATGTTTTACGACTAAAGAAAAATTTCGTGCTTTCTTTGAGAGGATAATTAGACTTCCAGTACCCAGACTGTTTGCATCGAGAATTCTTGCTTATTGGCTTTCTCGTCCCATCTCTTGACCCAAGAAACTTAGGATCACTGGGTTTCTTTGCTAGCTTTTCCTATCCTCCGGTTTTGCCCTTAGGTTCGAAACCTTTGGCACTGGCTACAAGAGCTTGCGATTTCCTTCTCAACTCGCCTAAAAGGTCCATCATCTTAGAAACGTGTTCAAGCGCTTCCTCGAATGAATGACCGTTTTTCATTAATGTAAACATTTTACATTATATTTATTTTAATTTATTGAAAATCATATTTTCAATATTACATGCATTATTTGACTTAATTCAAATCTAATTAGAATAAATAATCCACCATTTAATTTAATTATCAAATAATTAAATATTTAATTCATGCATCCCATACTACATAAATTAAATCTAGCGTAATTAAATTTATCATATAAATTAATTATTTCTAGCGCAATTATATTATCATATAAAATAATTACTTCTAGCGCAATTATATTAATCATATTAATATATTACTTATAGCGCAATTATATTAATCATATTAATATATTACAATTAATTACGTAAACATAATTAATTTGCGTCAAATTGACAATTAACATAATCTCATTATTTAATTCTAATCAACTTGAGTTTATGTAAACATCTGCACATAATTAATTTGCATCAGATTGACAATTAACATAATCATATTATTTAATTCTAATCAACTTGAATTGTGCAATTAAATTAATTAAATTAATTAATTACACATATATAATTAATTACGTAAACATGTGCACATCATCAGTTTGCGTCAAATTGACAATTAAGATAATCATATTATTTAATTCGAATCAATTTGAATTTAATTGACATTTAAATTAATCACAATTAATTTTTCTATATCAATTAAAAATCCCATAGCGCAAACATTAACATTACATATCGCAAACATATAACGCAAACAATTAAATCTAAATTTAATCGTAAGTACCTCAGGGATTCATGGACGAAACGAGGTTCGTCGGAAGTCGCGCGGATGCGACGCGGGGACGGCACGGGTCGTGTGCGGGGAGAGCCGGGCGAGTGGCGGGGCTCTCGACTGGAATCGTGTGTCACGGCTGGAGCGCACGGGCGCGATTCGGGCTGTGCTCGGGCGTTCCTTCGGCGTCTCTCGTCTAATCAGGTTTCACCTCGTATAGGTAATCCAACTTACGTATTGCACTAGAAACACGTAAGGGAGAATACGACCGGAAAAACGGGCCGGAAAAACGGTGCCGGAATCGGATTCCGGCGAGGGGAGGTGGCTGCCGGCGGTGGCACTAGGCGGCGGCGGGCGGCGACTCCGGTTGTCGGCGGTCCTCCGAGGGAGGGGCCGAGGGGGCGGACGAGAGGGAGAGAGGAGAGGAGAGAAAGTGAGGCTAGTGTTTTGAGCTCTTCACTTTGGTGTGTTTATTCTCATGCCTATGGAGCTCCTTTTATAGGTGAAGAAAGGAGCTTGTTGGGCTCAAACCCTAATGGATCGGATCCATTAACCCTAGCCGGCCCAATACATTAGCCGTCATTACGTTTCTCCAAAATTGACAATCAATTTCATCTTCGAAAAATATAACGATTATATTTTCTTTCTCGTTTTAATTTTCTCATCAATATGAGATAATAATAAAAAATTCCAATTTCACAAAATCGGAAAGCCCATTTCAGGGGTACTGCTAAATCGAGAAATTTCCCAAAATAGAAAGTGTACACCATCGTGTCCGTTTTCTTTAGCTCAGTATTATTTCCAACTCATAATCACAATTATGAATCTCGGATTCAATCATATTGACCTCCGACTATATGTACATAATTAACAGTTAATTAATATATGATCGTATTCAAGGATCGGTTTACACGAGAATGTGACCCTCAATGGTTCAGGTGTATAACTAGCCGTGGGCTCACAACATATTGTGATTCGAACAACATATTGTTCTTATTTCAACTACTCCCAAGAGTTTTAGATTAATAATCATATTATTTAATCTCCGAACAAGTCGGTGCCCAACGAATCAGTGACGAGCGTGTAGCAGCCACGCTTCACTAATACCCTAGATACAAATGAAGTGCCTGCAAGAACCTTGTAATATAGTAAGCGTACAGTACGATCCCTCCGATACATATGTCCCGATCAAACTAGAGATATTGGTTAATCGAGATCTCTTGTTGAGTTTGATAACTGTGCGTACGTTCTAGGTTTCGTAAAATCCATTCGTGATTGATTCAGAGAAACACATTTCTCTAATCACCTCACTATTCAACTCTGGCCAGAGATTCCGGGACTACGAACCATCAGAACACACAGGACATCCATGATCTATATCAAGCGATCAGATCCCCTACTACCATGCACAGACTTCACATCAGATTTCGAACTGCACGAACATTGTCTCTTTTTTCGACTTACTCCCTTTCCAGGGAATCAGAGACACATCACGATACAGCTAGTCCTCTGATGAAGTCACGGTGATGTCTGGGTCTTAAGGATTAATTGTGTACAACTATATTATGGAATTCTCTACTCGATCAGTGATAACCACTTAGAGATTCCAGGGAGAGGGGGTTCAGTGAACTCATCAACAGTGAGCACCCACTCAAGTATGTCGATGTCCCAACACCGAGGCTCGAGATTAGCCCACATACACTAAGTGCTAGTCTCAAGGGGGAAAGGTCGGGTATCCTTGTTATTGGCGTAACCCATCGACTAGGAACTAAGTTTGACCAGTTACGTTGCGTTAACAGAATTATCTCTCAGTTTCCACAAAACTGAATTCGTACAACATGTGTAACTGTACAGGACTATATCTATGATTCAATATTGGGAGCAGATATAGTATATGCCATTAATATAGGTTTCATTAATTAACGAAATAAACCGTTATATAACGGAATACGGTTAACCGCTCGGCCAACCGTTGGCTCGCCGGTCACCTATTCCAACAATCTCCCACTTGACCTAGAGCCAACTATCCATGAATTTTATTCCCATCGACTCTCGATGTTTCTCGCGGACATATTCAGATAAAGGCCTGGTACAGGGATCTACAAAGTTATCTTCCGAAGTGACACTCTCGACTCAGACGTCATCTCTGTCATTGATCTCTTAGATCACATGATATTCTCTCAAGTACATGTTTGGACTTCTGATGAGATCTCGGTTCCTTAGCATTCGCTACAGGACACCGTATAATCACAGTACAAGTTACTTGATTATTTGCGTCCGGAACTATAACCAATATTTGGATAAAGTTCTGTGTCCAAAACAGTCTCTTTTACAGCTTTAGATGCTGCAACATATTCAGGTTCTCGTGGTAGAATCATTAGTCGTTTGCAGGAACCATTCCAGCATACGACACCACCTCTAAGCTCGAATATGAATCCCGATATCGACTTTTAGTCATCCACATCCGGTTGAAAACTAGAGTTCGCAAGTACCTCTAAATTCAACTCGGACCTCCCATAGACTAAGAACAATTCCTTAATGCTTTTGATTGCTAGTGCTCAAGGATTTCGTCCTTCACGACTTCAAATAAACCGGTCTTGGGTTCGACTGATATTCACTTGTGACACTCACAACATTTTTAATATCACGTCTAGTACATAGCATGCCATACATAATGCTCCCTAGTGCGGAGATATATGTGTTGTCCATTTCATCTCCTCGAATTCCATCAACATTACAGTCACACGAATTACGAGAGATGAACCCCATTGGACATTGGCAAGAATCTCTTCAGGATTCTTCCATGCTAAACCATTTCAGAATCAGTTTCTATGTACAAGGATTGAGAAGATTTTGCATCCTTCTAGATCTATATCTATAGTGACGTATCACAATACGTAGGATGCCTCTGCTCAAATCCTTTATTCGAGAAACGTGTGGATAACCGTGCTTTCGTTGACTGCAACATCACTCAATCATCCCTATGATTAGTATGTCATCAACGTACAACACTTAAATTTCACTGCGCTCCCACTAACCTTCTTGAATACAAGGTACCTTTAAGTTTTATACCAAGTCAACGCTTTGACTATTGTATTTAAAACACATGTTCCATTTTAGGGATGCTCGTTTCAATCCATAAATGGATCGCTGGAGTATGCAAACCTTTTGCTCCTTTCCAGAAAATATGCAGCCTTCCGGCTGCGCTACAACTCTTCCATAATATCACATTCAAGGAAAGTAGACTTCATATCTATTTTCCATATCTCATAGTCGTACTATGCAGAAATGGCCAGCAAAATTGTAATGGACTTAAGCACAACGATTGATGGAAAGATTACATCATAAACAATACATTGTCTTTGAGTAACTTCTTTTTCCATTATCCTTGCTTTAAAGGTCACACCTTTCTATATACATATATGTATATCTATATATACTCTAATGTCATAATTAATAGATCAATATGCAGCCTTTGGGAACAATTCCCTTTGGTGGATCTACCAAGGTCAAACCTTGTTGGAGTACATACAGTCCATTATGAATTTCATGGCAATAAGCCAATGTCCCCTATTCGTATCCAATACGAATCAGTTGAAGTTTATTGGATCATATCCATCGTCAACTTTATCTTGATCATTATCAAGTTGGAACCGTCTACCAGGTACCTTCCGAACATTTTCGGATTTACGAACCGATAGATGAAGAGGTATATTAGTGGTTTGTTGAATTGGTTTATCTCCAAGTACTTGTATTTGAACTTCATAGTGTGGTTCATATTCTCGAACTATTTCGAAATTTACTATATTGCCTTTTCTAGAATAAACCACACGAATATGAATAATCCAAAACCGCACGAATACGACTTGACTCTCAAGCTCACGATCTCTCACGTATATGAACTCACAAGAACACGAAATCAAATAAAAACGAAAGCACAAGACAAGATTTACGAGCTTCGATTTCGTGCTGCGCAACAGCAGAAACCTACGTGCTCGGGGAGAGGGGTGTTTCTTCTTTATTATACGAAAACGAGATTACAACTGTTCCTAGTAACCCTAGAACCAACAAGGTGTAAGCGATTACAAGTTTAATCTCTAAAAAAGAAGTATAGAACTCGATTCTTTCTCTCTCGCGCTACATCGCGCTCCCTCCTTCTCTCCACTCGATGCATCTGATCGAGCGTCCTTTTATAGAGGACCTGGACATCGATTTATGGTAGGAATAGGTTGCTTGTGCTTCAAGGATTCCGTAGCCTTTTGAATCACCTCAATCGGATAAGTGTGGAAAGAGATATTCAATTTTTGGTTTATTACCAAAAATAGAAGATGCTGCATCCTGCCAGGAAACCGCCTGCTGCGCAACGCCCTCTGCTGCGCAACGCCCTGCTGCAGCGTCCTGCCTTAGAATTTCGAACATATTTCCACAAATCTCCACCTTGTTCAAACTTCTAAACCCATGTCTACCATCTTGCAGTAGTGATCAAGTACTGCTCAACCCAGACAAGCCAAAATCCAAACAACTCATTTTGCTACGACACCTTATTCACCATGCCATGATCAAACTCGATCATTCGACTCCATTCCAGTATGATTTCGAATCACACTGCTCCAATATGATCATACCCGATCATATTTCTCCTAGTATTGACATTAGACAGAACATACCATGCCCAATACTACCGCAACACCTGCCATAGGTATTGCATTCCCAAATTCTTCAACACCACCATGCGGCATCAAGAACCTGTACATGACATACGTCATAATCCGAAAGTAGATGTCACTTCACCTTCCCGCACCTCCAGAAACCTCCAGAGACGACTTCATCAAGTTATCAACTCACAGCACTGCATGCAGCAGTCTGAATCTCGCTGCCTAACCTGGCCCCCTGCAGCAGCACAAAAGTGCCTACCACAGCCCCTGCGACAGTCTGCCTGCCGCAGCTCCTGCGCAATTTCAGCATTGCGAGATGTCCTCTTGGAACTTGATGCAAACATGCATCTCCGACATGAAATATGGAGCACGATCCATTTTCATATCCCGGAAAGTCGATGTAGATCACCTTTCCTCACCTCCGGATATCACCAGAGCGTGAATCCTCCAAGTCAACAACTCACAGAACTGCCTGCCACAACCTGAGTCTTGCCGTTGCTCTTGAACCTTGCAATAGCATCGCAATGCCTACTGCAGCCCCTTCACAATGCTCGGAAGCTTGTGAAACAGTCCACGAGGGACCAGATGCCGATGCACGTCCCTACTGGTACTCTTTGCCGCAATCGCCCTTGCGGTAGTTGCTACCGTAGTCGCTATCGTAGTCTCTGCATGCAGTCTCTACCATAGCCAATGCCTCCACCTCGAGAAGAATTATATCCTGTTGAAGTATCTCGAACGAGTCTAATCTACCCCATACATCACATCACCATAAGTCCATAACAAGAGTCTTAGCGTAACCGCTTCATCTTGTTATAATGGCAGAAGAACGTTGTCTCTGCCCCTGCCATGCCGTATGGCAGACCCTGCCATACCTGTACCCTACCACACTAACACTTGAATGCTTCAATGTTGTGCTTTCCGGTAGTTACACCACACGGCTACCTGTAGAGTTCGACTCTACGGTAAACCCTACTGTCTCTGCCTAGGCAATAGTAGTCTCTGCCTCCACTTGGAAATAGTGGAAACCCTCTGCCTCTTTACCGGACAGATTTTAGGCCCTGTTGCTTCTCCTTGAGTAGATTAATGGTGGTAAGAATCATCAATTCAAACCAATCCTCCTTGGTACGCCTTGCACCAACATCCGCTCTATGTGTAACCCCTGCCGCAGCGGCTGCTACACCAACAACAGTCCTTGTTGATTTTCTAGTATCGAGACTACCAAAATCAACATCCCCACATCCAATTCGAGCATCATCCCCGACCTCCATCTTCTTGGATGTGAAACCGTAACCATTGGTTACATTGACATACCTCAACAACCTTCGAACTGCCACCGGCGACTCCTTCTCATGAACCTCGATATCACACCCATACCCTGGTCAATATCAAGCCTGCTATACACCATAGCATGTATGAGACTTCCCAATGCCATTGCATAAGGCACTGCTGCCCTGGCTGCTGCGACAGTACACCCTGCCGCAAGGCAATTCTCCACAGAAAAGTATTAAGTGCTGCCTAAGGGAAGTTGCGCAACTCCACCTCAAAAATAACAACACTAACCCTCCTTTCTGCATGATTGGACAACCGATACCCTCCCGATCAGTTTTATGTTGAGTATTATCAATCTGGTAATCTTTGCTACGATTTTCTTCATGACAGTCGTTTGAATCATGGTAGTCTCAGCTTCCGCAGTCTCTACCGTAGTCCTTAAGCCATTCCTGCTATCACTGCCTTCCTGGTAGTTTCTGCTGCCGCAGTGTCTACCCCAGCAACTATACATGTTGCTTCCTTTGCCAATGATGGACAAGAAATACTTTCCACCATCTTTCGTATTTGTTCTAGATCGACCCCAGAGATCGGAATGAATGTAATCAAGGTAGCCCTTGGTTGTGTGCCTCCCGGTGCCAAAGCTTGCCCTTGCAGCCTTGCCTAGAGCACAACGACCACAAAATTTGAGCTTGCGCATCTTATCACCTGAGAATGCCCTTTGCTTTGCCAGCTTCAGCAGCCCTTTCTCTCCAAGATGTCCAAGCCTTTTGTGCCATAGCAAGATCTTGTCACTAGATTTGACTGCAGACCCTGCTGCAGCCCCTGCAACAGTCCCTGCCGCAGGTGCTGCGTTAATTCCTGTAGCTGCTGCATCGCCTGCTGCTGCCACCGCAGTGCTGCCTACAACAGCCACTGCCCTACCTCTCAAACAATACAACTCATTCCTATTCTCTCCTTCTAGCACTACCGTGCTTCCTCTCTTCACTTGGAGGCATCATCCACTAGAACAAAAATTATATCCCGAGCTATCAAATTGACCAAGGGAAATAAGATTCCTCTTGAGCTCCGGGATATATCTCACCTTGGTTAGAAGCTTCACCGAGCCATCAACCAACTTCAGACGAATAGAGCCAATGCCCTCAACCTTGCAAGCTAGGTTATTTCCAAGAATGACCGAACCTCCATCAATCTCCTCAAAACCTTCAAACCACTGCCGCATGGGGCTCATGTGGAATGTGCAGCCAGAATCTAGAATCCACTCCGTCTCTTTCCTCGAAGTGACATTTAGGACTTCGGCATCGATTGCCCCTTCCCTTGCCTCCGCAACATCAGCATGATTGTTGCCCTGATTCTGCTGCTGCTTTAAAAGGCGACAATCCCTCTTAAAGTGACCGGTTTTGTTACAATGATAACACCTTGCGTCATCACTGGATGATGCTTTGTTCTCACTCTTTTGGCTCTTCTTCTGATTCTTCTTCTTTGTAAAATTCTTGTTCACCGTTACCAATCCTTCTGCTGCAGCATGATGATCCCTTTTGAACTCTTCCTTTTGCTGCTCCTTTGTCTTTAGGGCAACTTGTACCTCCTCCAAAGTTAGAGCATGCTGCCTGCCAAGAATGATGGCATCCTTAAATTGATCGAGGGATGAAGGTAGTGATCCTAACAAGAGCAATGCTTGATCTTCCTCCTTCAACTTCTCATCAATGTTCTCCAGGTCATCAAGAATCTTCACAAAGTCATCCATCTGATCCACGATGGATTTGTCCGAGACCATCTTGAAGGCATACAACTTCTGCTTCAAGTACAATCGATTTGCCAAGGATTTAGTAAGATACAAACTCTCCAACTTCTGCCATAGGTCATATGCAGTAGCCTCGTTTTTCACTTCCCTTAAAACCTTGTCTCCGAGATTCAAAAAAATCACAGCTCGTGTCATGTCTGAAATCTCACCGATGTCACCTGATGCACCCCCTGTAGCAGCGCCTGATGCAGCCCCTGCAGCAGCGCCTGCTGCAGCCTTCACGGCAGCTTCCTCTGCCTCATCCTTCTTGGCCTCTAGACCTTTTCCCTTGTCTTTTCCAGCACCTCTAGTGCTGCCCGGTGGCAGTAGCGCTGCCGCCAATCCTCCAAAGACCAAAATCGTTCTTGCCCGTGAACTTCTCAACTTCATACTTCGACGATCCAGACTTCATCTTCTCCTCGTGATTTATCTTTCCCACAGACGGCGCCACTTGTTGAGGATTCGCGCAACAAGGTCTAGAATAACCGAATAAATCCGATTAAACTAAACTTTCATAAACCACACGAATATGAATAATCCAAAACCGCACGAATACGACTTGACTCTCAAGCTCACGATCTCTCACGTATATGAACTCACAAGAACACGAAATCAAATAAAAACGAAAGCACAAGACAATATTTACGAGCTTCGGTTTCGTGCTGCGCAACAGCAGAAACCTACGTGCTCGGGGAGAGGGGTGTTTCTTCTTTATTATACGAAAACGAGATTACAACTGTTCCTAGTAACCCTAGAACCAACAAGGTGTAAGCGATTACAAGTTTAATCACTAAAGAAGAAGTATAGAACTCGATTCTTTCTCTCTCGCGCTACATCGCGCTCCCCCTTTCTCTCCACTCGATGCATCTGATCGAGCGTCCTTTTATAGAGGACCTGGACGTCGATTTATGGTAGGAATAGGTTCCTTGTGCTCCAAGGATTCCGTAGCCTTTTGAATCACCTCAATCGGATAAGTGTGGAAAGAGATATTCAATTTTTGGTTTATTACCAAAAATAGAAGATGCTGCATCCTGCCAGGAAACCGCCTGCTGCGCAACGCCCTGCTGCAGCGTCCTGCCTTAGAATTTCGAACATATTTCCACAATCGAATAGAAACTTCTTCTCTAAGAAGGCAACCTTTCTTTAAACAAACATTTTGTTTTAAAAATATAGTAGAACAGGTATCCTTGTGAATGTTTAAGATACCCTACAAAATGGCATAAGCCGGATCTACTATCCAACTTATCTCCCACTAGTCGCTTCACGCAAGCAGGATACGGGAGTGCCCAAGTTCATATGGTGTGCTTTTAACTACTTTGGTGGTAACACTATTCAGCAAATGGACGACTGTCAAAAGTGCAGGACTTTTACAGTTTCGTCGACAATTTGGTGAACCCCTTTGTGGATCGAACCATGTCCAATCAAAGTTTGATTCCAACATTCGGACACTCAATACAATTAAGGAGTTCCAGACGGAGTCCATTGCCAGAGAATCATATTCTCTTTTAGATAGTCAATAAGCTTGGTGCTCAAAATATTTATTACCACGATCATATCGTAATTTCTAAATATAGCAACCAAGTTGGTTTCCTACTTTGATGTCTAAATTTATTGAACGTTTCAAAATTAAAGACGTGTACTTCATAAGTACATTATGTAGTTGAAAACCACCCCCAACACTAACACATTAGTGGATCACACATCTCCGTTTGGATCAAATCCAATAGACCTTCAACATACTCAACTAGCGTGCTAAAGTTGTGCGGGATTTTGACTTTTATCTATTGCTGATATTTGGGTTTAGTTCATTCTTGTATATTTGTTAATCGTCTTTAGCAAATCATATTTGCTTTCTTTTTTATAAAGGAAATTGGATTTCCAAAAACAAAATTAAAACCTTTATCGTCTATATCAAATATAGAAGTAAGATCTAATAATAGAACATTTCTATTAATAGTAAAATTAGACGAAACAAATAATCAATTTGTTCAAAACAATGGAATAACTATAACCCTATACGAACCTTTGTCAGAACGTTTCTGCCCAAGGTATTTAAGCAGTTATGGCCCTATGGCCTTTATTCACACAACGATGGCAAGCGTCGCCAACTCATTTGTTGACCTTGTTCTTAGTCGCCCTTCTAGTATCACCTTTATCAATATTTATGCTTAGACCGAAAACCATTTCCGTCATTTTCTTCAAGAAGAACATTTCTTTCATGAAGAAGCAATAATGAGAACAAATTTCTTGTATTGATGGTTGACTCGTTGATCAACATCTTGAACTACTTATCCATTTAAGGATCGAGCTTGTTCATGTTGCAGTTCATAATGAACGATTTATAAGAACTAGGAATTCACTTCTCAGAAGTGGAAGTCCTCAGCAGTCAAAGGTTGAGTGAGATTATCAAATAATCTATTCTCAAGTACATAGAGGCACTCATCATTTTAAATCACAAGATTGAGATTCCAATTCAAATGGTTTGGGCCAGTGAGTTTTGATTTGGATTGGTCGAGTATCGATGTTACTGGATATCTTAGAGAATATTACTGAGAAATATTAAGAAGATTAACATTGAGATAATTCGTTATTAATGATTACAATTAAATGTTTGGTCTTTATCATTTAATTACCTCCCACTAAATTTTTCGAATTCCGCTATCCTCTAGCAGACAGACGGGAAAACTTATTTTTCCTTAGTTGGGCTTTAGGTCCAATAGCGTGAATATAACCCGTAGTTAATCTAGCCCGATGAATATAACCCGTAGTTAATCACATCTCTATGTGACCCTAAAGATTACTTTTCCTCACCATGACAATGAACTACGTTAATCGTACCCTTCAAAGTCAACCATGTGTCAAGACCGACCTACCGATGTGAGAAGTGAAAGTTGGACTCCAGTAAACATGTGTAAGCCCATAGATAATCTATCCGACCACACATATTTAAAAGAATCGTAGCTAACACCTCTCCATCTTATGTCAATAAATTACAGCTTAACTCACAAGCAGTACTCCCCGCTAACACGGCATACCATACTACTTGTAAGTGGCTTTCACATAATTTATTGTCGGTAGAAGGAAAGGAGAAAGAACGACACATCGGTTCTCCTTTAAGGCTTGATATACATTCTCGGGAGAGAATGGAGGAGTATAGGATTGGTTATCTCATCAGAATAATCGTTATACATTCTCAGGAGAGAATGAAGCGAGTGATCGATTGTTGATTCTTAACAACTATGTCCTCTATAGGTCATCCTAACGAGCACATACGATCATAACATATATCACAATATATATATCTCACATAATTCACATAGCATTTAATCACAATTAAAACGAGGTATGCAAATTAAATGGTGCTCTATTAATTAACTTGATTTAACAATTAAATCAAATAATTAATCTATCACCTTGTTGATCGAATATTTAAATCAATTATTTAATTGGTCAATAAATAATTTCACTAAATTAAATATTGATACTTCCTTTCTATTTCAATTTATTAATATCTTAATAATCAAAACGTGATGTCTCGTAAGTGAAACTCGAGGTTTCTAACCAGTGATTCATCATGCGAGCGACCCTATCTCCCATAAATGGGGGAGCCGAGCAGACCATCGAATCATGCCATCATATGGCTCGATGTCTCTAATTTGTTTTAACAAAAACAAGTCTAGATGAATCACTCCCCGAGGTGCATTCATGTTCGACATTGAATTGTTACTTGATAACAAATTAGGCATTGTTTGGATCTATTAGATAAAAATAAATATCTTAATAGAAACAACTAAGTCCCAATTAAACAACATTAAATCAATCAATTCAACAAACAGCATGCTTTAGGTGATTATATTCATATACAATTAATCAATTTCAGAACCTACGCTCTGATACCACTGTTGGGGATCGTGCATGTATACGCAGCGGAAAACAAAAATTTTATGAAAACCCGTTTTTCATTAATGTAAACATTTTACATTATATTTATTTTATTTTATTGAAAATCATATTTTCAATATTACATCATTAATTGACTTAATTCAAATCTAATTAGAATAAATAATCCACCATTTAATTTAATTATCAAATAATTAAATATTTAATTCATGCATCCCATACTACATAAATTAAATCTAGCGCAATTAAATTTATCATATAAATTAATTATTTCTAGCGCAATTATATTATCATATAAAATAATTACTTCTAGCGCAATTATATTAATCATATTAATATATTACTTATAGCAATTAATTACGTAAACATACAGACATAATTAATTTGCGTCAAATTGACAATTAACATAATCTCATTATTTAATTCTAATCAACTTGAGTTTATGTAAACATCCGCACATAATTAATTTGCATCAGATTGACAATTAACATAATCATATTATTTAATTCTAATCAACTTGAATTGTGCAATTAAATTAATCAAATTAATTAATTACACATATATAATTAATTATGTAAACATGTTTGCGTCAAATTGACAATTAAGATAATCATATTATTTAATTCGAATCAATTTGAATTTAATTGACATTTAAATTAATCACAATTAATTTTTCTATATCAATTAAAAATCCCATAGCGCAAACATTAACAGTACATAGCCCAAACATTTAACGCAAACAATTAAATCTAAATTTAATCGTAAGTACCTCAGGGATTCATCGGACGAAACGAGGTTCGTCGGAAGTCGCGCGGATGCGACGCGGGGACGGCACGGGTCGTGTGCGGGGAGAGCCGGGCGAGTGGCGGGGCTCTCGGCTGGACTCGTGTGTCACGGCTGGAGCGCACGGGCGCAACTCGGGCTGTGCTCGGGCGTTCCTTCGGCGTCTCTCGTCTAATCAGGTTTCACCTCGTATAGGTAATCCAACTTACGTATTGCACTAGAAACACGTAAGGGAGAATACGACGGGAAAAACGGGCCGGAAAAACGGTGCCAGAATCGGATTCCGGCGAGGGGAGGCGGCTGCCGGCGGCGGCGGGCGGCGGCTCCGGTTGTCGGCGGTCCTCCGAGGGAGGGGCCGAGGGGGCGGACGAGAGGGAGAGAGGAGAGGAGAGAAAGTGAGGCTAGGGTTTTGAGCTCTTCACTTTGGTGTGTTTATTCTCATGCCTATGGAGCTCCTTTTATAGGTGAAGAAAGGAGCTTGTTGGGCTCAAACCCTAATGGATCGGATCCATTAACCCTAGTCGGCCCAATACATTAGCCGTCATTACGTTTCTCCAAAATTGACAATCAATTTCATCTCCGAAAAATATAACGATTATATTTTCTTTCTCGTTTTAATTTTCTCATTAATATGAGATAATAATAAAAATTTCCAATTTCACAAAATCGGAAAGCCCATTTCAGGGGTACTGCTAAATCGAGAAATTTCCCAAAATAGAAAGTGTACACCATCGTGTCCGTTTTCTTTAGCTCAGTATTATTTCCAACTCATAATCACAATTATGAATCTCGGATTCAATCATATTGACCTCCGACTATATGTACTTAATTAACAGTTAATTAATACATGATCGTATTCAAGGATCGGTTTACACGAGAATGTGACCCTCAATGGTTCAGGTGTATAACTAGCCGTGGGCTCACAACATATTGCGATTCGAACAACATATTGTTCTTATTTCAACTACTCCCAAGAGTTTTAGATTAATAATCATATTATTTAATCTCCGAACAAGTCGGTGCCCAACGAATCAGTGACGAGCGTCTAGCAGCCACGCTTCACTAATTCCCTAGATACAAATGAAGTGCCTGCAAGAACCTTGTAATATAGTAAGCGTACAGTACGATCCCTCCGATACATATGTCCCGATCAAACTAGAGATATTGGTTAATCGAGATCTCTTGTTGAGTTTGATAACTGTGCGTACGTTCTAGGTTTCGTAAAATCCATTCGTGATTGATTCAGAGAAACACATTTCTCTAATCACCTCACTATTCAACTCTGGCCAGAGATTCCGGGACTACGAACCATCAGAACACACAGGACATCCATGATCTATATCAAGCGATCAGATCCCCTACTACCATGCACAGACTTCACATCAGATTTCGATCTGCACGAACATTGTCTCCTCTTTCGACTTACTCCCTTTCCAGGGAATCAGAGACACGTCACGATACAGCTAGTCCTCTGATGAAGTCACGGTGATGTCTGGGTCTTAAGGATTAATTGTGTACAACTATATTATGGAATTCTCTACTCGATCAGTGATAACCACTTAGAGATTCCAGGGAGAGGGGGTTCAGTGAACTCATCAACAGTGAGCACCCACTCAAGTATGTCGATGTCCCAACACCGAGGCTCGAGATTAGCCCACATACACTAAGTGCTAGTCTCAAGGGGGAAAGGCCGAGTATCCTTGTTATTGGCGTAACCCATCGACTAGGAACTGAGTTTGACCAATTACGTTGCGTTAACAGAATTATCTCTCGGTTTCCACAAAACCGAATTCATACAACATGTGTAACTGTACAGGACTATATCTATGATTCAACATTGGGAGCAGATATAGTATATGCCATTAATATAGGTTTCATTAATTAACGAAATAAACCGTTATATAACGGAATACGGTTAACCGCTCGGCCAACCGTTGGCTCGCCGGTCACCTATTCCAACAGTTTTGCCCTTAGGTTCGAAACCTTTGGCACTGGCTACAAGAGCTTGCGATTTCCGTCTCAACTAGTCTAAAAGGTCCATCATCTTAGAAACGTGTTCAAGCGCTTCCTCGAATGAATGACCTTTATGAGTATCCTCATCGCCTCTTGTCTAGCCACTACGTCATGTCTAAACATCAGTTAAGACATTGGTAGGCTCGGGAGAACAAAGCTCACTTGAGTACAAACTTGTACTCATTAACAGTCTGGGCAATGTCCAGATCTCTATTCCAATCAATACAATCAGGGACCAGTGAGTTAAAATCCTTACGTATCACAGAAAATGGGTTCAAAGCCATTCCTAATCTATGAGCACATATAATAACAAACAATCGATTTAATATCCGATATTATCTCCCTCAAATAATATCATTAAACCACTAATCACATCTAAAATCCCATCAGATATGGCAAGCCACGATAGTGTGGACGTTTACCTACCCAAATGATTTAGCAATTAGATTTGCTTCGGTCGTACATCATCATTAGCGTTACTTCGATGGGAAGAATACTAAGAAGCGCACCTAAGTGTAAACCATTACTCAGTATCTAAGAAGATTGTTTGGGATACGCATATTCACCGCAAGCCACGATAGTGTGGACGTTTACGTTAACATACGCTCCTTTACTCCCTTCTACAACTGTCTACATCAATCGATTCAAAATCCCATTCAGTGCAGCAAGCCACGATAGTGTGGACGTTTACTACACCAAAAGATTTTTACAATTGACTCCCAATTACTTGATCCATTCGATTTTTGTAAATCAGGACGCGGAGAATCATAAGTGAAACTCGAAGTTTCTAACCAGTGATTCACCATGCGAACAACCCTATCTCTCATTAGATGAGGGAGCCGAGCAGACAATCGATCCATTTCTAGAAATGGTACGAAGGTCTCTAATTTGTGTCATCCACATGACCAAGTGGCTTTGGCTCCATTCCACTCCCCGGGGTGAGAATGAGTCGACTTGAAGTCAGCTTCAGAAAGACAAATTAGGCATTGTTTGATAAACTTAATCAATGTTTCTCGTAAAAGGAATTACAAGAATTCTCCTCCAATGACTTGTCTATACGAACTTCGAAACTCATAAAAGTCACCAAGAGAACAGCAATGGAGACCATGACATTGTTTCCAATCCCTCTCCCACTTAGCTTTTTATAACAAAGGGATACGCTATCTAATGCATAATCAAATTGTTGGAGTTGTGTACTTAATGTCTAGATTTAAGTAACGGTATACTCCCGATCATAGCATTTAATCTATTAAATTAACAAATAATTGTTTTGCGTTTAATTATTATTAATTAAATATATGCAAATTATAGTCCTGGATTTTATACGTTGAAGTTAGTATGGTGCAAGCATGGGCGCACAGAAGATCATACTATCGGTTACTCGTATTTAATCGAACAGTTGCTCACGACCTAGATGGACACGGACCAATCCATCGGTATAGTCGTTGTGTGAGAGAGAAAATAATTTATCTTAATTATTTTATCACACTTGTACACTTTGTGTATTGAGCGGATCGTTGAGATTCATCGATTAGGATTGCCGGCGATAATCGATTCGAGTCTCAGGGTATTTTATTCTTAATCCCCGATATTATTGCGGGTGTGTATATTTAATATAAGTAACTTTGATTTACCAAAGGAATTAACCGATTTAATTATTAGGTTAATTTCCGGTTAAGTTGGGTCACTATATTTTATATATGGCATGCCGTGAATAATTGACCGGACAGTGTATCCCGTAAGGGTTGATAATATCCCCGAGATGAGTTCATAAGGAATTATTGTGTAAACCTCATGAGTGGATTCGTTCCGCACAATAATTAAGGTTGAATGGTACTAGTCTCGGATTAAAGAGATGAATAAATTAATTAGCAATAAATTAATTTTATTCATGGATATTTAAATCTTAAATACACGGAATAAATAAATACTACCGGAGAAATATTATTTGATATAATATGGTTTAATATTGGGAGTGCAATTAATTTATATAGTGGAAAATAAATTAATTAATATTGATAAGGATTAATGGACTTGGGCAGTGGGCTCAATTTAATCTTCAATATTGGAAGCCCAATATTCCACCTCCTATAGATCCCCTACGTAGCCTATAAAAGCACTACATGGCCTTCATAAATCATAAGACAAGATTATCATACTTGATATTCTAGAGAGTTGAAGGAGATCCATAGGTGTTCGATAGATCGTCGCCCACCCGACGTTCGAACGAAGTGCAAGGAATACGTGGGAAGATCCGAAGGTCTTCAACTTGATTTCGTTTCTCCGCACAACGAATCAAATGTACAATCATAAACTACTTCGTGTGAATTTATATGATTTAATTGTGATACATGCATGAACACAAGATCCGGGAAAAACGACGAACCCGGGGACGGGGATAGACCGCGCGGTGGTGGTTGTGTTGGAGTTGTGTACTTAATGTCTAGATTTAAGTAACTGTAAACTCCCGATCATAGCATTTAATCTATTAAATTAACAAACAATTGTTTTGCGTTTAATTATTATTAATTAAATATATGCAAAATATAGTCCTGGATTTTATACGTTGTAGTTAGTATGGTGCAAGCATGGGCGCACAGAAGATCATACTATCGGTTACTCGTATTTAATCAAACAGTTGCTCACGGCCTAGATGGACACGGACCAATCCATCGGTATAGTCGTTGTGTGAGAGAGAAAATAATTTATCTTAATTATTTTATCACACTTGTACACTTGGTGTATTGAGCGGATCGTCGAGATTCATCGATTAGGATTGCCGGCGATAATCGATTCGAGTCTCAGTGTATTTTATTCTTAATCCCCGATATTATTGCGGGTGTGTATATTTAATATAAGTAACCTTGATTTACCAAAGGAATTAACCGATTTAATTATTGGGTTAATTTCCGGTTAAGTTGGGTCACTATATTTTATATATGGCATGCCGTGAATAATTGACCGGACAGTGTATCCCGTAAGGGTTGATAATATCCCCGAGATGAGTTCATAAGGAATTATTGTGTAAACCTCATGAGTGGATTCGTTCCGCACAATAATTAAGGTTGAATGGTACTAGTCTCGGATTAAAGAGATGAATAAATTAATTAGCAATAAATTAATTTTATTCATGGATATTTAAATCTTAAATACACGGAATAAATAAATACTACCGGAGAAATATTATTTGAAATAATATGGTTTAATATTGGGAGTGCAATTAATTTATATAGTGGAAAATAAATTAATTAATATTGATAAGGATTAATGGACTTGGGCAGTGGGCTCAATTTAATCTTCAATATTGGAAGCCCAATATTCCACCTCCTTTAGATCCCCTACGTAGCCTATAAAAGCACTACATGGCCTTCATAAATCATAAGACAAGATTATCATACTTGATATTCTAGAGAGTTGAAGGAGATCCATAGGAGTTCGATAGATCGTCGCCCACCCGACGTTCGAACGAAGTGCAAGGAATACGTGGGAAGATCCAAGGGTCTTCAACTTGATTTCGTTTCTCCGCACAACGAATCAAAAGGTACAATCATAAACTCCTTCGTGTGAATTTATGTGATTTAATTGTAATACATGCATGAACATAAGATCCGGGAAAAACGACGAACCCGGGGACGGGGATAGACCGCGCGGTGGTGGTCAAAGACCACCGGACCGCCGGCGGTCTAGAGATCCCCGCCGGGATCGAGGAAAGCCCTCGGCTGGGAGCCGAGGGGGTGGCGGTCGAGCCTAGGGCTTCGACCGCCGGCGCGCACCAAGGAGAGGCCGCGGCTGGACGCCGCGGCTGGGGGCGATCGAGCCCTAGCTCGATCGCCGGGGGGAACCGCCGCGGGCTGGCGCCGCGGCTGGTGGCTCCTCCCACCTCCGGTGACGGCGGTGAGTCGCCGGACTCACCGCCGGGGGCTGCTGGGCAGCCCCACGCGATCGATCGATCGCAAGCCCCGACGGGGGCTCGGCTAGGGTTTAGCCGCGGGTTTATCCCGCGGCGATGCTCGGGTCGAGCCCGGCTCCGTTTGTGTGGTTCGCGTTCGTGGATCCGACTCGCGGGAGAAAATCGGCTGGGGGCGGGCTGCGTGTCTTCGGGCGCGTAGTCTCCAAAGGTCGGACTCTTGCGGATGAGTCGGTATTCGTGATCGGTTTCCGGCGACGGGATTTCGTTCGGGGTTATCGGTTCCGCAATTTTTGATACCCCGGGACATCGAAACCCAGCAATTGGTATCAGAGCGTTTGGTTCATGTTCATGTATGTATTCAATTGTGTTCTACCTTGCAGGGATTCCGACTATCATGGTTTAATTAATTGTTAATTATTCGGTTAATTAATTGCTATTTAATTTACCATGATTATTTGTTTATTAAACTCTCGGACATGTCGAGATTCGTTTTGTGTGGATGAATGCTTGTAATAGTAAAAATTCGGGGGTTGACCGAATTTAGATTTATTATTATTGTTCTATGATTTTCCGGAAAATGTATAGGGTCGATTTCATGTATAGAATCGATACCGGAATTGTAAATTTATTTCTTGTAATTTATTTACGTTGGATCGATGCCGAGATGACCGCCGGAAGAACGCATGTGACGAAGGAGATGATGAGAGGGAGGGCTCGGGATCGATCATGAGATTGATCCCATGATGATCGACCGCGGGGGCTGCCCGCGATGCTCCTTGGCCACGCCGGCCACCGAAGGAGGTGGCGCGTGGGCTGAGGTGGCGGCGGTGGTGCTTCCCGGCCGGCGATCGTTGGTGGGGTGGTGCGGGAACTCCCATCCCGTGCTACTCCTACCTTGATTCGCTTTCCTAATTAATTCGGTTTTCCTATTTGAGTTTTTCCTATTTTTGGGAATTCTCATGGATTAGGAAAAGAATTAATTAATATTAATTTTATTCCTTATTCTATTATGGAAGTCTTCTAGAGTATTCCGAGTTCTACTTGGAATAGGATCCTAGAGATTTAATAGAATTGGAAAGGAATAATAATTAATTTAGGATTAATTTATTTCCTAATTGATTATTTCTATTTTATGGGAATTTTCATAGTAATGGAAATTAATTAATCTTGGAAAGTAGAAGAGTCCTAATTTATTTTATTTCCTTATTCTATTATAGAAGTCTTCTAGAATATTCCAAGTTTGACTTGGATAGATTATTCTAGAGATTTAATAGAATTAGATAGGAAAATAAATAAATAAAAGTATTAATAATATTTAATTTTATTTTTAATTTATTCGATTGACTTAATTTTCGAATTGAGTATCTTTTGGATTTATTAAAAATAAATAGATTTAAATATTGGGATTAATATTCTCGTCACATGGAGCATTCAAGAACGAAGACTGAAGACTAGAAGAAGCATACGGAGATGGAATAAAGCCATGATAGTCGAAAAATAATTTTTCTAGCATTATTTTGACTATGTGCTATGTGCTTTATTACTTGTATGCATGCTTATGTGTTTAATTATGCATTAGATAGCGTATCCCTTTGTTATAAAAAGCTAAGTGGGAGAGGGGATGGAAACATCCCCATGGTCTCCATTACTGTTCTCTTGGTGACTCTTATGGACTTTTGAAGTTCGTATAGATGTGTCATTGTAGGAGAATTCTTGTAATTCCTTTTGCAAGAAACATTGATTAAGTTTATCAAACAATGCCTAATTTGTCTTTCTGAAACTGACTTCAAGTCGACTCATTCTCACCCCGGGGAGTGGAATGGAGCCAGAGCCACTTGGTCATGTGGATGACACAAATTAGAGACATTCGTACCATCTTCTTAAGGTGGATCGATTGTCTGCTCGGCTCCCTCATCTAATGAGAGATAGGGTTGTTCGCATGGTGAATCACTGGTTAGAAACTTCGAGTTTCACTTATGATTCCCCGCGTCTTGATTTACGAAATCGAATGCTTCAAGTAATTGGATGTCAATTGTAAAAATCTTTTGGTGTAGTAAACGTCCACACTATCGTGGCTTGCTGCATTGAATGGGATTTTGGAACGATTGATGTAGACAGTTATAGAAGAAAAGAAGGATCGTGTGTTAACGTAAACGTCCACACTATCGTGGCTTGCGGTGATATGCGAGTCCCAAAAATCTTCTTAGATACTGAGTAATGGTTTACACTTAGGTACGCTCTATAGTATTCTTCCCATCGAAGTAACGCTATAGTGATGTACGACCAAAGCAAATCTAATTGCTAAATCATTTGGGTGGGTAAACGTCCACACTATCGTGGCTTGCCTTATCTGATGGGATTTTAGATGTGATTAGTGATTTAATGATATTATTAAAGGGAGATAATATCGGATATTAAATTAATTGTTTGTTTAAATGTGCTTATAGGTTTAGAGAATAGCTATGAACCCACTTTCTATGATACTCAAGGAGCATAAGCTCACTGGCCCCAATTATATTGATTGGAAGAGAAATTTAGACATTGTCTTGACTTCGGAGGAGTACAAGTTTGTACTTCATGAAGTGTGCCCTGCTGAGCCCACGGCTGCCTCAACTGATGAGGAAAAACTAGAATATCGGAAGTGGAAAAAGGCTGATGAAATGGCTAGGTGTTATATTTTGGCTTCCATGTCAAATGTACTCCAAACCCAACATGAGTCAATGGACACTGCCTATGATATGATGTTTAACCTCAAGGAGATGTTTGGGGAGCAAGATCGTGCGGCAAGGCAAGAAGCCATGAGAGTCCTCATGTCGACTACTCAGTCTGAAGGAACGCCCGTAGAGGAGCACGTTCTTAAGATGATGAGTTTGTTGAATGAACTTGAGGTCCTAGGAGCTTCTATTGATGGTGAGACGCAAGTCGACATCATACTCCAGTCTCTGACCCCTAAGTTTGAGCAGTTTCGTATGAGCTATAATATGGGTAAACTATCTTATACTCTTGCGCAACTCCTGACTGAACTGAAGGCGGCAGAGGGGATCTACAAGAAGGGCAAGTCTCAAGAGCTTGTAGCTACCAAGTCCAAAGGCTTTAAGCCTGGTGGAGGTAGGGGCAAGAAAAGGAAGCAAGTCGGGAAACCCAGTGGTGTCAAGAGGACTGTACCACGAGTGGGGGCTGCAAAGCCAAGGGGCAAGTGCTTCCGATGCAACAAGTCTGGACACTGGAAGTCTGAATGCCCTCTCAGAGGTATGAATTTTTCTTTAGTCGTAAAAACATAGTCAGCGGTATTATCTACCAGAATTCTGGTGTGTAGATATGGAACCACTGACGGTATGTGCATTTTGAATGCAGGGGTTCCAGAAAACCCGGCGACTTAGACAAGGAGAGTTCGAGTCTACACGGGCAAAAGCTGTAAAGGAGGCAGCTGTTGCGGTGGAAGACATTTATCTGCTTTAGTAGTTAAATAGGATTTCATTTCAAGATTATTGCATTATGTACCCTTTATTTTAGAAAGAACATTTTTGTTCTGGATTTCTATTATTTATGAATGGATATTTTATTACTTTAATCATTGGATGATTTTGATAAGAAATGATGGCATTATCTATTCTGGTACATTAGATAGCAATATATGAATGATAGATCCTAAGTCTACCACGATGCAACAAACCGTTCTATAACTTGTTTTACTTGATTAGATATGTTTCTTTATTAAATCATTATACTTGTGAATTCTTGTACTTAGTAGTATTTTCAAATAAAATTCAAAAGGTCGAAATTGATTTGATCAATTATAGTTGAAGGAATGGACCTTCCGACCTAAGAATTGAATTTGGAGGATAATACATCTAAGCAAACCTTTCTTCATAAAGGATAGAATTCGGACTAGTATTGGAAATGATTAGATATGCAGTCACATGTGTGAATTAGAAAGGCATGAGTAGTTCTTTCAAGAATACTCAATGATGGATTAGGGTACTTAAATGTGCCATAAAAGCAAAGTGTTTTGACTAGTCAATGGACACAAAGCTATTATGGGGAACCATTAAAGTATATCCATTAAAAGCCTGCGACTCGGTCGCGGAGGCCATCACCTATCTAAATAACACATAGCATAATCAAAGATTGGGATTCAATCCCAAAGGGCCGCGCCATACACTTACATGTAGAGATGGTGCGTTGTGAATAAGAAATGGAAATCTAAAAGTAAAAGAGAACAAGTTGTTCGGAACTACCTATGTTCTATGGATATTTCTGGAGACAACAACACATTCTGTGTGATTGTAGGATATCCTAGGTGAATGAAGTATTGTGTGTTCTATAGTACTATGAACCAGAAGAACTTTCGTTCGGTTCATAGAGAAAGACTATTAGATGAACCACAAAGCCTGAACTGAATTAGTACCTTGGAATGAGAAAAAGGACAAAAGACTGAGAACCAGCCAAACCGAGTAGAAGTACACCACACACTGCACCTATTGTTATTACTGTTATACACCGGGACGCCATTGCAGTGGGAGGTCGTTGAACAACCGGAGATATTCATAAGACTAGAGGAGTTCGGACTCTGGATCTAGTAAACATGAAATCGATCCCTAGCTCTGCATAAAGGCAGTACTAGATCTAAATGAGCCTGCTTGAAAAACAATAAGGATTATTGTTAAGAGGCTAGATCATTTAGAGTACGAGCTTGGTAAATCCATTTATGGATGGTTACAAAGCTATAAATCGAGGAACTTGCGAATTGATGAGATAATCCATTCGATGGATTCATCAAAAGGCAGAGACGATAGGTGTATTGGAAACGTAATGGAAACAAGGTGGTGTTTCTCGGAGATTTTATGTAGATAACATTTTATCATTGGCAACAATGTAAAGATATTGTCAGACATAAAATAATGGTTGTCTAAATAAATGAATCGGGATATAAGATTAAGTAGAAGTTAGAACATGTTCTTGAGATCTTATGATCTAGGGATAAGAACATTGTACTTCTCCTGGATATCTTATACGATTATGGTTTGTTTTAACATGCATAAATTCTGAGAAAGGACGTTGCCCTTCAAGAGACAGAATATGTATATCTATCTAAGGTCATGTGTTTCGAACACATAAAGGAGATAGATGATACTAAGCAATTTCCTACACCTAGTGTGGAAAGCTTAAATGCAATGTTAGGAAAACAAGAACCTGATATTAACTATGCGGTTAGCGTAGTGGGAGGATATCAAAGTAATCTGGAAAAGAGATATTCGAATGCTGTAAGAGTACTTGGATGTACTGGATCACTAAGCAAGACGAAATCTTCTTAGATTACATTTTCTCAGATTTCAAATCAGAGAAGGACCAGTGTAAGTCGATATCAGGCTATGTGTTCACTTTTGGAAAAAGGTGGAACCTTTAATATGTAAAGAGTGATAAGCAGGATGCTTCTCAGGCTCTCTCATAACCGAATAGCAGCCTCAGAGGCAGCGGAAGTTTTGGTTAGGTTCCGGGATAACCTCTAAGACTTGGAAATGACTCTTAGTTTATCAAAGGCTATTCTATAGCGGTGCATGATAAACTGGAAGAAGTCATAAGTCTAAAAGTGATGATAACACATAGAGCAAGTACCACCTGATACGAGTCATCGTCAGGGAGACGACGTAGTAGTCACCAAGATAACTTCAGAGCGGCAACCTAGAGTGCTCATTCACATAGTACTTCTCGGAAGTACACCTTAAGCACGTGATGAGTATGGGAACCGGGAGTTTGGAGGAAATGGCTAGACCTTAGTACAAGTGGGAGATTGTTGGAGTTGTGTACTTAATGTCTAGATTTAAGTAACGGTAAACTTCCGATCATAGCATTTAATCTATTAAATTAACAAATAATTGTTTTGTGTTTAATTATTATTAATTAAATATATGCAAATTATAGTCCTGAATTATATACGTTGAAGTTAGTATGGTGCAAGCATGGGCGCACAGAAGATCATACTATCGGTTACTCGTATTTAATCGAACAGTTGCTCACGACCTAGATGGACACGGACCAATCCATCGGTATAGTCGTTGTGTGAGAGAGAAAATAATTTATCTTAATTATTTTATCACACTTGTACACTTGGTGTATTGAGCGGATCGTCGAGATTCATCGATTAGGATTGCCGGCGATAATCGATTCGAGTCTCAGTGTATTTTATTCTTAATCCCCGATATTATTGCGGGTGTGTATATTTAATATAAGTAACTTTGATTTACCAAAGGAATTAACCGATTTAATTATTAGGTTAATTTCCGGTTAAGTTGGGTCACTATATTTTATATATTGCATGCCGTGAATAATTGACCGGACAGTGTATCCCGTAAGGGTTGATAATATCCCCGAGATGAGTTCATAAGGAATTATTGTGTAAACCTCATGAGTGGATTCGTTCCGCACAATAATTAAGGTTGAATGGTACTAGTCTCGGATTAAAGAGATGAATAAATTAATTAGCAATAAATTAATTTTATTCATGGATATTTAAATCTTAAATACACGGAATAAATAAATACTACCGGAGAAATATTATTTGATATAATATGGTTTAATATTGGGAGTGCAATTAATTTATATAGTGGAAAATAAATTAATTAATATTGATAAGGATTAATGGACTTGGGCAGTGGGCTCAATTTAATCTTCAATATTGGAAGCCCAATATTCCACCTCCTTTAGATCCCCTACGTAGCCTATAAAAGCACTACATGGCCTTCATAAATCATAAGACAAGATTATCATACTTGATATTCTAGAGAGTTGAAGGAGATCCATAGGTGTTCGATAGATCGTCGCCCACCCGACGTTCGAACGAAGTGCAAGGAATACGTGGGAAGATCCGAAGGTCTTCAACTTGATTTCGTTTCTCCGCACAACGAATCAAAGGTACAATCATAAACTCCTTCGTGTGAATTTATATGATTTAATTGTGATACATGCATGAACACAAGATCCGGGAAAAACGACGAACCCGGGGACGGGGATAGACCGCGCGGTGGTGGTTGAAGACCACCGGACCGCCGGCGGTCTAGAGATCCCCGCCGGGATCGAGGAAAGCCCTCGGCTGGGAGCCGAGGGGGTGGCGGTCGAGCCTAGGGCTTCGACCGCCGGCGCGCACCGAGGAGAAGCCGCGGCTGGACGCCGCGGCTGGGGGCGATCGAGCCCTAGCTCGATCGCCGGGGGAACCGCCGCGGGCTGGCGCCGCGGCTGGTGGCTCCCCCCACCTCCGGTGACGGCGGTGAGTCGCCGGACTCACCGCCGGGGGCTGCTGGGCAGCCCCACGCGATCGATCAATCGCGAGCCCCAACGGGGGCTCGGCTAGGGTTTAGCCGCGGGTTTATCCCGCGGCGATGCTCGGGTCGAGCCCGGCTCCGTTTGTTTGGTTCGCGTTCGTGGATCCGACTCGCGGGAGAAAATCGGCTGGGGGCGGGCTGCGTGTCTTCGGGCGCGTAGTCTCCAAAGGTCGGACTCCTGCGGATGAGTCGGTATCCGTGATCGGTTTCCGGCGACGGGATTTCGTTCGGGGTTATCGGTTCCGCAATTTTGATACCCCGGGACATCGAATCCCAGCACAAATACACATAAGCATGGATACATGAAATAAAGCACATACTATTATCACATAATCAAAATAATACTATAATATTATTTTCCGACTATCATGGCTTTATTGCATCTCCGTACGCATCTTCTAGTCTTCAGTCTTCATTCTTGAATGCTCCATATGACGAGAATATTAATCCCAATATTTAAATCTATTTATTTTTAATTAATCCAAAAGTTACTTAATTCGAAAATTAAGTCAATCGAATATATCAAAAATAAAATTAAATATTATTAATATTTCTATTTATTTTTATTTTCCTATCTAATTCTATTAAATCTTTAGAATCCCATCCAAGTCAAACTTGGAATATTCTAGAAGACTTCTATAATAGAATAAGGAAATAAAATATATTAGGACTCTTCTACTTTCCATAATTAATTAATTTCCATCTATTAAAAATTCCCAAGAATAGGAATAATCAAATAGGGAATAAATTAATTTCAATTTAATTCTTTTCCTATTCCATGAGAGTTCCTAAAAATAAGAACACTCAAATAGGAAAACCGAATCAAATAGGAAAGTCGGATTATGGTAGGAGTAGCGCGGGTTGGGAGTCCCCGCACCACCTGTTGGAGTTGTGTACTTAATGTCTAGATTTAAGTAACGGAAACTCACGATCCATTTGCTGGAAATCGATATCCCGGGGTATCAAAAAATGCGGAACCGATAACCCCGACCGAAATCCCGTCGCCGGAGATGAAACCGCGAACCACCGTACGAGCCGGAGCTCGACCGAGCACCGCACGGGCGAACCCGCGCGCCCAGCCGAGCCCCCGCACGGGGCTCGCGATCGCTAACCCTAGCGATCGCCGGGGATGCACGCGCATCCCCGTGGGGCTGTTCCGAACAGCCCCCGGCGGTGAGTCCGGCGACTCACCGCCACCGCCGAGGAGGGCGGTGCGCCCAGCGCACCAGCCGCGGCCCAGCCGCGGCTCGCCCGGCGATCGACCACGCGGTCGATCGCATGCCCCGGCTCCAGCCGGGGCGTCCTCGTGTGGGCCCCGCGATCGACGCCCCTAGGGCTCGATCGCACCCCTCGGCTCCCAGCCGAGGGTCCTTCGAACGTTCGCCGGGGATCTCGAATCCCCGTCCCCGAAGTTCGTCGTTTTTCCGGATCTTGTGTTCATGTACGTATCACAATTTAATTCACATAAAATCACACGAAGGAGTTTATGATTGTACCTTTTGATTCGTTGTGCGGAGAAACGAAATCAAGTTGAAGACCTTTTGGATCTTCCCACGTATTCCTTGCACTTCGTTCGAACGTCGGGTGGGCGACGATCTATCGAACTCCTATGGATCTCCTTCAACTCTCTAGAATATCAAGTATGATAATCTTGTCTTATGATTTATGAAGGCCATGTAGTGCTTTTATAGGCTACGTAGGGGATCTAAAGGAGGTGGAATATTGGGCTTCCAATATTGAAGATTAATTTGAGCCCACTGCCCAAGTCCATTAATCCTTATCAATATTAATTAATTTATTTTCCACTATATAAATTAATTGCACTCCCAATATTAAACCATATTATATCAAATAATATTTCTCCGTTAGTATTATTTATTCCGTGTATTTAAGATTTAAATATCCATGAATAAAATTAATTTATTGCTAATTAATTTATTCATCTCTTTAATCCGAGACTAGTACCATTCAACCTTAATTATTGTGCGGAACGAATCCACTCATGAGGTTTACACAATAATTCCTTATGAACTCATCTCGGGGATATTATCAACACTTACGGGATACACTGTCCGGTCAATTATTCACGGCATGTCATATATGAAATATAGTGACCCAACTTAACCGGAAATTAACCCAATAATTAAATCGGTTAATTCCTTTGGTAAATCAAAGTTACTTATATTAAATATACACACCCGCAATAATATCAGGGATTAAGAATAAAATACACTGAGACTCGAATCGATTATCGCCGGCAATCCTAATCGATGAATCTCAACGATCCGCTCAATACACCAAGTGTACAAGTGTGATAAAATAATTAAGATAAATTATTTTCTCTCTCACACAACGACTATACCGATGGATTGGTCCGTGTCCATCTAGGTCGTGAGCCACTGTTTGATTAAATACGAGTAACCGATAGTATGATCTTCTGTGCGCCCATGCTTGCACCATACTAACTACAACGTATAAAATCCAGGACTATAATTTGCATATATTTAATTAATAATAATTAAACGCAAAACAATTGTTTGTTAATTTAATAGATTAAATGCTATGATCGGGAGTTTACAGTTACTTAAATCTAGACATTAAGTACACAACTCCAACAATCTCCCACTTGTACTAAGGTCTAGTCATTTCCTCCAAACTCACGGTTCCCATACTCATCACGTGCTTAAGGTGTACTTCCGAGAAGTACTATGTGAATGAGCACTCTAGGTTGCCGCTCTGAAGTTATCTTGGTGACTACTACGTCGTCTCCCTTGACGATGACTCGTATCAGGTGGTACTTGCACTATGTGTTATCATCACTTTTTAGACTTATGACTTCTTCCAGTTTACCATGCTCCGCCATAAAATAGCCTTTTGGCAAACTTAAGAGTCATATCCAAGTCTTAGAGGTTATCCCGGAACCTAACCAAAACTTCCGCTGCCTCTGAGGCTGCTATTCGGTTATGAGAGAGCCTGAGAAGCATCCTGCTTATCACTCTTTACATATTAAAGGTTCCACCTTTTCCAAAAGTGAACACATAGCCTGATATCGATCTTCACTGGTCCTTCTCTGATTTGAGATCTGAGAAACTGTAATCTAAGAAGATTTCGTCTTGCTTAGTAATCCAGTACATCCAAGTACTCTTACAGCATTCGAATATCTCTTATCCAGATTACTTTGATATCCTCCTACTACGCTAACCGCATAGTTGATATCAGGTTCTTGTTTTCTAACATTGCATTTAAGCTTTCCACACAAGGTGTAGGAAACTGCTTAGTATCATCTGTCTCCTTTATGTGTTCGAAACACATGACCTTAGATAGATATACATGTTCTGTTTCTGAAAGGCAACAACCTTTCTCAAAACTATGCTTGTTAAAACCGAACCATAATCGTATAAGATATCTAGGAGAAGTACAATGTTCTTATCCCTTGATCGAAAGATCTTCAAGAACACGTTCCAACTTCTTCTCAATCTTATATTCCGATTTATTTAGACAACCATTATTCTATGTCTGACAACATCTTTACATTGTTACCAATGATAAAATGTTATCTACACAAAATTCCGAGAAACACCACCTTGTTTCCATTACGTCTCCAATACACTTGTCGTCTCTGCCTTTTGATGAATCCATTGAATGGATTATCTCATCAATTCGCAAGTTCCACGATTCATAGCTTTGTAACCATCCATAAATGGATTTACCAAGCTCGTACTCTAAATGATCTAGCCTCTTAACAATAATCCTTATTGTTTTCCAAGCAGGCTCATTTAGATCTAGCACTGCCCTTATGCAGAGCTAGGGATCGATTTCATATTTACTAGATCCAGAGTCCGAACTCCTCTAGTTTTATGAATATCTCCTGTTGTTCAACAACCTCCCACTGCAATGGCGTCCCGGTGTATAACAGTAATAACAATAGGTGCAGTGTGTGGTGTACTTCTACTCGGTTTGGCTGGTTCCCAGTCTTTTGTCCTTTTCCTCATTCCAAGGTATTAATTCAGTTCAGGCTTTGTGGTTCATCTAATAGTCTTTCTCTATGAACCGAACGATAGACGTCCCTCTGGTTCACAGTACTATAGAATACACAATACTTCGTTCATCTAGGATAACCTACAACCATTATTGTATCCAGGAATATCCATAGAACATAGGTAATTCCGAACAACTTGTTCTCTTTTACTTTTAGATTTCCATTTCTTATTTTCAACGCACCATCTCTACACGTAAGTGTATGGCGCGGCCCTTTGGGATTGAATCCCAATATTTGATTATGCTATGTGTTATTTAGATAGGTGATGGCCTCCGCGACCGAGTCGCAGGCTTCTAATGGATATACTTTAATGGTTCCCCATAATAGCTTTGCGTCCATTGACTAGTCAAAACACTTTGCTTTTATGGCACATATAAGTACTCTAATCCATCATTGAGTATTCTTGAAAGAACTACTCGTGCCTTTCTAATTCACACATGTGTCTGCATATCTAATCATTTCCAATACTAGTCCGAATTCTATCCTTTATGAAGAAAGGTTTGCTTAGATGTATTATCCTCCAAATTCAATTCTCAGGTCGGAAGGTCCATTCCTTCAACTATAATTGATCAAATCAATTTCGACCTTTTGAATTTTATTTGAAAATACTACTAAGTGCAAGAATTCACAAGTATAATGATTTAATAAAGAAATATATCAAATCAAGTAAAACAAGTTATAGAACGGTTCGTTGCATCGTGGTAGACTTAGGATCTATCATTCATATATTGCTATATAATGTACCAGAATAGATAATGCCATCATTTCTTATCAAAATCATCCAATGATTAAAGAAATAAAATATCCATTCATAAAATAGAAATCCAGAACAAAACGTTCTTTCTAAAATAAAAGGTACATTAAGCAATAAACTTGAAATGAAATCCTATTTAACTACTAAAGCAGATAAATGTCTTCCACCGCAACAGCTGCCTCCTCTACAGCTTTTGCCTGTGTAGACTCGAACTCTCCTTCTCTAAGTCGCCGGGTTTTCTGGAACCCCTGCATTCAAAATGCACATACCGTCAGTGGTTCCATATCTACACGCCAGAATTCTGGTAGATAATACCGCTGACTATGTTTTTACGACTAAAGAAAAATTCGTACCTTTGAGAGGACATTCAGACTTCCAGTGTCCAGACTTGTTGCATCGGAAGCACTTGCCCCTTGGCTTTGCAGCCCCCACTCGTGGTACAATCTTCTTGACACCACTGGGTTTCCCGGCTTGCTTCCTTCTCTTGCCCCTACCTCCACCAGGCTTAAAGCCTTTGGACTTGGTAGCTACAAGCGCTTGAGACTTGCCCTTCTTGTAGATCCCCTCTGCCGCCTTGAGTTCAGTCAGGAGTTGCGCAAGAGTATAAGATAGTTTACCCATATTATAGCTCATACGAAACTGCTCAAAACTAGGGGTCAGAGACTGGAGTATGATGTCGACTTGCGTCTCCCCATCAATAGAAGCTCCTAGGATCTCAAGCTCATTCAACAGACTCATCATCTTAAGAACGTGCTCCCCTACGGGCGTTCCTTCAGACTGAGTAGTTGTCATGAGGACTCTCATGGCTTCTTGCCTTGCCGCACGATCTTGCTCCCCAAACATCTCCTTGAGGTTAAACATCATATCATAGGCAGTGTCCATTGACTCATGTTGGGTTTGGAGTACATTTGACATGGAAGCCAAAATATAACACCTAGCCATTTCATCAACCTTTTTCCACTTCCGATATTCCAGTTTTTCCTCATCAGTTGAGGCAGACGTGGGCTCAGCAGGGCATACTTCATGGAGTACAAACTTGTACTCCTCCGAAGTCAGGACAATGTCTAAATTTCTCTTCCAATCAATATAGTTGGGGCCAGTGAGCTTATGCTCCTTGAGTATCATAGAAAGTGGGTTCATAGCTATTCTCTAAACCTATAAGCACATTTAAACAAACAATTAATTTAATATCCGATATTATCTCCCTCAAATAATATCATTAAATTACTAATCACATCTAAAATCCCATCAGATAAGGCAATCCACGATAGTGTGGACGTTTACCCATCCAAATGATTTAGCAATTAGATTTGCTTTGGTCGTACATCACTATAGCGTTACTTCGATGGGAAGAATACTATAGAGCGTACCTAAGTGTAAACCATTACTCAGTATCTAAGAAGATTGTTTGGGACTCGCATATCACCGCAAGCCACGATAGTGTGGACGTTTACGTTAACACACGATCCTTCACTTTCTTCTATAACTGTCTACATCAATCGTTCCAAAATCCCATTCAATGCAGCAAGCCACGATAGTGTGGACGTTTACCACACCAAAAGACTTTTACAATTGACATCCATTTACTTGAGTCATTCGATTTCGTAAATCAAGACGCGGGGAATCATAAGTGAAACTCGAAGTTTCTAACCAGTGATTCACCATGCGAACAACCCTATCTCTCATTAGATGAGGGAGCCGAGCAGACAATCGATCCACCTTAAAAGGATGGTACGAATGTCTCTAATTTGTGTCATCCACATGACCAAGTGGCTCTGGCTCCATTCCACTCCCCGGGGTGAGAATGAGTCGACTTGAAGTCAGTTTCAGAAAGACAAATTAGGCATTGTTTGATAAACTTAATCAATGTCTCTTGTAAAAGGAATTACAAGAATTCTCCTCTAATGACACATCTATATGAACTTCAAAAGTCCATAAGAGTCACTAAGAGAACAGTAATGGAGACCATGGGAATGTTTCCATCCCCTCTCCCACTTAGCTTTTTATAACAAAGGGATACGTTATCTAATGCATAATTAAACACATAAGCATGCATACAAGTAATAAAGCACATAGCACATAGTCAAAATAATGCTAGAAAAAATTATTTTTCCGACTATCATGGCTTTATTCCTTCTCCGTATGCTTCTTCTAGTCTTCAGTCTTCGTTCTTGAATGCTCCATGTGACGAGAATATTAATCCCAATATTTAAATCTATTTATTTTTAATAAATCCAAAAGATACTCAATTCGAAAATTAAGTCAATCGAATAAATCAAAAATAAAATTAAATATCATTAATATTTTTATTTATTTATTTTCCTATCTAATTCTATTAAATCTCTATAATAATCTATCCAAGTAAAACTTGAAATAATCTAGAAGACTTCTATAATAGAATAAGGAAATAAAATAAATTAGGACTCTTCCACTTTCCAAGATTAATTAATTTCCATTACTATGAAAATTCCCATAAAATAGGAATAATCAATTAGGAAATAAATCAATCCTTAAATTAACTATTATTCCTTTCTAATTCTATTAAATCTCTAGGATCCTATTCCAAATAGAACTCGGAATACTCTAGAAGACTTCCATAATAGAATAAGGAATAAAATTAATTCCAATTAATTCTTTTCCTAATCTATGAGAATTCCCAAAAATAGGAAAAACTCAAATAGGAAAAACGAATCAATTAGGAAAGTGAATCTATGGTAGGAGTAGCACGGGATGGGGATTCCCGCACCACCCCACCATCATCGGCCGACCACCGGGAGGGAGCACCCGCCGCCGCCACTCCAGCCGGCCAGCCGCCACCGTTGCCGGCGACAGCCCACAGCCGAAGGGGCGCGACGCCCCCTTCCCTTGGGTCGATCGATTGGGATCGATCAAGGGGTTTGATCGATCCCGGTCCTTCGTCCTCTTCGTCTTCTTCGTCACACGCGTTCTCCGGCGGTCGTCTCGGCATCGATCCAACGTAAATAAATTACAAGAAATAAATTTACAATTCCGGTATCGATTCTATACATGAAATCGACCCTATACACTTTCCGGAAAAACATAGAACAATAATAATAAATCTAAATTCGGTCAACCCCCGAATTTTTACTATTACAAGCATTCATCCACACAAAACGAATCTCGACATGTCCGAGAGTTTAATAAACGATCAATCATGGTAAATTAAATAGCAATTAATTAAACGAATAATTAACAATTAATTAAACCATGATAGTCGGAATCCCTGCAAGGTAGAACACAATTGAATACATACATGAACACGAAACCAAACGCTCTGATACCAATTGCTGGAAATCGATATCCCGGGGTATCAAAAAATGCGGAACCGATAACCCCGACCGAAATCCCGTCGCCGGAGATGAAACCGCGAACCACCGTACGAGCCGGAGCTCGACCGAGCACCGCACGGGCGAACCCGCGCGCCCAGCCGAGCCCCCGCACGGGGCTCGCGATCGCTAACCCTAGCGATCGCCGGGGATGCACGCGCATCCCCGTGGGGCTGTTCCGAACAGCCCCCGGCGGTGAGTCCGGCGACTCACCGCCACCGCCGAGGAGGGCGGTGCGCCCAGCGCACCAGCCGCGGCCCAGCCGCGGCTCGCCCGGCGATCGACCACGCGGTCGATCGCATGCCCCGGCTCCAGCCGGGGCGTCCTCGTGTGGGCCCCGCGATCGACGCCCCTAGGGCTCGATCGCACCCCTCGGCTCCCAGCCGAGGGTCCTTCGAACGTTCGCCGGGGATCTCGAATCCCCGTCCCCGAAGTTCGTCGTTTTTCCGGATCTTGTGTTCATGTACGTATCACAATTTAATTCACATAAAATCACACGAAGGAGTTTATGATTGTACCTTTTGATTCGTTGTGCGGAGAAACGAAATCAAGTTGAAGACCTTTTGGATCTTCCCACGTATTCCTTGCACTTCGTTCGAACGTCGGGTGGGCGACGATCTATCGAACTCCTATGGATCTCCTTCAACTCTCTAGAATATCAAGTATGATAATCTTGTCTTATGATTTATGAAGGCCATGTAGTGCTTTTATATGCTACGTAGGGGATCTAAAGGAGGTGGAATATTGGGCTTCCAATATTGAAGATTAATTTGAGCCCACTGCCCAAGTCCATTAATCCTTATCAATATTAATTAATTTATTTTCCACTATATAAATTAATTGCACTCCCAATATTAAACCATATTATATCAAATAATATTTCTCCGGTAGTATTATTTATTCCGTGTATTTAAGATTTAAATATCCATGAATAAAATTAATTTATTGCTAATTAATTTATTCATCTCTTTAATCCGAGACTAGTACCATTCAACCTTAATTATTGTGCGGAACGAATCCACTCATGAGGTTTACACAATAATTCCTTATGAACTCATCTCGGGGATATTATCAACCCTTACGGGATACACTGTCCGGTCAATTATTCACGGCATGTCATATATGAAATATAGTGACCCAACTTAACCGGAAATTAACCCAATAATTAAATCGGTTAATTCCTTTGGTAAATCAAAGTTACTTATATTAAATATACACACCCGCAATAATATCATGGATTAAGAATAAAATACACTGAGACTCGAATCGATTATCGCCGGCAATCCTAATCGATGAATCTCAACGATCCGCTCAATACACCAAGTGTACAAGTGTGATAAAATAATTAAGATAAATTATATTCTCTCTCACACAACGACTATACCGATGGATTGGTCCGTGTCCATCTTGGTCGTGAGCCACTGTTTGATTAAATACGAGTAACCGATAGTATGATCTTCTGTGCGCCCATGCTTGCACCATACTAACTACAACGTATAAAATCCAGGACTATAATTTGCATATATTTAATTAATAATAATTAAACGCAAAACAATTGTTTGTTAATTTAATAGATTAAATGCTATGATCGGGAGTTTACAGTTACTTAAATCTAGACATTAAGTACACAACTCCAACACCATTGCCACTAATCTATTTAATTAAATAAACAATTATTTGCGTTTAATTATTTATAATTAAATATATGCAAATTATAGTCCTGGATTCTATACGTTGTAGTTAGTATGGTGTGTCGGGCCCACACAGAAGATCATACTATCGGTTACTCGTATTTAATCGAACAGTTGCTCACGACCTAGATGGACACGGACCAATCCATCGGTATAGTCGTTGTGTGAGAGAGAATATAATTTCTCTTAATTATATTATCACACTTGTACACTTGGTGTATTGAGCGGATCGCATGAGACTTATCAATTAGGATTGCCTTTGATAATTGATTCAAGTCTCAGTGTATTTTATTCTTAATCCCCGATACTATTGCGGATGTGTATATTTAATATAAGTGACTTTGATTTTCCAAAGGAATTGACCGGTTTAATTATTGGGTCGATTACCGGTTAAGTTGGGTCGCTATATTTAATATATGACATGCCGTGAATACTTGACGGGAAAGTGTATCCCGTAAGGGTTGATAATATCCCCGAGATGAGTTCATAAGGAATTATTATGTAAACCCTATAGGTGGATTTGTTCCACATAATAATTAAGGTTGAATGGTACTATTCTCGGATATAAGAGATGAATAAATTAATTAGCAATAAATTAATTTTATTCATGGATATTTATATCTTAAATACACGGAATAAATAATACTATCGTAGAAATATTATTTGATATAATATGGTTTAATATTGGGAGTGCAATTAATTTATATAGTGGAAAATAAATTAATTAATATTAATGGGATTAATAGATTTGGGTTTGGGCTCAATTTAATCATTAATATTGGAAGCTCAATATTCCACCTCCTTAAGATCCCCTACGTAGCCTATAAAAGCACTACATGGTCTTCTCTATTCTCATAACTTGAAGATCACAATTCTAGAGAGAGAAAGTAGAGAGGGAGATCCATGGAGTTCGGAAGATCGTCGCCCACCCGACGTTCGAGCTAGTGCAAGGAATACGTGGGAAGGTCTCAAGGTCTTCATAGATCTCGTTTCTCCATACAACGAGAACAAAGGTAAAATCACGAACCCCCTCGATGATTTTAATTATTAATTCGGGTATACGCATGAACGAAGATCCGAGGGACGAACCCGGGGATGGGGTTTGACCGCGCGGTGGTGATCCGAGATCACCGGACCGCGGGCGGTCAAGCGAGCCCCGCCGGGATCGATGGCAACGAACCCTCGGCTGGACGCCGAGGGTGGCGATCGAAGCCCTAGGGCTCGATCGCCGGCAGCGCACAAAGGGAAGAGCCCCGGCTGGAGCCGGGGCGTGCGATCGACATCGAAGTCGATCGCTGGGGCGCCGCGGGCTGGTGCCGCGGCTGTCCGCTGGGCGGACGCCCCTCCTCCGACGGCGTGGCGGTGAGTCGCCGGACTCACCGCCGGGGGGCTGCTACGAGCAGCCCCGGCGATCGCGTGCGATCGCGAGCCCCTCGCGGGGCTCGGCTAGGGTTTCGGCCGCGGGTTTATCCTGCGACGGCGATACTCTTGTCGGGCCCGGTTCGCGTGGTGGTTCGCGGTGGTTTCCGGCGAAGGGATTTTGATCGGGGTTATGTTTCCGCAATTTCGTTAACCCCGGGATATCGATTTCCAACAATTGGTATCAGAGCGTTGGTTCTAGTTCATGTGTATATGCGATAAATTGTTCTACCTTGCAGGGTTTCCGACTATTATGGCTAGATATAATTTTTCCGTTAATTATTGTCATAATATGTTTTGATTAAACTCTCGGACATGTCGAGATTCGTTTTATGTGTGGTGAATGCTTGTAATAGTAAAAATTCGGGGGTTGACCGAATTTAGGTTTATTATTACGTTCTACTTTTTCCGGAAAATGTATAGGGTCGATTTCATGTATAGAATCGATACCGGATAATTGTTATTAAATTATGTAATTTATTTTACGTTGGATCGATGCCGAAACGACCGCCGGAAAAGACGTGTGACGGAGGAGATGAAGAGAGGGAGGGCTCCGGATCGGCCAACCCCATGGCCGATCCTATGGATCGATCGACCACCGAGGGGGCTGCCCGCGGGCTTCACGGCCTTGGGTCGCCGGCGACGGCGGCTGTCCGTGTTGGAATTCGATATCCCGGGTTATTTAAATTTGCGGAAACCAATAACCCGAACGAACCCTTCGCCGGAGATCACACGAACACCGACTCATCCGCCGGAGTCCGGCCTTTGGAGACCACGCGCCCGAAGGCACGTAGCCCGCCCCCAGCCGAACCCCCGCGAGCCGGGGTTCACGCGATCGAAGGATCGCGCCGTTGCGCGATCGGGTGGGGCTGCCCAGCATCCCCCGCGGCGAGTCCGGCGACTCGCCGCCACCAGGAGGTCCCCGCCTTCACGGCGGGGTAGGGCACGGCACCAGCCCGTGCCCAGCGATCGATCCCCATGGATCGATCGCACACCCTCGGCCCAGCCGAGGGTTCGCCCCCACGCCCTAACCCGAAACCCTAGGGTCGATCACCGTGGTCCGGCGATCCTAGATCGCCACCACGCGTTCGTCCTCTAGTCCGGGCTTCGATCTCGGATCTTTGTCCTACGGTATTCTCAATAATTGAATCAAATCAAAATCATAAAGCGCGTTTAGATTTTTTTACCTTCGATTCGTTGTTCGGAGAAACGAAATCAAGATGACCTTGCGATCTTCCCATGTATTCCTTGCACTCCGTTCGAACGTCGGGTGGGCGACGATCTATCGAACTCCTATGGATCTTCTTCACTCTTCAAGACTTTATGATTGGCGTATCTTAGGTTAATGAATTGTGAAGACCATGTAGTGCTTTTATAGGCTACGTAGGGGATCAAAAGGAGATTAAATATTGGGCTTCTAATATTGAAGATTAAATTGGGTCCAACCCAAATCCATTAATCCTTATCAATATTAATTTTATTTATTTTCCACTATATAAATAAAATTGCACTCCCAATATTTATCCATATTATATCAAATAATATTTCTCCGGTTAGTATTATTTATTCCGTGTATTTAAGATTTAAATATCCATGAATAAAATTTATTTATTGCTTAATAAATTTATTCATCTCTTATATCCGAGAATAGTACCACTCAACCTTATTTATTATGCGGGAACAAATCCACTCGCGAGGTTTACATAATAAATCCTTATGAGCTCATCTCGGGGATATTATCAACCCTTCCGGGATACACTGTCCCTTCAAGAATTCACGGCATGCCATATATAAAATATAGTGACCCAACTTAACCGGTAATTAACCCAATAATTAAATCGGTTAATTCCTTTGGAAAATCAAAGTCACTTATATTAAATATACACACCCGCAATTGTTTCAGGGATTAAGAATAAAATACTCCGAGACTTAAATCAATTATCACAGAGGAATCCTAATTGATAAGTCTCAAGCGATCCGCTCAATACACCAAGTGTACAAGTGTGATAAAATAATTAAGATAAATTATTTTCTCCCTCACACAACGACTATACCGATGGATTGGTCCGTGTCCATCTAGGTCGTGAGCAACTGTTCGATTAAATACGAGTAACCGATAGTATGATCTTCTGTGTGCCCATGCACACCATACTAACTACAACGTATGAAATCCAGGACTATAATTTGCATATATTTAATTAACAATAATTAAAAGCAAATGAATGTTCATTATAAATAGGTAAATGAAAGTGTACATAGAGTTCAGAATACTCAAATCTAGACATTAAGTATACTACTCCATCAATCTCCCACTTATACTAAGGTCTAGTCTTATCTTCCAAACTTCTGACTCCCAAACCCTTCAAGTGCTTGTAATATACTTCCTTAGGAAGTATCTTGGTGAAAGGGTCTGCTAGGTTGTCCTCTGAAGCTATCTTGGTGACTACCGCATCGCCCCTCTTGACGATGTCTCGAATCAGGTAGTACTTGCGCTCTATGTGTTTCGTAGCACTATGGGACCGTGGTTCCTTACTGTTTGCCACTGCACCGCTATTGTCACAATAAATTGTCATAGCCTTGGGCAAACTCGGAATCACATCTAAGTCCTGGAGGAAATTAAGGAACCACACTGACTCTTTCGCTGCCTCTGAGGCTGCAACATATTCAGCTTCCATGGTAGAGTCCGAAATGCATTTCTGCTTAACACTCTTCCATGATACGGCTCCACCTCCCAAAGTGTACACATAGCCTGATGTCGACTTACGCCGGTCCTTATCAGCTTGGAAATCCGAATCTGTGTAACCCAAAGGAATCAGATTGTCTGCACTGTATCTCAGAACATAATCCTTAGTATTTCGCAAATACTTGAAAATGCTCTTTACGGCAGTCCAATGAGCCTTTCCAGGGTTACTCTGATATCTCGCTACTATGCCAACTGCATAACAGATATCAGGCCTCGTGCATAACATTGCATACATTAAGCTTCCCACAGCCGAAGCGTAGGGAACCGCTTTCATTTCATCTTTCTCCTTCTGTGTCTGAGGACACATCTCCTTAGAAAGATAAGTTCCTTTACTGAAGGGCAGATCACCCTTCTTGGAATCTTGCATGTTAAAACGAGCTAGAATCGTGTCTATGTAAGATTGCTGGGAAAGACACAATGTTCTATTCCGGCGATCCCTTATAACTTTTATCCCTAGAACATGTCCAACTTCTCCCAAATCTTTCATATCGAATTGTCTAGACAACCATCCCTTTATGTCTGATAACATCTTTACATTGTTGCCAATGAGAAGTATGTCATCTACATAAAGCACGAGAAACACCACCTTCTTTCCATCACGTTTCCAATACACACACAATTCGTCCATGCTTTGAATGAATCCAAAAGATTGGACTACTTCATCAAACCGCAGGTTCCACGATCTCGAGCCTTGTTTCAATCCATAAATGGATCGATTAAGCTTGCACACTAGATGATCTCGCCCCTTAGCAATGAATCCTTTTGGTTGTTTCATATAAATCGTCTCGTCAAGACTTCCATTAAGGAAAGCTGTCTTGACATCCATTTGCCACACCTCATAATCCATATGAGCTGCTATGGATAAGAGAATCCGGATTGACTTTATCTTGGCTACCGGCGAGAAGGTCTCCTCATAATCGATTCCCTCTTTCTGAGTATATCCTTTCGCAACAAGCCGAGCTTTAAAGGTTTCAACCTTTCCGTCAGATCCTCTCTTTCTCTTGTAGACCCATTTACACCCAATTGGCTTTACGCCGCTTGGTGGTTCTACAAGATCCCAGACTTTATTAGAATCCATAGATTCTATTTCGCATTTCATCGCTTTCTTCCAAGAAGGCGCATCTATATCTTTTACCGCCTCATCATAGGTCCAGGGATTGACTTCATGAACTCCGGGTGCCGAGTCCGAAGACTCACCCAGTCCAATCCATCTGTCCGGTTGTTTAACAACCCTCCCACTACGACGGCGTTCCGGTGTATTAACAGTGACAGTATTAGGTGCAGGTTCTAGTGGTGTATCTATACTCGGTTCGGCTGTATCAAGGTCTTCCTCGTTACCTCTCAACTCATCAAGCATTATGTCACTTTTGGGCTTGTGGTCCATGACATATTCTTCCTCTAAGAACCGAGCGTTAGTGCTTATAACGATCTTCTGGTCCGTAGGACTATAGAACATGCCACACTTAGTTCCTTTCGGGTATCCTACAAACAACCGTATTTCTGATCTGGGATCTAACTTATCGGCGCCTTGTCGCAACACATGTGCTGGACATCCCCAGATCCGAATGTGTTTCAAGTTAGGCTTACGCCCACTCCACAATTCCATGGGTGTAGATGGCACCGTTTTGGTCGGAACCCTATTCAGAATGTACGCCGCTGTTTCCAAGGCAAGTCCCCAGAACATAACAGGTAAATCCGAGTAACTCATCATCGATCGCACCATCTCCATAAGATTCCTAATCCTTCTTTCTGACACACCATTCTGCTGAGGAGTATATGGTGAAGTCAGCTGGGATTCAATCCCATTCTCTGCCAAGTATGCCTTGAATTCTCCAGACAGGTACTCGCCTCCGCGATCAGATCGCAGGCATTTTATGGATTTACCACGAAGGTTCTCCACAAGAGCCTTGAATTCCTTGAACTTGTCAAAAGAATCACTCTTGTGGCGCATCAGGTAAATATATCCATACCTTGAGTAATCATCAGTAAAGGTGATGAAATACTCGTACCCTCCCCTTGCCTGAGTAGACATAGGTCCGCATACATAAGAGTGAATCAAATCCAATACTTGTTCAGCTCTACGTCCTTTACCAGAAAAAGAACGCTTGGTCATTTTTCCCTCCAAACAGGATTCGCAGGTTGGAAGGTCCTCTCCTTCTATGCCGCTAATGAGACAATCAGCTTTCAACCTTTAAATTCTATTCGAATTAATATGACCTAGCCTTAGATGCCACAAGTATAATTGATTCATTTTAGAAGGTTCCTTTCTCTTATTGGTGTTCGTAGATGTGTTATTACTCTCGGTTAGTTGCATCGTGTTAGACTCAGGATTTAGAATATACAAATCGTCTACCAATGTACCAGAACAGACAATCTCACTATTTCTTCTTATGACCACAGAGTGATCAAAAGAAACAGAATATCCATTCAGAATTAACTTAGAAACTGAAATCAAATTCTTTCTAAAATTCGGTACATAAAGACAATTTTGTAAAACTAAAACCCTATCACTACTAAAGCGTAAGTGAACGTCTCCCACTGCAACAGCCGCCACCTTCGCGGCATTGCCCATGTAGACCACGATCTCTCCCTCTCTAAGTCTCCGGGTTTCCTGGAACCCCTTTGATGAGAGGACAATCAGACCTCCAGTGCCCAAACTGCTTGCATCGAAAGCACTTGCCCAAAGGCTTGCCTTTCCCAATCCGTGGTTTTACACCACTGGGTTTCTTTGCACGCTTTTCCTCTAGCCTTGCCACAAAAGCTTGTGATTCTCTTAACTTACGCACAAACTCCGCTTTCGCCGAATCCTTTTTAAGGGACTCATTGAGAGAGGATTCCGCGAGTATGTTAATCACCTCTTGCCCGGCTTCCACGCTATGTCTCAACATCATCCTGAGGTCATTTCGAATGTCCTCATCAGTTGGGACAACAGTGGATTCGGAGAGCTCAACAGTCTGAACAATGTCCAGATTTCGTTCCCAATCATTACTATATGGAACTGGTGAGTTTTCATCCTTAAGTATATCACAAAGTGGGGTCACAGTCATTCTTAACCTATAAGCACATAAAACAAAAAAACAATTTAATACCGATATTATCTCCCTCAAATAATATCATTAAATCACTAATTACATCTAAAATCCCATCAGGTAAGGCAAGCCACGTGGTGTGGACGTTTACCCACCCAAATGATTTAGCAATTAGATTTTCTTTGGTCATACATCATTTATAGCGTAACCTCGTGGGGAGGAATACTATAATGCGTATCTAAGTGTAAACCATTACTCAGTACCAAAGTAAATTATTTGGAATTGCTACATCACCGCAAGCCACGTGGTGTGGACGTTTACGATAACTTCACAACTCTTCATAATTACATACAACTGTCTACATCAATTAATCCAAAGTCCGTCAGCATAGCAAGCCACGTGGTGTGGACGTTTACTACACTAAGAGACTTTTATAATTGACTCCCAATTACTTGATCCATTTAATCTCGTAAATCAAGACGTGGAGAATCATAAGTGAAACTCGAAGTTTCTAACCAGTGATTCACCATGCGAACAACCCTATCTCTCATAAATGAGGGAGCCGAGCAGACAATCGATCCATCTATCAAAGAATGGTACGAAGGTCTCTAATTTGTGTCCTCTACATGACCAAGTGGCTCTGGCTCCATTCCACTCCCCGGGGTGAGAATGAGTCGACTTGAAATCAGCTTTGGAAAGACAAATTAGGCATTGTTTGATAAACTTAATCAATGTTTCTCGTAATAGGAATTACAAGAACTCTCCTCCAATGACTTATCTATATAAACTTCAAAAGTTTATAAAAGTCACCAAGAGAGCAGCAATGGAGACCATGGGTATGTTTTCATACCCTCTCCCACTTAGCTTTTTACAATAAAGGGATACGCTATCTAGTGCATAAAATAAACACATATAGCATGCATACATGTAATAAAGCACATAGTATTATCACATAATCAAAATAATACTAGAATATTATTTTCCGACTATTATGGCTTTATCACATCTCCGTACGCATCTTCTAGTCTTCAGTCTTCGTTTCTTGAATGCTCCATGTGACGAGAATATTAATCTCCAATATTTAAATCTATTTATTTTTAATTAATCCAAGAGTTACTTAATTCGAAAATTAAGTCAATTGAATATATCAAAAATAAAATTAAATATTATTAATATTTTTATTTATTTTATTTTTCTTTTCCACTCCATTAAATCTCTAGAATAATCTATCCAAGATACTCTTGGAATATTCTAGATGATATCCATAATGAAATAAAGAAATAAAATAATTTAGGACTCTTATACTTTCCAAATTTATTTTATTCCTAATCCATGAATATTCCCATGAGTAGGAATAATCAAATAGGAAAAATAAATTTAGTACTAAATTAATTCTTTTTCTATTTCTTGAATATTCCATAAAGAAATAATCAAAATAGGAAAAAACGAATTAAAATAGGAAAGTATATTTCCGGTAGAAGTAGCATGGGTTGGGAGACCCCACGCCACCCCCACCTCGTCTGACCGCCGCCTAGGGCAAGCCGCCGCCGCCCAGCCCACGCGCCACCACCACTGGTGGCCGGCGTGGCCGGGACTCCCACGGACAGCCCGCCTAGGGCCGTGGGTCGATCGATCCCCTCGGGATCGATCATGGGGATTGATCGATCCCCGGTCCTTCGTCTTCTCGTCACTTCGTCTTCTTCGGGGTCTTCGATTCGTCGATCCAATCGCAAAATAAATTACAATAATCTAAATTACAATTCCGGTATCGATTCTATACATGAAATCGACCCTATACATTTTCCGGAAAAACGATGAACATAATAATAAATCCTAAATTCGGTCAACCCCCGAATTTTTACTATTACAAGCATTCACCACCAAAAACGAATCTCGACATGTCCGAGAGTTTAATAAAACCAACAATCATGACAAAATAAATTAAACGAGTAATAAATTAAGCCATAATAGTCGGAACCCTGCAAGGTAGAACAATATTATCGAAAATACCGCGAACGTAAACCACGCTCTGATACCAATTGTTGGAATTCGATATCCCGGGTTATTTAAATTTGCGGAAACCAAGAACCCGAACGAACCTTTCGCCGGAGATCACACGAACACCGACTCATCCGCCGGAGTCCGGCCTTTGGAGACCACGCGCCCGAAGGCACGTAGCCCGCCCCCAGCCGAACCCCCGCGAGTCGGGGTTCACGCGATCGAAGGATCGCGCCGTTGCGCGATCGGGTGGGGCTGCCCAGCAGCCCCCGCGGCGAGTCCGGCGACTCGCCGCCACCAGGAGGTCCCCGCCTTCACGGCGGGGTAGGGCACGGCACCAGCCCGTGCCCAGCGATCGATCCCCATGGATCGATCGCACACCCTCGGCCCAGCCGAGGGTTCGCCCCCACGCCCTAACCCGAAACCCTAGGGTCGATCGCCGTGGTCCGGCGATCCTAGATCGCCACCACGCGTTCGTCCTCTAGTCCGGGCTTCGATCTCGGATCTTCGTTCTACGGTATTCTCAATAATTGAATCAAATCAAAATCATAAAGCGCGTTTAGATTTTTTTACCTTCGATTCGTTGTTCGGAGAAACGAAATCAAGATGACCTTGCGATCTTCCCACGTATTCCTTGCACTCCGTTCGAACGTCGGGTGGGCGACGATCTATCGAACTCCTATGGATCTTCTTCACTCTTCAAGACTTTATGATTGGCGTATCTTAGGTTAATGAATTGTGAAGACCATGTAGTGCTTTTATAGGCTACGTAGGGGATCAAAAGGAGATTAAATATTGGCTTCTAATATTGAAGATTAAATTGGGTCCAACCCAAATCCAATAATCCTTATCAATATTAATTTTATTTATTTTCCACTATATAAATAAAATTGCACTCCCAATATTTATCCATATTATATCAAATAATATTTCTCCGGTTAGTATTATTTATTCCGTGTATTTAAGATTTAATATCCATGAATAAAATTTATTTATTGCTTAATAAATTTATTCATCTCTTATATCCGAGAATAGTACCACTCAACCTTATTTATTTTGCGGGAACAAATCCACTCGCGAGGTTTACATAATAAATCCTTATGAGCTCATCTCGGGGATATTATCAACCCTTCCGGGATACACTGTCCCTTCAAGAATTCACGGCATGCCATATATAAAATATAGTGACCCAACTTAACCGGTAATTAACCCAATAATTAAATCGGTTAATTCATTTGGAAAATCAAAGTCACTTATATTAAATATACACACCCGCAATTGTTTCAGGGGTTAAGAATAAAATACTCCGAGACTTAAATCAATTATCACAGAGCAATCCTAATTGATAAGTCTCAAGCGATCCGCTCAATACACCGAGTGTACAAGTGTGATAAAATAATTAAGATAAATTATTTTCTCTCTCACACAACGACTATACCGATGGATTGGTCCGTGTCCATCTAGGTCGTGAGCAACTGTTCGATTAAATACGAGTACTCGATAGTATGATCTTCTGTGTGCCCATGCACACCATACTAACTACAACGTATGAAATCCAGGACTATTATTTGCATATATTTAATTAACAATAATTAAAAGCAAATGAATGTTCATTATAAATAGGTAAATGAAAGTGTACATAGAGTTCAGAATACTCAAATCTAGACATTAAGTATACTACTCCATCAGTCCGGCTGGGCGGCGGCGGCGTGCTCCTCCGGGGGTGATCGATGGTGGTGGTAGGGCGCGGGGACTCCCAACCCGTGCTCTCCCGCCAAGATCCAACTTTCCTAGATTATTCGGTTTTCCTATTTTGAGTATTCCTATTTTTTGGGAACTCTCATGGAATATGAAAAGAATAAATTTGGAATAAATTTATTTCCTTATTGATTATTCCTATTATGGGAATTTTCATGGATAAGGAAAGAATAAATTTAGAATTAATTTGGTTTTCCTAATTGATTATTTCTTTTGGCATATTCATGGATTAGGAAAAGAATTAATTTGGAATTAATTTATTTTTTCTATTTAATTAATCCTTTATGTAATTTTTAATGGATTAGGAAAATAATTAATTTGGAAAGTTTTAAAAGTCCTTAATTAATTTTTCCTATTTAATTATTCCTTTATGGAATTTATAATAGATTAGGAAAGAAATTAATTTGGAAGGATTAGGAGTCCTAATTTATTTTATTTCCTTATTCTATTATAGAAGTCTTCTAGAATGTTCCAAGTTTGACTTGGATAGGATTCTAAAGATTTAATAGAATTAGAAAGGAAAGTAAAAAATAAATAAAAAATATTAATAATATTTAATTTTATTTTTGATATATTCGATTGACTTAATTTTCGAATTAAGTAACTTTTGGATTAATTAAAAATAAATAGATTTAAATATTGGAATTAATATTCTCGTCACATGGAGCATTCAAGAACAAAGACTGAAGACTAGAAGATGCGTACGGGGATGCGATAAAGCCATAATAGTCGGAAAATAATATTCTAGTATTATCTTGACTATGTGATAATATTCTATGTGCTTTATTTCATGTATGCATGCTTATGTGTATTTAATTATGCATTAGATAGCGTATCCCTTTGTTATAAAAAGCTAAGTGGGAGAGGGATTGGAAACAATGCCATGGTCTCCATTGTTGTTCTCTTGGTGACTCTTATGGACTTTTGAAGTTCGTATAGATGAGTCATTGGAGGAGAATTCTTGTAATTCCTTTTACGAGAAACATTGATTAAGTTTATCAAACAATGCCTAATTTGTCTTTCTGAAACTGACTTCAAGTCGACTCATTCTCACCCCGGGGAGTGGAATGGAGCCAAAGCCACTTGGTCATGTGGATGACACAAATTAGAGACCTTCGTACCATTTCTTGAAATGGATCGATTGTCTGCTCGGCTCCCTCATTTATGAGAGATAGGGTTGTTCGCATGGTGAATCACTGGTAAGAAACTTCGAGTTTCACTTATGATTCTCCACGTCCTGATTTACAAAAATCGAATGGATCAGGTAATTGGGAGTCAATTATAAAAGTCTCTTGGTGTAGTAAATGTTCACACCACGTGGCTTGCTATACTAACGGATTTTGGATTAATTGATGTAGACAGTTATAAGGAATTGTGAAGAATTGTGAAGTTATCGTAAACGTCCACACCACGTGGCTTGCGGTGATGTAGCGGTTCCAAACGATTTACTTTAGTACTGAGTAATGGTTTACACTTAGATACGCATTATAGTATTCTTCCCCACGAAGTTACGCTATAAGTGATGTATGACCGAAGCAAATCTAATTGCTAAATCATTTGGGTAGGTAAACGTCCACACCACGTGGCTTGCCATATCTGATGGGATTTTAGATGTGATTAGTGATTTAATGATATTATTTGAGGGAGATAATATCGGAGATTAAATCAATTGTTTGTTGTTATATGTGCTCATAGATTAGGATATGGCTTTGAACCCACTTTATGTGATACTTGAGGAATTTAACTCATTGGTCCCTGAATGTATTGGAATAGAGATCTGGACATTGCCCAGACTGTTAAAGAGTACAAGTTTGTACTCAGTGAAGCTTTGTCCTCCCGAGCCTACTAATGTCTTAACTGATGAGGAAAGGACTGATTTTGATATCATGTTCAAACTCAAGGAGATGTTTAGACATGACGTAGTGGCTAAGCAAGAGGCGATGAGGATACTCATAAAGGTCATTCATTCGAGGAAGCGCTTGAACACGTTTCTAAGATGATGGACCTTTTGGACGAGTTGAGACGGAAATCGCAAGCTCTTGTAGCCAATGCCAAAGGTTTCGAACCTAAGGGCAAAACCGGGGGAAAGGAAAAGCAAGCAAAGAAACCCAGTGGTCCTAAGTTTATTGGATCACGAGATGGGACGAGAAAGCCAATAGACAAGAGTTCTCGATGCAAACAGTCTGGGTACTGGAAGTCTAATTATCCTCTCAAAGGTACGAAATCGTTCTTTAGTCGTGAAAACATAGTCAGTGGTATTATCTACCAGAACCTGGTGTGTAGATATGGAACCACTAACGGTATGCGCATTCTAAATGCGAGGGTTCCAGGAAACCCGACGACTTGGAAAAGAAGAAATCGTAGTCTACATGGGCAATGCTGTTGAGGAGGCAGCTGTTGCAGTGGAGGACAATTATATAGGATTTCATTTTGAGTTATTGCTTTTATGTACCTTTTAGAAAGAACTTTGTTCTGGATTTCTAATGAATGGATATTTTATTTCTTTTAATCATTTGATGGTTATAAGAAGAAATAAGGATATTATCTATTCTGGTACATTAGCTAGCAATATATAAATGATGAATCCTAAGTCCACCACGATGCAACGAACCGTAGTATATAACTCGTTTTACTTTTAAGAGATGTTTCTGTAATAAATCAATTATACTTGTGGATTCTTATGCTGAGTCATGTTTATTCAAATAAGAAGTTCAAATGTCGAAAATTGATTTTTGATCAATTAAGTTGAAGGAGTGGACCTTCCGACCTAAGAATCTAATTTGGAAGATAACATAACTAAGCAATCCTTTATGGATATAAGGTATAAGATCCGGACAAGTATTAGAATTGATTCACTCTGATGTATGCAGTCCTTTGTTTACTCAGACAATAAGGTACGAGTACTTCATTTTATGATTACTCGAAAAATGGATTAGCATACCTGATGTGCCACAAAAGCAAAGTGTTTTGACAAGTCAATGGACACAAAGCTATTGTGGGGAACCATCATGGTATATCCATTGAAAGCCTGCGATCTAATCGCGGAGGCAAGTGCCTGTCTGAGGAATGCATAGCATACTGATCAGAGATTGGGATTTGATCCCAAATGACTACACCATACACTCTTGTGTAGAAATGGTGTGTCGGAAATTAAGAAATGGAACTCTTATAGAAATAGTAAAAGCATGAGTTATACGGAACTACCTATGTTATATGGATATGTCTAGAAACAACGGCGCATTCAATGCGGTTGTAGAATATCCTAGAAGAACAAAAGATGTGTGTTCAATAGTACTATGGACCAGAAGGACGTTATAAGTTCTAACGCCCGGTTCTTAGTGGAAGACTATTAGACGAACCACAAGCCCAAAGTGACGTAATACTTTGAATGAGAGAAAGCGATAAGGACTGGGAACCAGCCGAACCGAGTAGCGGTACACCACTAACTGCACCTACTGTTATTACTGCTTATACACCGGAATGCCGTTGTAGTGGGAGGTTGTGGATCAACCAGAGATATTCATAAGACTATGAGAGTTTTCGGACTCTGGACCTAGTATACATGAAATCGATCCCTGGATCTACATGGAGGCAGTACTAGATCTAAATGTGCCTTCTTGGAAAGCAATAAGGATTATTGCTAAGAGGCAAGATCATTTAGAGTACAAGCTTAGTTGATCCATTTATGGATTGGAACAAAGCATTGAGTTCGTGGTACTTGCAAATTGATGAGATAGTCCATTTTATGGATTCATCAATGCATAGACGAATCGTGTGTATGGGAAACGTGATGGAAACAAGGTGGTGTTTCTCGGGTTTTATGTAGATAACATTTTATCATTGGCAACAATGTAAAGATGTAATCAGACATGAAATGATGGTTGTCTGGATAAATCATTATGAAAGATATAGGAAGAAGTTGAACCTGTTGTTGAGATCTTGGATCTCTAGAAAAGAACATTGTACTTCTCCTGGACATCTTACATATAAATGATTATGGTTCGTTTTAACATGCAAGATTCCGAGAAAGGTATGTTACCTTTCAGATACGGAATGCATCTATCTAAGGATATGTGTTTTGGAATACAAAAGGAGATAGAAGCAATGAAAGCGGTTTCCTACATTTCGAATGTGGAAAGCTTAATAAATGCGATGTTGAAAACGAGAACCTGATATCTGCTATGCGGCTAGTACAGTGGGAGGATATCAAGGTAATCCTGGAAAGGAATACCCGACTACTGTAATGAACATTTTAAGTACTTTCAAAGTACTGGAAACTATGTTCTGAATTACGGAGCAGACGAGCATTTCCTTTGGATTACACTCTCTTAGATTTCTAATCAAATAAGGACCGGTGTAAGTCGATATCAGGCTATGTGTGTTTCACTCTCGAAGGAGAAGGAGTTTTTAACATGGAAGAGTGATAAGCGCGATGCTTTTCGGACTCTGCCATGGGTAACCAAATAGCGGCCACAGAGGCAGCGGAAGTTTTGGTATAGCTCCGGGATAATCTCTAGGACTTAGAGGTGATTCTTAATTTGCCAAAGGCTATGTGAATAGCGGTGCGATGGCAAATGGTAAGAAATCAAAAGTCCATAAGTGTAAGATAACACATAGAGCAATTACCACCTGATACGAGTCATCGTCGAGGGAGACGACGCTGTAGTCACCAAGATAACTTCAGAGCGGCAACCTAGAGTGCTCATTCACATAGTACTTCTTGGAAGTACAACTTAAGCACGTGATGAGTATGGGAGTCGGGAGTTTGGAGGAAATGACTAGACCTTAGTACAAGTGGGAGATTGTTGGAGTTGTGTACTTAATTTCTAGATTTAAGTAACGGAAACTCACGATCCATTGCCACTAATCTATTTAATTAAATAAACAATTATTTGCGTTTAATTATTTATAATTAAATATATGCAAATTATAGTCCTGGATTCTATACGTTGTAGTTAGTATGGTGTGTCGGGCCCACACAGAAGATCATACTATCGGTTACTCGTATTTAATCGAACAGCTGCTCACGACCTAGATGGACACGGACCAATCCATCGGTATAGTCGTTGTGTGAGAGATAATATAATTTGTCTTAATTATTTTATCACACTTGTACACTTGGTGTATTGAGCGGATCGCATTAGACTTATCAATTAGGATTGCCTTTGATAATTGATTCAAGTCTCAGTGTATTTTATTCTTAATCCCCGATACTATTGCGGATGTGTATATTTAATATAAGTGACTTTGATTTTCCAAAGGAATTGACCGGTTTAATTATTGGGTCGATTACCGGTTAAGTTGGGTCGCTATATTTAATATATGACATGCCGTGAATACTTGACGGGAAAGTGTATCCCGTAAGGGTTGATAATATCCCCGAGATGAGTTCATAAGGAATTATTATGTAAACCCTATAGGTGGATTTGTTCCGCATAATAATTAAGGTTGAATGGTACTATTCTCGGATATAAGAGATGAATAAATTAATTAGCAATAAATTAATTTTATTCATGGATATTTATATCTTAAATACACGGAATAAATAATACTACCGGAGAAATATTATTTGATATAATATGGTTTAATATTGGGAGTGCAATTAATTTATATAGTGGAAAATAAATTAATTAATATTAATGGGATTAATAGATTTGGGCTTGGGCTCAATTTTATCATTAATATTGGAAGCCCAATATTCCACCTCCTTAAGATCCCCTACGTAGCTTATAAAAGCACTACATGGTCTTCTCTATTCTCATAACTTGAAGATCACAATTCTAGAGAGAGAAAGTAGAGAGGGAGATCCATGGAGTTCGGAAGATCGTCGTCCACCCGACGTTCGAGCTAGTGCAAGGAATACGTGGGAAGGTCTCAAGGTCTTCATAGATCTCGTTTCTCCGTACAACGAGAACAAAGGTAAAATCACGAACCCCCTCGATGATTTTAATTATTAATTCGGGTATACGCATGAACGAAGATCCGAGGGACGAACCCGGGGATGGGGTTTGACCGCGCGGTGGTGATCCGAGATCACCGGAACGCGGGCGGTCAAGCGAGCCCCGCCGGGATCGATGGCAACGAACCCTCGGCTGGACGCCGAGGGTGGCGATCGAAGCCCTAGGGCTCGATCGCCGGTAGCGCACAAAGGGAAGAGCCCCGGCTGGAGCCGGGGCGTGCGATCGACATCGAAGTCGATCGCTGGGGCGCCGCGGGCTGGTGCCGCGGCTGTCCGCTGGGCGGACGCCCCTCCTCCGACGGTGTGGCGGTGAGTCGCCGGACTCACCGCCGGGGGGCTGCTACGAGCAGCCCCGGCGATCGCGTGCGATCGCGAGCCCCTCGCGGAGCTCGGCTAGGGTTTCGGCCGCGGGTTTATCCCGCGACGGCGATACTCTTGTCGGGCCCGGTTCGCGTGGTGGTTCACGGTGGTTTCCGGCGAAGGGATTTTGATCGGGGTTATGTTTCCGCAATTTCGTTAACCCCGGGATATCGATTTCCAACACCACCCCCACCGTCGACCACCGCCCGGGAGGAGCACCGCCACCGCCCCTAACCCACGCGCCACCACCACCGGTGGCCGGCGTGGCCGGAAGCTCCCACAGACAGTCCCCATGCCGGCGGGTCGATCGATCCTTATGGGGATCGATCATGGGGATGATCGACCCCCCCGGTTTTTGTCCTCTTCGTCTTCTTCGTCACACGTGTTTTCCGGCGGTCGTTTCGGCATCGATCCAACGTAAAATAAATTACATAATTTAATTACAATTATTCGGTATCGATTCTATACATGAAATCGACCCTATACATTTTCCGGAAAAATAGAACGTAATAATAAACCTAAATTCGGTCAACCCCCGAATTTTTACTATTACAAGTATTCACCACACATAAAACGAATCTCGACATGTCCGAGAGTTTAATAATCAAGAATAATATTATGACAATAATTAACGAACAATTATATCTAGCCATAATAGTCGGAAACCCTGCAAGGTAGAACAATTTATCGAAAAATACCGTGAACGAAAACCAACGCTCTGATATCAATTGTTGGAAATCGATATCCCGAAATTAATAAATTTAAATAAATAAATTATCTAATTAATTCCGACCGAAATCCTTCGGAGATCGAATATCCGGGGTTGTCAAATTGCAGAACGACAACTCCAATCGACTCCCGGTTGCCGGAACATTCCGCCACGAACCACCACGAAGCGCCGGACTCAACCAAAACCCTAACCGCGGCAAAGCCGCGGCTGTTTGGTCGAGCCCCTTCGTGGGGCTCACGGCTGATCACGGAAGCCGCCTAGGGCTGCTCGTAGCAGCCCGTCGGACATTCTCAAACCCTCAAGGAATAGCCCCATCAAACCTTAGCCGCGGCCCGAGCCGCCGCATGTTCGAACGAGGCTTGCGCACGCCACCGGGCGCGCGCTAGGGTTCATGCCCGTAGCAGCCCCGTGCATGGACTCGCATGGCCCCGTGCACGATCCGCGAAGGCACGCGGATCCACTGCGGGAAAAACCCGCAGCCCGCTGCCTGGGCATACCAGGCGGCCGCTTGCCTGGGCAGTCAGCACCTTCGCGCGATCCTTCGCCGCCGGGTCGCTCCAGCCGCGGTGGTCCGGTGATCTTCGATCACCACCACCCAGCTCGACCCCGGTGAGGACCCCGAACCTCGGATCTTGTTCTACGGTATTTTCACGATAATATAAACGATTAAAATTATAAAGAGCATTTTACGATTTTACCTCGTTCTCGTTGTTCGGAAAAACGAAGAACTCAATTGATGACCTTGAGATCTTCCCACGTATTCCTTGCACTAGCTCGAACGTCGGGTGGGCGACGATCATCCGAACTCCATGGATCTCCCTCTCTACATTCCCTCTCTAGAATTGTGATCTTCAAGTTATGAGAATGGAGAAGACCATTTAGTGCTTTTATAGGCTACGTAGGGGATCTTAAGGAGGTGGACTATTGGGCTTGCAATATTAATGATTAAATTGAGCCCAAGCCCAAATCTATTAATCCCATTAATATTAAATAATTTATTTTCCACTATATAAATTAATTGCACTCCCAATATTAAACCATATTATATCAAATAATATTTCTCCGGTAGTATTATTTATTTCGTGTATTTAAGATATAAATATCCATGAATAAAATTAATTTATTGCTAATTAATTTATTCATCTCTTGTATCCGAGACTAGTACCATTCAACCTTAATTATTATGCGGAATAAGTTCCACCTGCAGGGTTTACATAATAATTTCTTATGAACTCATCTCGGGGATATTATCAACCCTTCTGGGATACACTTTCCCGTCAAGTATTCACGGCATGTCATATATAAAATATAGCGACCCAACTTAACCGGTAATTGACCCAGTAATTAAACCGGTCAATTCCTTTGGAAAATCAAAGTCACTTATATTAAATATACACACCCGCAATAGTATGGGGGATTAAGAATAAAATACACTGAGATTTAAATCGATTATCCTAGGCAATCCTAATCGATAAATCTCAAGCGATCCGCCCAATACACCAAGTGTACAAGTATGATAAAATAATCAAGACAAATTATTTTCTCCCTCATACAACGACTATACCGATGGATTGGTCCGTGTCCATCTAGGTCGTGAGCAACTGTTCGATTATATACGAGTAACCGATAGTATGATCTTCCGTGTGACGACGCACACCATACTAACTACAACGTATATAATCTAGGACTATAATTTGCATATATTTAATTATAAATAATTAAACGCAAATAATTGTTTATTTAATTAAAATAGATTAATGGCAATGGATCGGGAGTTTCCGCTACTTAAATCTAGACATTAAGTACACAACTCCAACACCTTGAAGACCTTTGAATCTTCCCACGTATTCCTTGCACTCGTTCGAACGTCGGGTGGGTGACGATCCTCTGAACTCTTATGGATCTCCTTCTCTCATTTCTCTCTCTAGAATTGTGATCTTCAAGTTATGAGAATAGAGAAGACCATGTAGTGCTTTTATAGACTACGTAGGGGATCTAAAGGAGGTGGAATATTGGGCTTCTAATAGAATTAATTAAATTGAGCCCAAGCCCAAGTCTATTAATTAATCTATTAATTATATTTATTTTCCACTATATAAATATAATTGCATTCCCAATATTATACTATATTATATCAAATAATATTATCTCTCCGGTAGTATTATTTATTCCGTGTGTTTAAGATAGAAATGTCCATGAATAAAATTAATTTATTGCTAATTAATTTATTCATCTCTTGTATCCGAGACTAGTACCATTCAACCTTAATTATTATGTGGAACAAATCCACCTGCAGGGTTTACATAATAATTCCTTATGAACTCATCTTGGGGACATTATCAACCCTTATCGGGACACACTTTCCCGTCAAGAATTCACGGCATGTCATACATAAAATACAGTGACCCAACTTTACCGGTAATTGACTGGTTATTCTAATCAGTCAATTCCTTTTGAAAATCAAAGTCACTAATATTAAATGCACACACCCGCAATAATATCAGGGATTAAGAATAAAATACACTGAGACTTAAATCGATTGTCTAAGGCAATCTAATCAAAAAAACTCAAGCGATCCGCCCAATACACAAAGTGTACAAGTATGATAAAATAATTAAGACAAATTATTTTCTCTCTCATACAACGACTATACCGATGGATTGGTCCTTGTCCATCTAGGTCGTGAGCAAATGTTCGATTATATACGAGTAACCGATAGTATGATCTTCCGTGTGACGACGCACACCAATCTAACTACAACGTATATAATCTAGGACTATAATTTGCATATATTTAATTATAAATAATTAAACGCAAACAATTGTTTATTTATTTAAATAGATTAGTGGCAATGGATCGGGAGTTAATATCACTTAAATCTAGACATTAAGTATACAACTCCAACAATCTACCACTTATACTAAGGTCTTGTCTTTTCTTCCAAACTCCCGACTCCCATACTCTTCACGTGCTTAATATGCACTTCCAAGAAGTGCCTTGTGAAAGAGAAATCTAGATTGTCGTTCCGAAGTTATCTTGGTGACTACATCGTCGTCTTTCCTGACGATGATTCGTATCAGGTGGTACTTGCGCTCTATGTGTTATCTTACACTTATGGACTTCTGATTTCTTATAGTTTGCCATAGCACCGCTATTTACATATCCTTTGGTAAACTAAGAATCACATCTAAGTCCCAGAGGTTATCCCGGAGCAACACCAGAACTTCCGCTGCCTCTGAGGCCGCTATTCTTGTCACTCTTCCATGTTAAAGCTCCTCCTCCTTTAATAGTGAAACACATAGCCTGATATCGACTTACACTGGTCCTTATTTGATTAGGAATCTAAGAGAGTGTAATCCAAAGGAAAAGCTTGTCTGCTCCGTAATCCAGAACATAGTTCCGAGTACTTCGAAAGCACTTTTAAATGTTCATTACAGCAGTCGAATATTCCTTTCCAGGATTACCTTGATATCCTCCCACTATACTATCAGCATAGCAGATATCAGGTTCTCGTTTTCAACATCGCATTTATCAAGCTTTCCACACTCCAAGTGTAGGAAACCGCTTTCATTGCTTCTATCTCCTTTTGTGTTTCAAAACACATGTCCTTAGATAGATGCATTCCGTGTCTGAAAGGTAACAAACCTTTCTCGGAATCTTGCATGTTAAAATGAACCATAATCATATATATGTAAGATGTCCAAGAGAAGTACAATGTTCTTTCCTAGAGATCCAAGATCTCAAGAACATGTCCAACTTCTTCCTATATCTTTCATAATGATTTATCTAGACAACCATCATTTTATGTCTAACAACATCTTTACATTGTTACCAATGATAAAATGTTATCTACATAAAACCCGAGAAACACCACCTTATTTCCATCACGTTTCCAATACACACGATTCGTCTATGCTTTGATGAATCCTTAAAAAAAAACAACTATCTCATCATTTCGCAAGTACCACGATCTTAATGCTTTGTTACAATCCATAAATGGATTAACTAAGCTTGTACTCTAAATGATCTTGCCTCTTAGCAATAATCCTTATTGCTTTCTAAGAAGCACATTTAGATCCAGTACTGCCTCTATGTAGATTCAGGGATTGATTTCATGTATACTAGGTCCAGAGTCCGAAGACTCTTCTAGTGTTATGAATATCTCTGGTTGACCCACAACCTCCCACTACAACGGCATTTCGGTGTATAAACAGTAATAACATTAGGTGTAGTTAGTGGTGTACCGCTACTCGGTTCAGTTGGTTTTCAGTCTTCTTCGTTCTCTCTCATTTCAAAGTATTACGTCACTTTGGGCTTGTGGTTCATCTAATAGTCTTCCTCTAAGAACCGGGCGTTAGAACTTATAACGTCCTTCTATTTCATAGTACTATCGAACACACATCTTTTGTTCTTCCAGGATATTCTACAACCGCATTTAATGCACCGTTGTTTTCCAGACATATCCATAGAACACAAGTAGTACCGAATAACTTGTCTTTTACTATCTATAAGAGTTCCATTTCTTATTTCCGACTCACCACTTCTACACAAGAGTGTATGGTGTAGTCTCTTGGGATCTAATCCCAATCTCTGATTAGTATGCCATGCATTCCTCAGACAGGTGCTTGTCTCCGCGATCAAATCGCATGCTTCTGATGGATATACCTTGAAGGTTCCCCACAATAGCTTTGTGTCCATTGACTTGTCAAAACACTTTGCTTTTGTGGCACATCAGGTATGCTAATCCATTTTTTTTAGTAATCATGAAGTACTCGTAACTTAGTAACTTATTGTCTGAGTAAACAAAGGTTTGCATACATCAGAGTGAATCAATTCTAATACTTGTCCGGATCTTATACCTTATATCCATAAAGGATTGCTTAGTTATGTTATCTTCCAAATTAGATTCTTAGGTCGGAAGGTCCACTCCTTCAACTTAATTGATCAAAATATCAATTTTCGACAATTGAACTTCTTATTTGAATAAACATGACTTAGCATAAAAATCCACAAGTATAAATGATTCATTACAGAAATATCTCTTAAAAGTAAAACAAGTTATATACTACGGTTCATAGCATCGTTGTGGACTTAGGATTCATCATTTATATATTGCTAGCTAACGTACCAGAATAGATAATATCATTATTTCTTCTTATAACCATCAAATGATTAAAAGAAATAAAATATCCATTCATTAGAAATCCAGAACAAAGTTCTTTCTAAAATGAAAGGAACATAAAAGCAATAACTCAAAATGAAATCCTATAAAATGTCCTCCACTGCAACAGCTGCCTCCTCCACAGCATTGCCCATGTAGATTATGATTTCTTCTTTTCCAAGTCGTGGGGTTTCCTGGAACACTTGCATTTAAAATGCACATACCGTCAGTGGTTCCATATCTACTCACCATGCTCCGGTAGATAATACCACTGACTATTTTTTCTCTCATACAACGACTATACCGATGGATTGGTCCTTGTCAATCTAGGTCGTGAGCAACTGTTCGATTATATACGAGTAACCGATAGTATGATCTTCCGTGTGACGACGCACACCATACTAACTACAACGTATATAATCTAGGACTATAATTTGTATATATTTAATTATAAATAATTAAACGCAAATAATTGTTTATTTATTTAAATAGATTAGTGGCAATGGATCGGGAGTTAATATCACTTAATTCTAGACATTAAGTATACAACTCCAACACGCATCCCCGGCGTCCAGCCGGGGTGCATGTGGTTAGATCCCCACGGGGATCCACGAGCCGCCGGCGGTCTGGTGGTTCGACCACCACCGCCTGGCTCGTCCCTCGTTCCGGGGTTCGTCCTCGGATCTTGCGTTCGTCGGTATTTCACAATATAAATATTAAAATCATCGAAGGGGGTTCTATGCTTTTACCTTTGTTCTCGTTGTGCGCAGAAATGAGATCTTTAAAGACCTCTAGACCTTCCCACGTATTCCTGCACTCGTTCGAACGTCGGGTGGACGAGGATCCTCCGAACTCTATGGATCTCCTTCTCTTCTTTCTCTCTCTAGAATTGTGATCTTCAAGTTATGAGAATAGAGATGACCATGTAATGATTCTATAGGCTACGTAGGGGATCTAAAGGAGGTGGAATATTGGGCTTCTAATAATAGTGATTAAATTCAGCCAAACCCAAATCTATTAATCATTACTATTATTAATTATATTTATTTTCCACTATATAAATATAATTGCACTCCCAATATTATACCATATTATATCAAATAATATTCTCTCTGTAATATTATTTATTTCGTGCGTTTAAATATTATAGAAATGTCCATGAATAAATTATATTTATTGCTAATTAATTTATTCATCTCTTGTATCCGAGACTAGTACCATTCAAACTTTAATTATTATGCGGGACAAATCCACCTGCAGGGTTTACATAATAATTCCTTTTGAACTCATCTCGGGGACATTATCAACCCTTATCGGGACACACTTTCCAGTCAAGAATTCATAGCATGTCATACATGAAATACAGTGACCTTACTTTGTCGGTAATCGACCGGTTATTCTAATAGGTCAATTCCTTTTGAAAATCAAAGTCACTAATATTAAATGCACACACCCGCAATAATATCAGGGATTAAGAATAAAATATACTGAGATTTAAATCGATTATCCAAGGCAATCCTAATCGATAAATCTCAAACGATCCGCCCAATACACCAAGTGTACAAGTATGATAAAATAATTAAGACAAATTATTTTCTCTTTCATACAAAGACTATACCGATAGATTGGTCCTTGTTCATCTAGGGCGTGAGAAATTGTTCGATTATATACGAGTAACCGATAGTATGATCTTCCGTGTGACGTCGCACACCATACTAACTACAACGTATATAATCTAGGACTATAATTTGCATATATTTAATTAAAATAATTAAACGCAAATAATTGTATATTTAATTAAATAGATTAGTGGCAATGGATCGGGAGTTAATATCACTTAAATCTAGACATTAAGTATACAACTCCATTAATTAAGACTCATTGATTCTGAGAATATCCGAGAATTAATACATCAAACTTTCATTGATTTCGAAGAATACCGAAACCTGATAAAAACCTCAATAGAGGAACCTTTTTATTTCATATGAAAACAACTACTGAATAAATGAAAGTACTAGACATATAAATAGTCCTAAAACTCTAATAAAATATATAAATAAAATAATAATAATAGCTTGGACAATAAGAAACAATCTTTGCCTTATTTAAATATATATATGCATCATTCTCCCCCTCTATGACAAGGTTCGACCGCGAACCTGAAAATCGAGCACGAAATGTTGACCATTATTATCGACCTTGGAAGTAACAGGAGAAGTGACCTGCGTCTTATTTGGCTCAAGTGCAGCATCCCAAATGGATTTTAACAATCCCACTGTGACACCTTTAGTCTTCGTAGACACATCGACGGACACACCTATCATCTTCTCTCAACAGGTGCTTTCGGAAGTGAGGCCACGCTGGAATTGAATAGCCTGAGGACTCTTTGGTGCGAAGCAGGCATAACGCAGCTTGAAAAGTGGGTTGACGTCTCCGACGACGGGCACCTCGATCAGGTCTGGTGGCGTCTCTTCATCGAAACGAGGGGGACCAATATAAAGAGCAGTGTCACAATCTTCCAGGAGGATCGCACGAAGGCGTGCATGGGGACAATGATACAAACCTCGATAGGAAGATAAATAGACAAGGAATAATCGAAAAGGATACCTGGTGGAAGATCCCAAAACCCTTGATCCTAACCCACGAAATGATTTAGGTTCGAAGCCCTAAACCCCAACGAGACGTTGAATCAATAATTCGGAGACGATGATGACACACAAACGAAGGATGAAGGCTTCGTTGATTCGCATGTTGAATTCTTTGGATATTATAGAAGTCTTCTAGAATATTCCGAGTTTGACTTGGATGGAATTCTAAAGATTTAATGGAATTAGAAAGGAAATTGAAAATAAATAAAAATATTAATAATATTTAATTTTATTTTTGATATATTCGATTGACTTAATTTTCGAATTAAGTAACTTTTGGATTAACTGAAAATAAATAGATTTAAATAATGGGATTAATATTCTCGTCACATGTAGCATTCAAGAACGAAGACTGAAGACTAGAAGATGCGTACGGGGATGCAATAAAGCCATGATAGTCGGAAAATAATATTCTAGTATTATTTTGACTATGTGACAATATTTATGTGCTTTATTTCATGTATGCATGCTTATGTGTATTTAATTATACATTAGATAGCGTATCCATTTATTGTAAAAAGCTAAGTGGGAGAGTGATTGGAAACATTCCCATGGTCTCCATTACTGTTCTCTTGGTGACTCTTATGGGCTTTCGAAGTTCGTATAGACGAGTCATTGGAGGAGAATTCTTGTAATTCCTTTTACGAGAAACATTGATTTACTTTATCAAACAATGCCTAATTTGTCTTTCCAAAGCTGATTTCAAGTCGACTCATTCTCACCCCGGGGAGTGGAATGGAGCCATGTTGGAAATCGATCACCCGGAATCGTCGTAGAACCGACTCCGATCGACGTCCCGGAAACCACGACGGAACAGCCCCAAGTCGTCGCGGAGGAGCAGCCGATCGAACCCTAGCCGCGGCCGAAACTGCGATTGCCCGATCGCTCCAACCGCGAGCGATCGCCGCCGCCCAGGCGGGCGTGGGCTGCCCAGCCGAGGGCTCCCACGGTGATCCACTCCACCTGAGCCTCGAGTCGCCGGCGGTCCGGCGGTCTAAGACCGCCACCTCCCGACTCGTCCCGGTTTGGATCCCCGTTTATCGGATCTTGTTTTTCGATAATATTTCAATAAATATGAATTAAATAGCGGAAATATTTAATTCACCTTTCGATTCGTTGTGCGGAGAAACGAGATCTTATTGAAGACCTTGAGACCTTCCCACGTATTCCTTGCACTCGTTCGAACGTCGGGTGGGCGACGATCCTCCGAACTCTATGGATCTCCTTCTCTACTTTCTCTCTCTAGAATTGTGATCTTCAAGTTATGAGTATGAGAATAGAGAAGACCATGTAGTGCTTTTATAGGCTACGTAGGGGATCTTAAGGAGGTGGAATATTGGGCTTCCAATAATAGTGATTAAATTGAGCCCAAGCCCAAATCTATTAATCCTTACTATTATTAATTATATATTAATTCCACTATATAAATATAATTGCACTCCCAATATTATACCATATTATATCAAATAATATTCTCCGGTAGTATTATTTATTCCGCATGTTTAAGATATAAATGTCCATGAATAAATTATATTTATTGCTAATATTATTTATTCATCTCTTATAATTCCGAGAATAGTACCACTCAACTTTATTATCATGCGGATCAAATCCACTTGCAAGGTTTACATGATAATCCTTATGAGCTCATCTTGGGGACATTATCAACCCTTTCGAGGACATGCTTTCCCGTCAAGAATTCACGGCATGTCATATATAAAATATAGCGACCCAACTTAACCGGTAATTGACCCAATAATTAAACCGGTCAATTCCTTTGGAAAATCAAAGTCACTTATATTAAATATACACACCCGCAATAGTATCGGGGATTAAGAATAAAATACACTGAGACTTGAATCGATTATCTAAGGCAATCCTAATCGATAAATCTCAAGCGATCCGCCTAATACACCAAGTGTACAAGTATGATAAAATAATCAAGACAAATTATTTTCTCTCTCATACAACCACTATACCGATGGATTGGTCCTTGTCCATCTAGGTCGTGAGCAACTGTTCGATTATATACGAGTAACTGATAGTATGATCTTCCGTGTGGGCCCGCACACCATACTAACTACAACGTATATAATCTAGGACTATAATTTGCATATATTTAATTATAAATAATTAAACGCAAATAATTGTTTATTTAATTAAATAGATTAATGGCAATGGATCGGGAGTTAATATCACTTAAATCTAGACATTAAGTATACAACTCCAACAATCTCCCACTTATACTAAGGTCTATTTTTTCCTCCAAACTCCCGACTCCCATACTCTTCACGTGCTTAATATGCACTTCCAAGAAGTGCCTTGTGACAGAGCAATCTAGATTGTCGTTCTGAAGTTATCTTGGTGACTACAGCGTCGTCTCCCCTGACGATGACTCGTATCAGGTGGTACTTGCTCTATGTGTTATCTTACACTTATGGACTTGTGATTTCTTACGTTTGCCATTGCACCGCTATTCACAATAGCCTTTGGTAAACTAAGAATCACATCTAAGTCCCAGAGGTTATCCCGGAGTATTACCAGAACTTTCGCCGCTATTCTTGGGTTACCCATGGGAGAGTCCGAAAAGCATCGTGCTTATCACTCTTCCATGTTAAAAACTCCTCCTCCTTTAATAGTGAAACACATAGCCTGATATCGACTTACACCGGTCCTTATTTGATTAGAAATCTAAGAGAATGTAATCCAAAGGAAAAGATCGCCTGCTCCGTAATCCAGAACATAGTCTCCAGTACTTCAAAAGTACTTTAAATGTTCATTACAGCAGTCGAATATTCCTTTATCCTCCCACTATGCTAACCGCATAGCCGATATCAGGTTCTCGTTTTCAACATTGCATTAAGTTTTCCACACTTAAAGTGTAGGAAACCGCTTTAATTGCTTCTATCTCCTTTTGTGTTTCCAAAACACATGTCTTTAGATAGATGCATTCCGTATCTAAAAGGTAACGAACCTTTCTCGGAATCTTGCATGTTAAAACGAACCATAATCATTTATATGTAAGATGTCCAGGAGAAGTACAATGTTCTTTCCTAGATATCCTAGATCTCAAGAACATGTCTAACTTCTTCCTATATCTTTCATATTGATTCAGATAGACAATCATCATTTCATGTCTGATAACATCTTTACATTGTTGCCAATGATAAGAGTGTTATCTACATAAAACCCGAGAAACACCACCTTGTTTCCATCACGTTTCCCATACACACGATTCGTCAATGCCTTTTGATGAATCCATCAAATGGACTATCTCATCAATGCGCAAGTTCCACGAATTCTAGTTTTGTTTTAATCCATCAATGGATTAACTAAGCTTGTACTCTAAATGATCTTGCCTCTTAGCAATAATCCTTATTGCTCTCCAAGAAGGCACATTTAGATCTAGTACCGCTTCTATGTAGATCCAGGGATTGATTTCATGTATACTAGGTCCAGAGTTCGAAACTCTCCTAGTCTTATGAATATCTCCGGTTGTCACACAACCTCCCACTACAACGGCATTCCGGTGTATAAACAGTAATAACAGTAGGTGCAGTTTGTGGTGTACCGCTACTCGGTTCGGCTAGTTTCCAGTCTTTATCGTTTTCTCTCTTTTCAGAAGTATCACGTCATTTTGAGCTTGTGGTTCATCTAATAGTCTTCCTCTAAGAACCGGGAGTTAGAACTTATAACGTCCTTCTGGTTAATAGTACTATCGAACACACATCTTTTGTTCTTCTAAGATATTCTACAACCGCATTGAAATGCGCCGTTGTTTCCAAGACATATCTATAGAACATAGGTAGTTCCGTATAACTCATGCTTTTACTATTTCTATAAGAGTTCCATTTTTTATTTCCGACACACCATTTCTACAGAGGACTGTATGGTGTAGTCACTTGGGATCCAATCCCAAGCTCTGATCATATATCAGAGTCAATCAATTCTAATACTTGTCCGGATCTTATATCTTATATCCATAAAGAATTGCTTAGTCGTACTATCTTCCAAATTAGATTCTTAGGTCGGAAGGTCCACTCCTTCAACTTAATTGATCTTACAATAAATTTTCGACCTTTGGACTTCTTATTTGAATAAATATGACTTAGCATAAGAATCCACAAGTATAAATGATTTAATAAAGAAATCTCTTATTAGTAAAACGAGTTATATATAAAACGGTTCGTTGCATCGTGGTGGACTCAGGATTCATCATTTATATATTGCTAGCTAATGTACCAGAATAGATAATATCAATATTTCTTCTCATAACCATCAACTGATTAAAAAGAAATAAAATATCCATTCATTAGAAATCCAGAACAAAGTTCTTTCTAAAAGGTACATAAAAGCAATAACTCAAAATGAAATCCTATAATAATGTCCTCCACTGCAACAGTTGCCTCCTCCACAGCATTGCCCATGTAGACTACGATCTTTTTCTTTTCCAAGTCGTTAGGTTTCCTGGAACCCCAGCATTTAAAATGCACATACCGTCAGTGGTTCCATATCTACACACCAGGTTCTGGTAGATAATGTTGGAGTTGTGTACTTAATGTCTAGATTTAAGTAACGGAAACTCACGATCCATTGCCATTGATCTATTTAATTAAATAAACAATTATTTGCGTTTAATTATTTATAATTAAATATATGCAAATTATAGTCCTGGATTTTATACGTTGTAGTTAGTATGGTGTGCATGGGCACACAGAAGATCATACTATCGGTTACTCGTATTTAATCGAACAGACGCTCACGACCTAGAAGGACACGGACCAATCCATCGGTATAGTCGTTGTGTGAGAGAGAAAATAATTTATCTTAATTATTTTATCACACTTGTACACTTGGTGTATTGAGCGGATCGCTTGAGACTTATCAATTAGGATTGCTCTGTGATAATTGATTTAAGTCTCGGAGTATTTTATTCTTAATCCCTGAAACAATTGCGGGTGTGTATATTTAATATAAGTGACTTTGATTTTCCAAAGGAATTAACCGATTTAATTATTGGGTTAATTACCGGTTAAGTTGGGTCACTATATTTTATATATGGCATGCCGTGAATTCTTGAAGGGACAGTGTATCCCGGAAGGGTTGATAATATCCCCGAGATGAGCTCATAAGGATTTATTATGTAAACCTCGCGAGTGGATTTGTTCCCGCATAATAAATAAGGTTGAGTGGTACTATTCTCGGATATAAGAGATGAATAAATTTATTAAGCAATAAATAAATTTTATTCATGGATATTTAAATCTTAAATACACGGAATAAATAATACTAACCGGAGAAATATTATTTGATATAATATGGATAAATATTGGGAGTGCAATTTTATTTATATAGTGGAAAATAAATAAAATTAATATTGATAAGGATTAATGGATTTGGGTTGGACCCAATTTAATCTTCAATATTAGAAGCCCAATATTTAATCTCCTTTTGATCCCCTACGTAGCCTATAAAAGCACTACATGGTCTTCACAATTCATTAACCTAAGATACGCCAATCATAAAGTCTTGAAGAGTGAAGAAGATCCATAGGAGTTCGATAGATCGTCGCCCACCCGACGTTCGAACGGAGTGCAAGGAATACGTGGGAAGATCGCAAGGTCATGTTGATTTCGTTTCTCCGAACAACGAATCGAAGGTAAAAATCTAAACGCGCTTTATGATTTTAATTTGATTCGATTATTGAAAATACCGTAGGACGAAGATCCGAAGATCGAAGCCTGGAATAGACGGACGAACGCGTGGTGGTGGCGAAGCCACCGGACCACGGCGTGCGCCCGCCTAGGGTTTCGGCCGTGGGCATGGGGGCGAACCCTCGGCTGGGCCGAGGGTGAGCGATCGATCACAAGGATCGATCGCTGGGCACGGGCTGGTGCCGTGCCCTACCCCGCCGTGAAGGCGGGGACCTCCTTGTGGCGGCGAGTCGCCGGACTCGCCGCGGGGGCTGCTGGGCAGCCCCACCCCGATCGATCGCCGGCGTGCGATCGATCCCTCGATCGTATGAACCCCGGCTCGCGGGGGTTCGGCTGGGGGCGGGCTGCGTGCCTTCGGGCGCGTGGTCTCCAAAGGCCGGACTCCGGCGGATGAGTCGGTGCTCGTGTGATCTCCGGCGAAGGGTTCGTTCGGGTTATTGGTTTCCGCAAATTTAAATAACCCGGGATATCGAATTCCAGCAATTGGTATCAGAGCGTGGTTTACGTTCGCGGTATTTTCGATAAAATTGTTCTACCTTGCAGGGTTCCGACTATTATGGCTTAATTTATTACTCGTTTAATTTATTTTGTCATGATTGTTGGTTTTATTAAACTCTCGGACATGTCGAGATTCGTTTTTGGTGGTGAATGCTTGTAATAGTAAAAATTCGGGGGTTGACCGAATTTAGGATTTATTATTATGTTCATCGTTTTTCCGGAAAATGTATAGGGTCGATTTCATGTATAGAATCGATACCGGAATTGTAATTTAGATTATTGTAATTTATTTTACGATTGGATCGACGTATCGAAGACCCCGGAGAAGACGAAGTGGCGAGAAGACAAAGGACCGGGGATCGATCAATCCCCATGATCGATCCCGAGGGGATCGATCGACCCACGGCCGAAGGTGGGCTGTCCACGGGAGTCTCGGCCATGCCGGCCACCAATGGTGGTGGCGCGTGGGCCGGGCGGCGGCGGCATGCCCTAGGCGGCGGTCGGACGAAGGTGGGGGTGGCGTGGGGCCTCCCAATCCATGCTACTCTCACCGGGAATTCACTTTCCTATTTTAATTCGGTTTTTCCTATTTTGATTATTTCTTTATGGAATATTCATGAAATAGAAAAAGAATTAATTTAGTATTAAATTTATTTTTCCTATTTGATTATTCCTACTCATGGGAATATTCATGGATTAGGAATAAAATAAATTTGGAAAGTATAAGAGTCCTAAGTTATTTTATTTCCTTATTCCATTATGGATATTATCTAGAATATTCCAAGAGCATCTTGGATAGATTATTCTAGAAATTTAATGGAGTAGAAGAGGAAAATAAAATAAATAAAAATATTAATATTTAATTTTATTTTTGATATATTCAATTGACTTAATTTTCGAATTAAGTAACTTTTGGATTAATTGAAAATAAATAGATTTAAATATTGGAGATTAATACTCTCGCCACATGGAGCATTCAAGAAACGAAGACTGAAGACTAGAAGATGCGTACGGAGATGTGATAAAGCCATAATAGTCGGAAAATAATATTCTAGTATTATTTTGATTATGTGATAATACTATGTGCTTTATTACATGTATGCATGCTATATGTGTTTAATTTTATGCACTAGATAGCGTATCCCTTTATTGTAAAAAGCTAAGTGGGAGAGGGTATGGAAACATACCCATGGTCTCCATTACTGCTCTCTTGGTGACTTTTATAAACTTTTGAAGTTTATATAGATAAGTCATTGGAGGAGAGTTCTTGTAATTCCTCTTACGAGATACATTGATTAAGTTCATCAAACAATGCCTAATTTGTCTTTCCAAAGCTGATTTCAAGTCGACTCATTCTCACCCCGGGGCGTGGAATGGAGCCAGAGCCACTTGGTCATGTAGAGGACACAAATTAGAGACCTTCGTACCATTCTTTGATAGATGGATCGATTGTCTGCTCGGCTCCCTCATTTATGAGAGATAGGGTTGTTCGCATGGTGAATCACTGGTTAGAAACTTCGAGTTTCACTTATGATTCTCCACGTCTTGATTTACAAGATTGAATGGATCAAGTAATTGGGAGTCAATTATAAAAGTCTCTTGGTGTAGTAAACGTCCACACCACGTGGCTTGCTATGCTGACGGACTTTGGATTAATTGATGTAGACAGATGTAAGTAATTATGAAGAGTTGTGAAGTTATCGTAAACGTCCACACCACGTGGCTTGCGGTGATGTAGCGATTCCAAATAATTTACTTTGGTACTGAGTAATGGTTTACACTTAGATACGCATTATAGTATTCCTCCCCACGAGGTTACGCTATAAGTGATGTATGGCCAAAGAAAATCTAATTGCTAAATCATTTGGGTGGGTAAACGTCCACACCACGTGGCTTGCCTTACCTGATGGGATTTTAGATGTGATTAGTGGTTTAATGATATTATTTGAGGGAGATAATATTGGATATTAAATCGATTGTTTGTTATTATATGTGCTCATAGATTATGGATGGCTTTGAACCCACTTTTTGTGATACTTAAGGATTTTAACTCACTTGTCCCTGATTGTATTGATTGGAATAGAGATCTGGACATTGCCCAGACTGTTAAAGAGTACAAGTGTGTACTCAAGTGAGCTTTGTTCTCTTGAGCCTACCAATGTCTTAACTGATGAGGAAGGGACTGATTTTAATATCATGTTCAAACTCAAGGAGATGTTTAGACATGACGTAGAGGCTAGACAAGAGGCGATGAGGATACTCATAAAGGCCAGTCGATTCGAGGAAACGCTTAAACACGTTTTCGAGATGATGAACCTTTTAGACGAGTTGAGACGGAAATCGCAAGCTCTTGTAGCCAATGCCAAAGGTTTCGAACCTAAGGGCAAAACCGGGGGAAAGGAAAAGTAAGCAAAGAAACCCAGTGGTCCTAAGTTTCTTGGATCACGAGATGGGACGAGAAAGCCAATAGGCAAGAGTTCTCGATGCAAACAGTCTGGGTACTGGAAGTCTGATTATCCTCTCAAAGAAAGTACAAAATCTTCTTTAGTCGTAAAACATAGTCAGTGGTATTATCTACCGGAACCTGGTGTGTAGATATGGAACCATTGACGGTATGCGCATTCTAAATGCGAGGGTTCCAGGAAACCCGACGACTTGGAAAAGAAGAAATCATAGTCTACATGGGCAATGCTGTTGAGGAGGCAGCTGTTGCAGTGGAGGACAATTATATAGGATTTCATTTTGAGTTATTGCTTTTATGTACCTTTTAGAAAGAACTTTGTTCTGGATTTCTAATGAATGGATATTTTATTTCTTTTAATCATTTGATGGTTATAAGAAGAAATAAGGATATTACCTATTCTGGTACATTAGTTAGCAATATATAAATGATAAACCCTAAGTCCACCACGATGCAACGAACCGTAGCACAAAAACTCGTTTTACTTTTAAGAGATATTTCGGTAATGAATCATTTATACTTTTGGATTCTTATGCTAAGTCATGTTTATTCAAATAAGAAGTTCAAAGGTCGAAAATTGATATTTTGATCAATTAAGTTGAAGGAGTGGACCTTCCGACCCAAGAATCTAATTTGGAAGATAACATAACTAAGCAATCCTTTATGGATATAAGGTATAAGATCCGGACAAGTATTAGAATTGATTAACTCTGATGTATGCAGACCTTTGTCTACTAAGACAATAAGATACGAGTACTTCATTTTATGATTACTCGAAAAATGGACTAGCATACCTGATGTGCCACAAAAGCAAAGTGTTTTGACAAGTCAATGGACACAAAGCTATTGTGGGGAACCATCATGGTATATCCATTGAAAGCCTGCGATCTAATCGCGGAGGCAAGTGCCTGTCTGAGGAATGCATGGCATACTGATCAGAGATTGGGATTTGATCCCAAATGACTACACCATACACTCATGTGTAGGAATGGTGTGTCGAAAATTAAGAAATGGAACTCTTATAGAAATATTAAAGGCACGAGTTATACGGAACTACCTATGTTCTATGGATATGTCTGGAAACAACGGCGCATTCAAATGCGGTTGTAGAATATCCTAGAAGAACAAAAGATGTATGTTCAAATAGTACTATGAACCAGAAGGACGTTATAAGTTCTAACGCCCGGTTCTTAGAGGAAGACTATTATATGAACCACAAGCCCAAAGTGACGTAATACTTTGAATGAGAGAGAACGATAAGGACTGGATACAGCCGGACCGAGTATAGATACACCACTAGAACCTGCACCTAATACTGTCACTGTTGATACACCGGAACGCCGTCGTAGTGGGAGGGTTGTTAAACAACCGGACAGATGGATTGGACTGGGTGAGTCTTCGGACTCGGCACCCGGAGTTCATGAAGTCGATCCCTGGACCTATGATGAGGCGGTACAAGATATAGATGCGCCTTCTTGGAAGAAAGCGATGAAATCCGAAATAGAATCTATGGATTCTAATAAAGTCTGGGATCTTGTAGAACCACCAAGCGGCGTAAAGCCAATTGGGTGTAAATGGGTCTAAAAGAGAAAGAGAGGATCTGACAGAAAGGTTGAAACCTTTAAAGCTCGGCTTGTTGCGAAAGGATATACTCAGAAAGAGGGAATCGATTATGAGGAGACCTTCTCGCCGGTAGCCAAGATAAAGACGATCCGGATTCTCTTATCCATAGCAGCTCATATGGATTATGAGGTGTGGCAAATGGATGTCAAGACAGCTTTCCTGAATGGAAGTCTTGACGAGACGATTTATATGGCCAGAAGGATTCATTGCTAAGGGGCAAGATCATCTAGTGTGCAAGCTTAATCGATCCATTTATGGATTGGAACAAAGCATTGAGTTCGTGGTACTTGCAAATTGATGAGATAGTCCATTTTATGGATTCATCAAAGCATAGATGAATCGTGTGTATGGGAAACATGATGGAAACAAGGTGGTGTTTCTCGGGTTTTATGTAGATAACATTTTATCATTGGCAACAATGTAAAGATGTAATCAGACATGAAATGATGGTTGTCTGGATAAATCATTATGAAAGATATAGGAAGAAGTTGGACCTGTTCTTGAGATCTTGGATCTCTAGGGGAGAACATGGTACTTCTCCTGGACATCTTACATATATATGATTGTGGTTCGTTTTAACATGCAAGATTCCCAGAAAGGTTCGTTACCTTTCAGATACGGAATGCATCTATCTAAGGATATGTGTTTTGGAACACAAAAGGAGATAGAAGCAATGAAAGCAGTTTCCTACACTTTAAGTGTGGAAAGCTCGATGAATGCATTGTTGAAAACAAGAACCTGATATCGGCTATGCGGTCAGCATAGTGGGAGGATATCAAGGTAATCCTGGAAAGGAACACTCGACTGCTGTAATGAACATTTTAAGTACTTTCAAAGTACTGGAAACTATGTTTCTGGATTACGGAGCAAACAAGCTTTTCCTTTGGATTACATTCTCTTAGATTTCTAATCGAATGAGGACCGGTGTAAGTCGATATCAGGCTATGTGTTTCACTATTGAAGGAGAAGGAGTTTTTAACATGGAAGAGTGATGAGAACGATGCTTTTCGGACTCTCCCATGGGTAACCAAATAGCGGCCTCAGAGGCAGCGGAAGTTTTGGTATAGCTCCGGGATAATCTCTGGGACTTAGAGGTGATTCTTAATTTACCAAAGGCTATGTCAATAGCGGTGCGATGGCAAATGGTAAGAAATCACAAGTCCATAAGTGTAAGATAACACATAGATCAAGTACCACCTGATACGAGTCATCGTCGAGGGAGACGACGCTGTAGTCACCAAGATAACTTCAGAGCGGCAACCGAGATTGCTCATTCACATAGTACTTCTTGGAAGTACAACTTAAGCACGTGATGAGTATGGGAGTCGGGAGTTTGGAGGAAATGACTAGACCTTAGTACAAGTGGGAGATTGTTGGAGTTGTGTACTTAATGTCTAGATTTATGTAACGGAAACTCACGATCCATTGCCATTGATCTATTTAATTAAATAAACAATTATTTGCGTTTAATTATTTATAATTAAATATATGCAAATTATAGTCATGTATTTTATACGTTGTAGTTAGTATGGTGTGCATGGGCACACAGAAGATCATACTATCGGTTACTCGTATTTAATCGAACAGACGCTCACGACCTAGATGGACACGAACCAATCCATTGGTATAGTCGTTGTGTGAGAGAGAAAATAATTTATCTTAATTATTTTATCACACTTGTACACTTGGTGTATTGAGCGGATCGCTTGAGACTTATCAATTAGGATTGCTCTGTGATAATTGATTTAAGTCTCGGAGTATTTTATTCTTAATCCTTGAAACAATTGCGGGTGTGTATATTTAATATAAGTGACTTTGATTTTCCAAAGGAATTAACCGATTTAATTATTGGGTTAATTACCGGTTAAGTTGGGTCACTATATTTTATATATGGCATGCCGTGAATTCTTGAAGGGACAGTGTATCCCGGAAGAGTTGATAATATCCCCGAGATGAGCTCATAAGGATTTATTATGTAAACCTCGCGAGTGGATTTGTTCCCGTATAATAAATAAGGTTGAGTGGTACTATTCTCGGATATAACAGATGAATAAATTTATTAAGCAATAAATAAATTTTATTCATGGATATTTAAATCTTAAATACAAGTAATAAATAATACTAACCGGAGAAATATTATTTGATATAATATGGATAAATATTGGGAGTGCAATTTTATTTATATAGTGGAAAAATAAATAAAATTAATATTGATAAGGATTAATGGATTTGGGTTGGACCCAATTTAATCATCAATATTAGAAGCCCAATATTTAATCTCCTTTTGATCCTCTACGTAGCCTATAAAAGCACTACATGGTCTTCACAATTCATTAACCTAAGATACGCCAATCATAAAGTCTTGAAGAGTGAAGAAGATCCATAGGAGTTCGATAGATCGTCGCCCACCCGACGTTCGTGTTGGAGTTGTGTACTTAATGTCTAGATTTAAGTAACGGAAACTCCCAATCCATTGCCATTAATCTATTTAATTAAATAAACAATTATTTGCGTTTAATTATTTATAATTAAATATATGCAAATCATAGTCCTGGATTTTATACGTTGTAGTTAGTATGGTGCAAGCATGGGCGCACAGAAGATCATACTATCGGTTACTCGTATTTAATCGAACAGTTGCTCACGACCTAGATGGACACGGACCAATCCATCGGTATAGTCGTTGTGTGAGAGAGAAAATAATTTATCTTAATTATTTTATCACACTTGTACACTTGGTGTATTGAGCGGATCTGTTTGAGATTTATCGATTAGGATTGCCGGCGATAATCGATTTAAGTCTCAGTGTATTTTATTCTTAATCCCCGATACTATTGCGGGTGTGTATATTTAATATAAGTGACTTTGATTTTCCAAAGGAATTGACTGGTTTAATTACTGGGTCAATTACCGGTTAAGTTGGGTCGCTATATTTTATATATGACATGCCGTGAATACTTGACGGGAAAGTGTATCCCGTAAGGGTTGATAATATCCCCGAGATGAGTTCATAAGGAATTATTATGTAAACCCTGCAGGTGGATTTGTTCCGCATAATAATTAAGGTTGAATGGTACTAGTCTCGGATATAAGAGATGAATAAATTAATTAGCAATAAATTAATTTTATTCATGGATATTTATATCTTAAATACACGGAATAAATAATATTACCGGAGAAATATTATTTGATATAATATGGTTTAATATTGGGAGTGCAATTAATTTATATAGTGGAAAATAAATTAATTAATATTGATAAGGATTAATGGACTTGAGCATTGGGCTCAATTTAATCTTCAATATTAGAAGCCCAATATTCCACCTCCTTAAGATCCCCTACGTAGCCTATAAAAGCACTACATGGTCTTCTCTATTCTCATAACTTGAAGATCACAATTCTAGAGAGAGAAAGTAGAGAGGGAGTGATTTATGTCGTTTTTGTGTTATTTTTCGTTTACGTTTTGTTTCGTTTGAGAGTCGTGTGTTGTTTGTTTTTATTGTTTTAGTTGATGTTTGATGTGTTAGTGTGATTTGATCTCACGAGGTGTGTTGGAGTGGTTTGAGTTTGTTTTGCTGGTCAAAAGTTGAAGAAAGTCGAAGAAACGAGAAGGAACCGAAGAAACCATAAATGGAGAGCGCCAAAATGGAAACGACGGTCGCAGGATGCGAATGGCGGTCGCCGGAGACAGAATGGCGACCGCCGAAAGGGCCAAAAAGAGGCAGCCGTCCAGCCAAGTTTTTTTTGACGAAACGGCGGTCGCCGTTTTGTAAACGGCGGTCGCCGAAATGAATCGGCGGTCGCCGAAATGCATCAGCGGTCGCCGAACGAGGCTGGACATGTGCGCCATCGGCGGTTACGGGGCAGTTTCTTGGGCGTTTGAAGTCCGATTTAAGTGATTCTTTTTGCGTTGGAAAGCTAACTTCCGCCTTCTGAACTTGGGGAAAAGATTGGGGACGAAGCCATTGACAACGGCAACGTTCACAAGTCGAGAACCACGATCGAAGTTCTACGGCCACTACTTTTACTAGTTTGAACTTTAAACTTGATTTCGATTATGTGTTTTAGTTTTCTTAGCTTCTTTTCATGCTTTTAACTTCTTGTAATAAACATCTAGATTTCTAATTGCTTTGATGTTATTTTTATTAATGCTTTATCTTATTTTAATTCTTGATCATGTCTCTTTTGATTATCGTTGTTAAATATTTTGTCAAGATGTTGAACTAAATTTTCATCTTGGATGATGATATGATGAACGAATGAGAATAACTAGCAATTACTTGATTGATCTCAAAACGTCAACATAATCTTAGAATCGTAACCCGATCGGGAGCGAACCTCTAAGTGGATTAAACGTGTGACGACGAGTGAAGTAACCCGACCGGGAGCTTGACTTTCGTATGTTGATTGAATTGATTTAATTGAGTGTTTGTGAAATTATCTTTAATGTTTTGATTGTCATCGTCCAAGTCGTTTTCTCATATTTGTATTTTCATTTTTGCTATTTTTATTTGTCGAACAACTTGAATTTAGGATTTAGAATTATGTCATATGCTTCTAACACGAACATTCACTTGTATATTACTCTTCCGTTTCCTTGGATTGATACCGAGTCAAACTACAACTGACCTCGGATTTTGACGAGAGACGCACGAAAAACGTCTAATCAAAATTGGCGCCGTTGCCGGGGAAACGGATAGTTTTGTTTAAGTGTTTGTTAGTATTAGTTTCATATTTCATTTAGTTTAGTTAGTGTAATTGTCTTGTTGTTTTCTAACCATTTACTTGAGCGTGCATGGTTAACACAAGAAGCAAGGCATTTGAAGAGCTCTATCAACGCAAACTACGTAAAAGATGTATTCACCGATTATGAATCATTATGCTCAAGATCAAATGATGCATCCTCAACCATTTGGACATTCTTTCCAACAACAAGGTGTACATGGAGTAGGTCAACCACAAGGGAAATTCATGATGTCAAATACGATGTTGCAAGGAGGGTATGGAATGCAATACGATGAATATGTATGGAATCCTCAAATGAACGCCCCATTAAAGGTTGAAGAGCAGCAAATGATGGGTGAGCAACAATACCAATCTCATGATTTGAGTTCTCAATTCGAAGAATGGATGATGAAGTATGTGGAAAAAAATGATTTGAGGATGAACAACCTTGAAGTGAAGATTGGAAGCTTTGATGCGGTGTTGGAAGACATTAGTACACAACTTGGGCAAATGGCTACGACACTTGGGAAGCTACAAGAAAAAGATGAGGTCGAAATCTTTCCAAATAAACCATCACATGCTAAGGCTCTTACGGTTTTAAGAGCAGAGAAAGTTGAGGATAACAAAGTGCAAATACCGGAAGACAGGGAAGATGATAACCTTGCTAAAGAGGAGAAAAACGAGGAGAGTGAAGTTGAGGAGGTAGAGGATGAGAAGAAGAAGAGGAGGAGAGTTGCAGAAGATGAAACGAAAAAGGGCTGGTTGCACGAGTTTGAAAAGTTATATCATCCGCCTTTTCAGTTTCCAAGCAACCTTTTAAGCAAGAAGCAAGACCAACATTTTCAGCACATGTATAATTTGTGGGCGGAAGTTTATTTTAAGGATGTAGTCAAGGCGGAGAACATCCTATTATATGGAAGCGGACCGAAAGTGGGAGCAACGGAGGATGATTGGGTGCCTCCGATTCATTTGATTCCAAAGAAAAGAGTATGCAAGGAAGAAGAGAAGAGGAAGAAGAGAGGCTTCGAAAGTAATTTGTGGGCGGAAGTTTATTTTAAGGATGTAGTCAAGGCGGAGAACATCCTATTATATGGAAGCGGACCGAAAGTGGGAGCAACGGAGGATGATTGGGTGCCTCCGATTCATTTGATTCCAAAGAAAAGAGTATGCAAGGAAGAAGAGAAGAGGAAGAAGAGAGGCTTCGAAAGTAAGTCGCATGTAGAAGACGACAAGGATTGGCGACTTGATAAGAAGAAGGGCTGATGTGAGAAGAGAAATAAGTCAAGCTCTCGACATAAAATTGAGCAAGAATAAAGGCTAGGAACGAGATCGTGTTTCAAGAAGTAATTGGCAGCCGACGAACCAAAACTTCCCACCACCCGACATGTGAGAGAGGTCGTGCTAGGTACGACCTTGGTACGTTTTTCTTTTCTTTTTATGTCTTTATGCATGTGTGTGGTGCTTTATTGTTTTGTGTGGTTTAGTTATGTATCTTTTCATTGTTAGTTTGTTTGATTTATGTGAATTGCTTTTCTATGCTCAAAATTTTGATTTGTCCCGAATGTCGTGTGTTTGCATGTGGATATGGTCAAGTTGTTGCTTGAACTCACTTGGTTTGTAGGATGTACCACTTGTTAAGTGTCGAGGAAATGAGTATTTGATAACATGAGTTTTTCCTTGCTATATATACATGTGAGCTTTTGAGCCTATTTTCTTTGGAGAGTACTTATGATATTCCTTGAGTGTTGAACATGAGATTTCTTTGGATTGGTTTCGAGAATGGATGATTGGACTTTGTTGTGACATTGCATGAATAGGAAGTTACTTTGCCATTGTTAAGAATGAGAATATGACGTATGAGATTGCTAGGATTTAACTCCACATTTTTAAAATTTCCCAAAAATGACCGTGCCCGTCGAGGGACTCCCTAGTTAACCTTTTGAGCTTACATGGTTCCTTTTCTTGTAACCGAGAGTTCCACGAGCGATGTGAGATTTTGAGAGGTGTTGCAAGATTGTTTTGAAAGTTAATACGGGATTGTGATGATTGTAAACGTGTTTTCTCGTATAAAGGCAAGCTATAATAAGAAAAAGCTTACTCCCTATAAAAAAAAGCAAAAAAAAAAAAATCGAATACTCTTTGGTTGTGAGAACAATTGATGAGGGATGAAAAAAAAAGCAAAAAGCAATAAGAGAAAAAACAAAAAAAAAAAAAAGTAAAAAGCGGGGAGTACTAAGACTAAAAGCCTAACGAGACATGATTTTATTGACGTGTATTAATGTTATAAGGGGGGTTGTGATGATTTACATTTGGTGATGGAGGGGGTTGTGTGAGTACATTTGGTGTAGGAGGTTGACGAGAGCGGTTAATTGATCTCTTATTTTTCTTTCGATTACTACCTATTACCCGAGCCTACCATATTGCAATCTCGTACCGATTCTTGGTTCTTCTTTGTCAAAGTATGCGGATTTTCTTGTGATGTATTGATTTATATATTCTCGATGTGCTTGATGAGTGGTGACCATTTCATTTTCCGAGGGATACATTTTGAGAAATGAGGTGAGCTTGAGTGACATGATATCATTATTCTCATTTTTCTCGTTTTTGACAAGTGGTTGGTTTGTGGTTTGTTAGTGAGTTCAAAGTACGTGATTTGTGCAAACATGTTGTTGATGATTTTACCTTGCTCGGGACTAGCAAGGATTTGAGCGTGGGGGGGTGATTTATGTCGTTTTTGTGTTATTTTTCGTTTACGTTTTGTTTCGTTTGAGAGTCGTGTGTTGTTTGTTTTTATTGTTTTAGTTGATGTTTGATGTGTTAGTGTGATTTGATCTCACGAGGTGTGTTGGAGTGGTTTGAGTTTGTTTTGTAGGTCAAAAGTTGAAGAAATTCGAAGAAACGAGAAGGAACCGAAGAAACCATAAATGGAGAGCGCCAAAATGGAAACGACGGTCGCAGGATGCGAATGGCGGTCGCCGGAGACAGAATGGCGACCGCCGAAAGGGCCAAAAAGAGGCAGCCGTCCAGCCAAGTTTTTTTTGACGAAACGGCGGTCGCCGTTTTGTAAACGGCGGTCGCCGAAATGAATCGGCGGTCGCCGAAATGCATCAGCGGTCGCCGAACGAGGCTGGACAGGTGCGCCATCGGCGGTTACGGGGCAGTTTCTTGGGCGTTTGAAGTCCGATTTAAGTGATTATTTTTGCGTTGGAAAGCTAACTTCCGCCTTCTGAACTTGGGGAAAAGATTGGGGACGAAGCCATTGACAACGGCAACGTTCACAAGTCGAGAACCACGATCGAAGTTCTACGGCCACTACTTTTACTAGTTTGAACTTTAAACTTGATTTCGATTATGTGTTTTAGTTTTCTTAGCTTCTTTTCATGCTTTTAACTTCTTGTAATAAACATCTAGATTTCTAATTGCTTTGATGTTATTTTTATTAATGCTTTATCTTATTTTAATTCTTGATCATGTCTCTTTTGATTATCGTTGTTAAATATTTTGTCAAGATGTTGAACTAAATTTTCATCTTGGATGATGATATGATGAACGAATGAGAATAACTAGCAATTACTTGATTGATCTCAAAACGTCAACATAATCTTAGAATCGTAACCCGATCGGGAGCGAACCTCTAAGTGGATTAAACGTGTGACGACGAGTGAAGTAACCCGACCGGGAGCTTGACTTTCGTATGTTGATTGAATTGATTTAATTGAGTGTTTGTGAAATTATCTTTAATGTTTTGATTGTCATCGTCCAAGTCGTTTTCTCATATTTGTATTTTCATTTTTGCTATTTTTATTTGTCGAACAACTTGAATTTAGGATTTAGAATTATGTCATATGCTTCTAACACGAACATTCACTTGTATATTACTCTTCCGTTTCCTTGGATTGATACCGAGTCAAACTACAATTGACCTCGGATTTTGATGAGAGACGCACGAAAAACGTCTAATCAGGGAGATCCATGGAGTTCGGAAGATCGTCGCCCACCCGACGTTCGAGCTAGTGCAAGGAATACGTGGGAAGGTCTCAAGGTCTTCATAGATCTCGTTTCTCCGTACAACGAGAACAAAGGTAAAATCACGAACCCCCTCGATGATTTTAATTTAATTATCGTCATATGCACATGAACCAAGATCCGGGGATGAACGAAACCGGGGACGGGGATCGACTTCGCGGTGGTGATCGAAGATCACCGGACCGCGGAAGGTCGGGAGATCCCCGCCGGGATCGAGAGCATCAAACCCTCGGCTGGACGCCGATGGTGGCGATCGGCCCTAGGGCACGATCGCCGATCGCGCAAAGGAGGAGCCCCGGCTGGACGCCGGGGCGTGCGATCGACTTTGAGTCGATCGCTGGGGCGCCGCGGGCTGGTGCCGCGGCTGTCCGCTGGGCGGACGCCCCTCCTCCACGGCGGTGGCGGTGAGTCGCCGGACTCACCGCCGGGGGGCTGCTACGAGCAGCCCGCGGGGATGCGCGTGCATCCCCGGCGATCGTATTCAATCGCGAGCCCCTCGCGGGGCTCGGCTGGACATGCCGCGGGTTTATCCCGCGGCGGTGGTTGTTCGGTCGGGCCCGGCTCGCGCGGTGGTTCGTGGTTGTTTTCCGGCGAAGGGATTTCGATTGGGTTGTCGGTTCCGCAATTTTGACAATCCGGATATTCGAAGGATTTCGGTCGGAATTAATTAGATAATTTATTTATTTAAATTTATTAATTCCGGGATATCGATTTCCAACAGTTCGAACGGAGTGCAAGGAATACGTGGGAAGATCGCAAGGTCATCTTGATTTCGTTTCTCCGAACAACGAATCGAAGGTAAAAATCTAAACGCGCTTTATGATTTTAATTTGATTCGATTATTGAAAATACCGTAGGACGAAGATCCGAAGATCGAAGCCCGGAATAGACGGACGAACGCGTGGTGGTGGCGAATCCACCGGACCACGGCGTGCGCCCGCCTAGGGTTTCGGCCGTGGGCATGGGGGCGAACCCTCGGCTGGGCCGAGGGTGAGCGATCGATCACAAGGATCGATCGCTGGGCACGGGCTGGTGCCGTGCCCTACCCCGCCGTGAAGGCGGGGACCTCCTGGTGGCGGCGAGTCGCCGGACTCGCCGCGGGGGCTGCTGGGAAGCCCCACCCCGATCGATCGCCGGCGTGCGATCGATCCCTCGATCGTATGAACCCCGGCTCGCGGGGGTTCGGCTGGGGGCGGGCTGCGTGCCTTCGGGCGCGTGGTCTCCAAAGGCCGGACTCCGGCGGATGAGTCGGTGCTCGTGTGATCTCCGGCGAAGGGTTCGTTCGGGTTATTGGTTTCCGCAAATTTAAATAACCCGGGATATCGAATTCCAGCAGATAATACCACTGACTATGTTTTACGACTAAAGAAAATTTCGTACTTTCTTTGAGAGGATAATCAGACTTCCAGTACCCAGACTGTTTGCATCGAGAACACTTGCCTCACGGCTTTCTCGCCCCATCTCGTGGTCCAAGTAGATTAGGACCACTGGGTTTCTTTGCTTGCTTTTCCTTTCCCCCGGTTTTGCCCTTAGGTTCGAAACCTTTGGCATTGGCTACAAGAGCTTGCGATTTCCGTCTAACTCGTCCAAAAGGTCCATCATCTCGAAAACGTGTTCAAGCGTTTCCTCGAATCGAATGGCCTTTATGAGTATCCTCATCGCCTCTTGTCTAGCCCCTATGTCATGTCTAAACATCTCCTTGAGTTTGAACATGACATCAAAATCAGTCCTTTCCTCATCAGTTAAGACATTCGTAGGTCCGGGAGGACAAAGCTCACTGAGTACAAACTTGTACTCTTCAACAGTTTGGGCAATTTCCAGATTTCTATTCCAATCATTACATTTAGGGACCAGTGAGTTAAAATCCTTACGTATCACATAAAGTGGGTTCAAAGCCATTTCCTAATCTATGAGCACATATAACAACAAACAATTGATTTAATCTCCGATATTATCTCCCTCAAATAATATCATTAAATCACTAATCACATCTAAAATCCCATCAGATATGGCAAGCCACGTGGTGTGGACGTTTACCTATCCAAACGATTTATCAATTAGATTTGCTTCGGTCATACATCACTTATAGCGTAACTTCGTGGGGAAGAATACTATAATGCGTATCTAAGTGTAAACCATTACTCAGTACTAAAGTAAATCGTTTGGAACCGCTACATCACCGCAAGCCACGTGGTGTGGACGTTTACGATGATTTCACAATTCTTCACAATTCCTTATAACTGTCTACATCAATTAATCCAAAATCCGTTAGTATAGCAAGCCACGTGGTGTGGACGTTTACTACACCAAGAGACTTTTATAATTGACTCCCAATTACTTGATCCATTCGATTTTTGTAAATCAGGACACGGAGAATCATAAGTGAAACTCGAAGTTTCTTACCAGTGATTCACCATGCGAACAACCCTATCTCTCATAAAATGAGGGAGCCGAGCAGACAATCGATCCATTTCAAAAAATGGTACGAAGGTCTCTAATTTGTGTCATCCACGTGACCAAGTATCTTTGGCTCCATTCCACTCCCCGGGGTGAGAATGAGTCGACTTGAAATCAGTTTCAGAAAGACAAATTAGGCATTGTTTGATAAACTCAATCAATGTTTCTCGTAAGAGGAATTACAAGAATTCTCCTCCAATGACTTGTCTATACGAACTTCGAAAGTCCATAAAAGTCACCAAGAGAACAGCACTGGAGACCATGGGATTGTTTCAAATCCCTCTCCCACTTAGTTTTTTATAACAAAGGGATACGCTATCTAATGCATAAATAAAATACACATAAGCATAATCACAGACATACATTTCATGCAAGTACGTACACAAATAATCAAATAATTGCTCAAGTAAAATTATTTCTCGACTATTCGTACCTTGATGAATTCCTGCATGCTTGTCTTGAGTCTTCATTCTACGTCTTGAATACTTTGCCGAGCGACGGAAAAATTCTTTGATTTTCATATTTAATTTATTTTAAATAAAATCTAAGATTTCCAATTCAAAATAAATTTGAATCAATCTAATGATTTTAAATAAAATACTCCAATTAAATAAAATCAATTTCATTGATTTGCATATTTATTTCTATTTTAAATAAAATCCAAGATTTCCAATTCAAAATAAATTTGAATTAATCTAATGATTTTAAATAAAACACTTAAATTAAATAAAATCAATTTTATTAAAATCCATTGATTTCCATATATAATTCTATTCTAAATAAAATCCAAGATTTTCCAATTCAAAATAAATTTTGAATTAATCTAATGATTTTAAATAAAATACATAAATTAAATAAAATCAATATTTTAATAATTTTTCAATCCTATTTAGATTAGATCTCAATAATCCTAATCAAAATCAATTTTTGATTCTTCTTAAGACTTCTAATCCAAGTAGGTATAGGATATCTAGAGAAACTAGGATTTTATTTTCTAATTTCAATCTCCATCTAATTCCATTATTTAATTCCATAATTAAGAAATCTAATCCAAATAAAATTTGAATTAATTCCAAAATTAAATTAAATAAAGTTAGAAAGATTAAATTATTTCCGGAAAGATCGGATTTACCGGGAAGAACCGGAAATCAAATTTCCGGTCGACCCAACATCGAACCCGCGCATAGCACATGCCCAAGCCATACTAGCCATGCACATGCATGTAGACTAGGCCATGCATCCAATTTAATTCACGCATACATCACCATTAAAACAATGGTGTCGGCATCCTTCAAAAACAATGTCGGCTGACATGCTTTCTAAAGAAGCAACGCGTGAAGAATTCGATCGTCTTCTTCAGCGAGCGGCGTTCCTGCAGCGGCCTGGTCAATCTCCGGCACGACGTCTCCCTTGACTACTCATGCCATCGACCCGCTGCGATCATGTGGACCCACCGCACGAGCAGCCCGCGATCGAGACGAACGAACTCGGCCGTCCGATCGATCGCGCCGGAGCAGCTGACTTCCGGCTTGACGACGCCGTCGAAGTCGCATGCCATCGACTTCGCTCCAGCAGCATCCCGCTCTTAAGAGATCGCCGAGCTCGATTCCGAAACCGCGTCCGTGAATAAATGCTCGGCTCGGCTCCCTCATTTCATGAGAAATAAAGTTGTTCGCATGGTGAATCACTAGTTAGAAACTTCGAGTTTCACTTATGATTCTCCGCGTCTTGATTTACAAAAATCGAATGGATCAAGTAATTGGGAGTCAATTATAAAAATATTTTGGTGTAGTAAACGTCCACACAAACGTGGCTTGCTATACTAAATGGGATTTTGGAATAATTGATGTAGACAGTTATAGGGAATTGTGCAGGATTGTGAGTTTTCGTAAACGTCGACACAAACGTGGCTTGCGGTGATGTAGCGATTCCAAGCGATTCACCTTAGTACTGAGTAATGGTTTACACTTAGGTACGCTTTATAGTATTCTTCCCAACGAAGTAACGCTATAATGATGTAAGACCGAAGTAAATCTAATTGTTAAATCATTTGGATAAGTAAACGTCCACACTAACGTGGCTTACCATATCTGATGGGATTTTAGATGTAATTAGTAATTTAATGATATTATTTGAGGGAGATAATATCGGCATTAAATTGATTATTTGTTTATATGTGCTTATAGGTTTAGAGAATAGCTATGAATCCACTTTCTGTGATACTCATGGAATTTAACGCACTGGTTCCATACTGTGTTGGTTGGAATAGAGAACTGGACATTGCCCAGACTGTTAAAGAGTACAAGATTGTACTCAGTGAGTTTTGTCCTCCTGAACCTACAAGTGTCTCAACTGATGAGGAAAGAGCTGATTTTAAGAAGTGGGACAATGCTTTTGCATTAACCACTAATTATGATATCATGCTCAAACTCAAGCTAATGTTTGGACACGACGTAAAGGCTAGAAAAGAGGCGATGAGGATACTCATAAAGGTCAGTTGGTTCGAGAAAACGCTTGAACACTTTTTCGAGATGTTGGACCTTTTGGATGAGTTAAGACAATCGCAAGCTCTTATAGCCAAGGCCAAAGGTTTCGAACCTAAGGGCATAGATTATTCTCAAAGAAGACAGTCTGTGTACTGGAAGTCTATATTTTCTCCACAGGAAGGTATGAGATTTTTCTTTAGTCATTAAAACATAGTCAGCGGTATTATCTACCAGAAACTTGGTGAGTAGATATGGAACCACTGATGGTATGTGTGCATTTTAAATGCAGGGTCCCAGGAAACCCAACGACTTGGAAAAGAAAGAATCGTCATGGGAAATGCTGTGGAGGAGGCAGTTGTTGTAGTAGAGGACATATTTATGAATAGTTATAGGATTTCATTTCAAGTTTATTGCTTTATGTACCCCTTTATTTTAGAAAGAACTTCGTTATGGTTTTGTATTATTAATGAATGGATATTTGATTTCTTTAATCATTTGATGGTTTTGATAAGAAATAATGGTATTATCTATTCTGGTACATTAGATAACAATATATGAATGATGAATCCTAAGTCTACCACGATGCAACAAACCGTTCTATAACTTGTTTTACTTATTGGATGTATTTCTTTATTGAATCATTATACTTGTGAATTCTTGTGCTCCGTCGTATTTATTCAAATAAGATTCAAAGGTCGAAATTTATTTGATCAATTATAGTTGAAGGAATGGACCTTCCGACCTAAGAATTAAATTTGGAAGATAATACAACTAAGCAGACCTTTATGGATAAAGGATAGAATCCGGACAAGTATTGAAATTGATTAAATACTTATATATGCAGACATATGTGTACTTAGAAAGGTGCGAGTAATTCTTTTAAAGAATACTCGAAGATGGATTAGAGTACTTGATGTGCCACAAAAGCAAAGTGTTTTGACAAGTCAATGGACACAAAGCTATTATGGGGAACCTTCAAAGTATATCCATTAGAAGCCTGCGACTTGATCGCAGAGGCAAGTACCTATCTAAGTAATTCATAGCATAATCAGAGAATGGGATTGGATCCCAAATGACCGCACCATACACTCTAGTGTAGAAATGGTGTGGAGGGAGATAAGAAATCGAATTCTAATAGTAAAAGGATAAGTTATTTCGGAACTACCTATGTTCTATGGATATTTCTGGAAAAAGAACGGCACATTTAAATGTGGTTGTAGGATATCCTAGAAGAACAAAAGGTTGTGTGTTCAATAGTACTATGAACCAGAAGGACGTTATCGCCCGGTTCTTAAAGGAAGACTATTAGATGAACCACAAAGCCCGAAGTGACGTAATACTTTGGAATAAGAGAGAGAGAGAAGAAAAGACTGAGAACCAGCCAAACCGAGTAGCAGTACACCACTAACTGCACCTACTGTTATTACTGTTTATACACCGGAATGTCATTGTAGTGGGAGGTTGTTGGACAACCGGAGATTTTTCATAAGACTGGAAGAGTTTCAAACTATGGATCTAGTATACATGAAATCGATCCCTAGTTCTGCACAGGGGCAGTACTAAATCTAAATGTGCCTACTTGGAAAGCAATAAAGTATTATTGCTAAGAGGCAAGATCATTTAGAGTACAAGCTTAGTTAATCCACTTATGGATTGTTAGAAAGCTATGAATCGTGGAACTTGCGAATTGATGAGATAGTCCATTTGATGGATTCATCAAAGGGCATAGACGAGAAAGGTGTATTAGAAGCATAATGGAAACAAGGTGGTGTTTCTCGGAATTTTATGTAGATGACATTTTATCATTGGCAACAATGTAAAGATTTTGTCAGACATAAAATGATGGTTGTCTAAATAAATCGAGATATAAATTGAGTAGAAGTTAGAGCATGTTCTTAAGATCTTTGATCTCAAGATAAGAACATTGTACTTCTCCTAGATACCTTATACGATTATGGTTCGTTTTAAACATGCAGAATTCCGAGAAAGGTCGTTACCTTTCAGATACGGAATGCATCTATCTAAATATATGTGTTTGGAACACTTAAAGGAGATAAACGCAGAGAAAGCAATTTCCTACACTTTGAGTGTGGAAAGCTCAATAAATGCAATGTTGAAAAACGAGAACCTGATATGAACTATGCGGTTTGCGTAGTGGGAGGATATCGAAGTAATCTTATCAAGAGATATTCGGATGTTGTGAAAGTACTTTCGAAGTACTGGATTATGGAGAACACGAATTCTTCTTGGATTACATTTTCTCAGGTCTCAAATGAGATTAGGACCAGTGTAAGTCGATATCAGGCTATGTGTTCACTTTTGAAAGAGGTGGAGCTTTAAGATGAGAGAGTGATAAGCACGATGCTTTTCGAACTCTATCATAACTGAATGGCAGCCTCAGAGGCAGCCAAAATTTTGGTTGGGCTCCGAGATAACCTCTGGACTTCGATATGATTCTTGTTGTATATGTGGGTTAACTGAAAGAAGAGAGACTTGGATATTTATTGAATCGCGTAGCAACGCTTTCCTTAAAGAGTATTTCGACCCTATTTAGCTTGGGTATCACAAAATCCCTCGCAGGATAAGACAATAACGACACTCGCGTCTTAGGATTAGAACACGAGCAACTTATGGAACTTTATGTAATATTTGTTGCTTCAAAGCTCTCAATTTCATAGGTGATGTTGTGTGTATTCAGAAAATGAATTACACTCCCTTATATAGGTTTTAGACACACCTTCCTTTGAACATAAGCACCCTTTAGTTGAATAGGTACCTTTTAGTAAACACACCTTTTCACTAAGCACCTTTTCAGGTTGTTTTGCATGGCTATTCATGTAATTTCGAATTTGCATACAATATATGATATTAATTCATTACTTAGCCATGCAAACCATGCAACTCGAGATTATAAGTATTAATCCGTATCAATTTTATATGAACGTGTACTCCACACTTCTCCAAATTCATATTCTATTGACTAGGATTAATCCAAACCTTGAATGATTCCGATCACATTAAACGGACAATGATTTCACTTAAATCATCAACATTCCTCCCCTATTTAAGTGCAATCCTTGAATCATACAAATTCAACAAATAAAACCAAACTCGTGCATAAAATGAAAATGTCTTAAAGATTGAATTTTCATCTTAGTGAATCATACTTTACAAATATTCGAGAATCACGGTGTCTTAAAGATTGAACCGTTCAACCCATCTGAATACATGAAGACAAAACACACACAAGGTTATTACAATTCCATAAGGAAAACCGACACAAAATTAGGCCTTGTGTCCCTATCGCAATGAAATTTCTTCAACACTTTCTCAATGTAATGAGATTGTGTTAAAGTAATAGCATTGTTCTCACGTTTGATTTTTATTACCAAAATCACATCCGCCTCCCCCATGTCCTTCATGTCAAAGCTTGATGATAAAAATGCCTTAGTAAGGTCCACTTGTCTTTGGTCAGTACCAAAGATAAGCATATCATCAACATATAGACAAATGATGACTCCTTTACCAAAGTCATCGAATTTGCTATACACACACTTGTCTGATTGATTTAATTTAAATCCATTTGACAAGATTACTTCATCAAATTTTTGATGCCACTGCTTAGGTGCTTGTTTCAATCCATACAAGGATTTAACGAGTTTACATACTTTATGCTCATTACCAGGCATAACGAACCCTTCAAGTTGTTTCATGTAAGTCTCTTCCTCTAACTCACCGTTAAGAAATGCCGTTTTTACATCCATTTGATGGATCACTAGATTATTTATTGCAGCCAAAGCTATCAATAATCTAATCGTAGTTATTCTCGCAACAGGGGCATAAGTATCGAAAAATCAATGCCTTCTTTTTGCCTAAAGCTTTGAATAACCAATCGGGCTTTATACTTGTCGATTGAACCATCGACTTTCATCTTCTTCTTGAAGATCCACTTGCATCCTAATGGTTTACAACCATTAGGTAAATTAGCAAGTACCCAAGTGTTGTTTTCCATAATGGAATCCATCTCATCATTGATGGCTTCTTTCCAAAATGCAACATCTTGCGATTTCATGACTTCCTCGTATGTTTTAGGCTCATCATCAACATGATAGCAATACGAGTATTGGAAGCCAACTTCGTCCCTTGTTCCTTCAACCAAAAAGGTCTGGAAATTGGGACCGAACGATTTCTTAGTCCTTATCCTCGTGCCTCGACGAGGTTCAAGTGACTCAGGCTGGGGCACGGATAAATCCGAACTTTCAGCCACCTTAGGTTCCAAATCCTTGGGCCTAACCATTGATGTAAATCGAGTTTCATCAAATATTGCGTCCCTCGATTCTATGATGGAATGAATCGCCACTGAATCATTCGGCTCAATCAAGTAGAATCGATACGCCTTGGAATGCACAGCATATCCAACAAAGATGCAATCAATGCCTCTTTCTCCCAAATTTTTCCTTTTGGGATCCGGTAGTCTTACGACAGCTCGACAGCCCCAAACCTTAAGGTAATTAAGGTTCGGCTTCTTTTTGTACCAAAGTTCGTAGGGGGTAACTTTGTTCCTTTTATTAGGAACCCTATTTAATAAATAGCAAGTCGTTAACACGGCTTCTCCCCAAAATCCACTATTCAAACCCGAATAGGATAACATGGAATTCACCATTTCCTTTAGTACACGGTTCTTCCTTTCGGATATACCGTTTTGTTTAGGAGTATAGGGCGCAGTTATTTCATGAATAATACCACATGATTCAAACAAAACAGGATCATAATATTCACCTCCCCTATCGGATCTCAACTTTTTAATCATGCACTCTTGTTGTAGTTCAACTTCAGTTTTAAATACTTTAAACTTTTCTAGCGCTTCATCTTTAGTACTTAGCAGAAATACATAGCAAAATCTAGAATAATCATCTATGAAAGTTATTAAGTATTTCTTATTCCCCAACGAAGGTGTAGCATGGAAATCACATAAGTCGCTATGTATAAGTTCAAGCATACAAGATTCACGTTGAACATCTTTAAAAGGCTGCCTAACAATTTTAGTTAGCATGCATGTATTACACTTATCTTTTTCTAAGTTCATGGCAGGAATTAGATCAAGTTTAGACATTTCAATCATACGCTTATAATGAACATGTCCTATTCTAGCATGCCAAAGTAATGAATCATTAACATTGGAAGAAATCATAAGCACTGAATCAGAATTTTTATTTATTTATAATATTAAACATGAACATCCCACACCGTTCTTAGTCAAAACATATTTATTAGATTCATAAACTTGTTTATATCCGTACTTGGATAAAACACTACCGGATACAAGGTTTTTCCTGATTCCGGGTACATGTAATACATCTAATAATACTAAGGACTTTCCGGAACTAAATTCCAACAACACTTCTCCGCGACCAAGAATAGGGGCAGTTGACTCGTTTCCCATGTAAAGCACCGATTCATCTTTAACCGGTTCATACTTCTGAAACCAATGACGATCTTTGCATACATGTTTGGTTGCACCCGAGTCAATCGACCATGCCACCGAATCATCCTGCATATAAAATGCTTCAGAAACTATAGGCACATAATTTATATCAACAACTAAATTATGAGTCTTAGTCTCACCTTGATTGGTGTTCGAACTCTGGTCATTAGACCTTTGTCCCGAGCGATTTTTCATCTTTCCCTTCTTTTTATTTTTTGCACGACAATCACTTTTAAAGTGACCCGTTTTCCGCATATCCAGCAAGCGCCCTTAGGCTTCTTACTCCCAGCATTATTGCTGTTGTTGTTGTAAGGACGCTTTGTCCCTCGGTTCTTATACGAACTCTCCCCTGCTTCCATCATATTGATAGTTACAGACCTTATATGTTCCTTGTCCTTGGGTTTTTCACCCTCTTGCGCCCTTAGAGATTCCTCTATGCGCAAGTGACTACCGAGTTGTACTAAAGACAACTCTTCCTTTTTATGCTTCAGAGTGTGTTTGAAGTCTTTCCACGACGGAGGTAATTTGTCTATAATACTAGACACCGAGATGGACTCATCCATCTTCATATTATGTTGGGTAAATTGACCCAAAATCCGGAGCAATTCATTATATTGCTCCATTACCGGCCTTCCGCCGCACATTTTGTAATTCATAAAATTACAAACCAGGAACTTCTTACTAGAAGCGTCCTCGTCAATGTACTTGGATTCAAGATTATCCCATAGTTCTTTAGCAGATTCAACGTTTTGATAGATGTCAAAGAGTGAGTCAGACATACCGTTTAATATATGCCCACGACATATATAATCGTCGTTCTCCCACTTGCACCGTTTCCGAGTTTCCTCCGGCATTTCGTTGTCCTTTGCTTCTGGTTGTGGAGTGCTTAGCACGTACACCACCTTCAATGTTGTTAGCATAAAATGCATCTTCTTTTGCCACCTTCTAAAATCTACGCCTTCAAATTTCTCCAACTTTCCAAACTTGCTAGTCATCTCTCGAACCGCTTCCATCTTTCAGTATATGGAAATACTCTTAAAGATTGTTGTATATATGGGTTAACTGAAAGAAGAGAGACTTGGATATTTATTGAATCGCGTAGCAACGCTTTCCGTAAAGACTATTTCGACCCTATTTAGCCTGGGTATCACGAAATCCCTCGCAGGATAAGACAATAACGACACTCGCGTCTTAGGCTTAGAACACGAGCAACTTATGGAACTTTATGTAATATTTGTTTCTTCAAAGCTCTCAATTTCGTAGGTGATGTTGTGTGTATTCAGAAAATGAATTACACTCCCTTATATAGGTTTTAGACACCCCTTCCTTTGAACATAAGCACCCTTTAGTTGAATAGGTATCTTTAAGTGAACACACCCTTTCACTAAGCACCTATTCATATTGTTTTGCATGGCTATTCATGCAATTTCGAATTTGCATACAATATATGATATTAAATCATTACTTAGCCATGCAAACCATGCAACTACGAGATTAAACTCGACATGCATCAACATGCTAATTCAAAGTATTAATCCATATCAATTTTATATGAACGTGTACTCCACACTTCTCCAAATTCATATTCTATTGACTAGGATTAATCCAAAGCCTTGAATGATTCCAATCACATTAAACGGACAATGATTTCACTTAAATCATCAACAATTCTTAGTTCACCAAAGTCTATGTATATAGCGGTGCATGGTAAACTGAAAGAAGTCATAAGTCCATAGTGAAGATAACACATAGAGCTCAAGTACCACCTGATACGAATCATCGTCTGGTAAGACGACGCTGTAGTCACCAAGATAACTTCAGGGACGGCAACCTAGATTGCCCATTCACATGGTACTTCTTCGAAGTACAGTTTAAGCACGTGATGGGTATGAGAGTCGGGAGTTTGGAAGAAATGACTAGACCTTAGTATAAGTGGGAGATTGTTGGAGTTGTATACTTAATGTCTAGATTTAAGCAACGTAAACTCCCGATCATAGCATTTAATCTATTTAATTAAATGAACAATTGTTTGCCTTTAATTATTGATAATTAAATATATGCAAATATAGTCCTGGATTATACACGTTGTAGTTAGTATGGTGTGCGTCGTCACACGGAAGATCATACTATCGGTTACTCGTATATAATCGAACAGAAGCTCACGACTTTGATGGACAAGGACCAATCCATCGGTATAGTCGTTGTATGAGAGAGAAAATAATTGGTCTTGATTATTTTATCATACTTGTACACTTGGTGTATAGAGCGGATCGCTTCAGATTTATCGATTAGGATTGCCTCAGATAATCGATTTAAATCTCAGTGTATTTTATTCTTAATCCCCGATATTATTGCGGGTGTGTATATTTAATATTAGTGACTTTGATTTTCCAAATGAATTGATTGATTAGTATAACCAGTCAATTACCGTTAAAGTTGTGTCACGGTATTTTATATATGACACGCCGTGAATTTTGGACGGGAAAGTGTATCCCGATAAGGGTTGATAATATCCCCGAGATGAGTTCATAAGAAATTATTATGTAAACCTCATGAGTGGATTTGTTCCGCATAATGATTAAAGTTGAATGGTACTAGTCTCGGATAAAAGAGATGAATAAATTAATTAGCAATAAATTAATTTTATTCATGGATATTTATATCTTAAATACACGGAATAAATAATACTACCGGAGATAATATTATTTTATATAATATGGTTTAATATTGGGAATGAAATTATATTTATATAGTGGAAAATAAATATAATTAATAATAGTAAGGATTAATAGATTTGGCCTTGGGCTCAATTTAATTACTATTATTAGAAGCCCAATATTCCACCTCCTTTAGATCCCCTACGTAGCCTATAAAAGCACTACATGGCCTTCATAAATCATTAAGTCAAGAATATCATACTTGATAGTTCTAGAGAGTTGAAGGAGATCCATAGAAGTTCGGAGGATCGTCGCCCACACGACGTTCGAACGAAGTGCGAGGAATACGTAGGATGATTCAAAGTTCATCGAATCTAGATCTCGTTTCTCCGAACAACGAATCGAAGGTAATAAAATCATAAACCCCCTTATGATTTTAATCGATTATTTATCGTAAAACATACATGAACAAAGATCCGGGAAACGAACGAGACCGGGGACAAGGATAGACCGGGCGGTGGTGGTCGAAGACCACCGGACCGCCGGCGGTCTAGAGATCCCCGCCGGGATCGATCCTCGACTGGGAGCCAAGGGGGCGATCGAACCTAGGGTTCGATCGCGGTGACGCGTGAAACCCTCGGCTGGAGCCGAGGGGCGATCGAGCCCGTGAGCTCGATCGCGGGCAAGCTGCGGGTTCTCCCGCAGCGTCCTCGTATGAGCTACGGGATTCCTCGCAGCGGTAATGCGAGGGGCTAAGCCCTCGCGAGCAGCGGGTCACGCGACCCGCTGCGGGGCTGCTACGAGCAGCCCCGGGGATGCCTCGTGCATCCCCAGCGATCAGCCGCGAGGCGATCGCGAGCCCCGCGCGGGGACTCGGCTGGGCACCACGGGCGGACCGTGGTGGTGCTCGGTTGAGCTCCGGCTCGTGCGGCGGTTTGCGGTTGGTTCTCCGGCGATCGAGGATTTCGGTTGGGTTATCGGTTCCGCAATTTGTTTTTTGATAGCCCGGGATATCGATTTCCAACACTTCTTCCCAGTCACCACATTCCGGTTCATATCATCTCTCATCTTAAAGTAGAAAGGTCTAATGTGACCGGGTTCATTGCAGTAGTGAAACACATGTTTTCTCTTTTGACGACCTTCAGCATACGTTGAAGTCTTGACCTTGACAGGTTTAGAGTGAGAAAATTGTACATTCGGTTTCCCGTTCTAAGGTTTGTCCAACTTCTTCAGCAATGTCTTCTCATATGGCAAGATACCACGAGGATGTTTCACGATGGACTTAGGAAATTGATGTCTTCGTTTTCAAGCAAGTAGTCGAGATCGACTTTTGAGTTTTAGCTTTCAGAGATGTAACAACCTTCTTTCCTTCAGCAATTTCCTTACGTTTCAAGCTTTCAGAATCATCTTTGGTCATACTCTCAGAAGAGTCTGTAGAAGCTTTGACAAAGGTCACTTCTTTCTTTTCGGGTGTAGTATAGATGGATTCAAAAACTTTCTGAAAACCAAGTCCAACCCGACTTGGGTTCATGTAAGATGCAGCGTTGTCAAACACCGAAGAGTTTGTGTTCATCTTTTTCAGAAGTTCATCGGTTATATGAAGATTCTCTTTCTAAACATACCGTTCTTTATCACACATAGCTAAATCAGTTTGAGCTTTCGTCAAAGATGACTTTAGCTCATCATTCTCAGCATCGGAGTTCTTGAAGAGAGTTTGTAGTTTCTTCACTTCAGATGTTTCCTTCTAAAGCGATGCCTTCAGTTTCAAATTTTCAGAGTTCGACTTCTCAAATGATTCTCTTAGTGTAACAACTTCCTTGAAGTATTTGTGCTTCTCTTCGAAGAGATCATCAAATTTACTTTTCAGATTTTTAAGAGAATTCTTTAAGTTCAGATTCTCACATTTATTCTTCTAAACTGATTTTCTCAACTCAACAACCTCATCATACATCTTGCGTTTCTCATCAGAGAGTTCATCAAAATATTCTTTCAAAAATTTCAGTGACACTTCGAGTGTACTATTCTCAGTGATAGCTAAGTCATGTAGTCTTTCAATTTCAGAATGACTCTCCCTCAGAGTGAGTAGCTCAATACATACATCTTAAATTTGAGACACTTCAGGTGTCTTCTCTATCTCTTCAGCTTCAGACACGGATTCATCATTCGAGAAAATATCATCATCACAGAAATTTCGGTTTACTGAGGCCACACGGAAGATGTTGTCAGCTGTTGTAGTATACTTTAGGAATGTATTAAGTTAAAAGTTTTCAACTTCGAAATTCGCAAGATCGAAGTCTTCATCAAAAGTGACATCCAGAGCGTTGTCCTCATCTTCATCAGAGTTATCATCATCAGAGGCATCATCCTCAAATATCACGTTTTCATCATCAAACACCACATAGCTCACAGGAAGTTTCTTTTTACGATGTAAGTTAGTACATTCATATTTTACGTGTCCAAACCCCTTGCACTCATAGCATTGCATCTTAGAAACATCTTTGCTACTAGAAGTGTATGGTGATAGCTTTGTCCCTTTAAACCTCTTGTCAGATGAAGATCCCTGATTTTGGTTTTCCGGAGTACTTGGGTATGAGTTAGACATTTTCTAAAATTATCGGAAATTTCGAGCTCGGTTCTTTCTCTTAAAATCTTGTTTCACAAGATAGGTGACTATATCAGTGAAACCCAGTGGTATTATCTACCGGAGCTTGGTGTATTGGGCGGATCGCTTGAGTTTTATCGATTAAGATTGCCTTAGATAATCGATTTAAGTCTCAGTGTATTTTATTCTTAATCCCCCATACTATTGCGGGTGTGTATATTTAATATAAGTGACTTTGATTTTCCAAAGGAAATGACTGATTAGAATAATCAGTCGATTATCGGTAAAGTTGGGTCATTGTATTTTATGTATGATATGCCGTGAATTCTTGACGGGAAAGTGTGTCCCGATAAGGGTTGATAATGTCCCCGAGATGAGTTCATAAAGAATTATTATGTAAACCCTGCAAGTGGATTTGTTCCGCATAATAATTAAGGTTGAATGGTACTAGTCTTGAATACAAGAGATGAATAAATTAATTAGCAATAAATTAATTTTATTCATGGACATTTCTATCTTAAACACACGGAATAAATAATACTACCGGAGAGATAATATTATTTGATATAATATGGTATAATATTGGGAGTGCAATTATATTTATATAGTGGAAAATAAATATAATTAATAGATTAATTAATAGACTTGGACTTTGGCTCAATTTAATTAATTTTATTAGAATTAATTCAATTATAGGGGGTTTGTACGTAGTTTTAAATTTATTTTATTTATTATTTTATACATAGGCTTATCGTGTTAATTAATAATTAGTTGGCACAATGAACTTGTAATCGTTTATTTTAATAGTTGTACAGTAGTAGTAAAGTATTCGACTTCCTCCATACAAAAATTTCAATCATCACGACACCCCAAAAAAATTCATGTGGATCCGATTAATATTCCACCTCCTTTAGATCGATCCCCTACGTAGCCTATAAAAGCAATACATGGTCTTCTCTATTCTTATAACTTGAGCATCACAATTCTAGAGAGAGAAAGGAAAGAAGGAGATCCATAAGAGTTCGGAGGATCGTCGTCAACCCGATGCTCGAACGAGTGCAAGGAATACGTGGGAAGATTCAAAGGTCTTCAAAGATCTTGTTTCTCCGCACAACGAGAACAAAGGTAAAATCATTGAAACCCCCTCGATGATTTTAATTTAATTATTGTTATATGCACATGAACGAAGATCCGGGAAACGGACGAGACCGGAGACATGGATAGACCGGGCGGTGGTGGTTGAAGACCACCGGACCGCCGGCGGCCTAGAGATCCCCGCCGGGATCGTAGCCAATAACCCTCGGCTGGGAGTCGAGGGGTGCGATCGAACCTAGGGTTCGATCGCGGGCGTCGCGTAGAGCCCTCGGCTGGAGCCGAGGGATGCGATCGATCCTCGAATCGATTGCGGGTGAGCTGCGGGTTCACCCCCACGCGAGCAGCGGGTTCGTTGACCTGCTGCGGGGCTGCCCCGAGGATGCTCGATGCATCCCCAGCGATTGCCTTGGGGCGATCGCGATCCCCATGCGGGGGATCCGGCTGGGCGTGCAAGGCTTCGGCCCGACAATGCGTTAGGTCGGAATCCCGGCTCGTGTGGTGGTTCGCGGTTGGTTCTCCGGCGATCGGGGACTTCGGTCGGGTTATCAGTTCCACGATATTTTTGATAGCCCGAGATATCGATTTTCAACAATTGGTATCAGAGCGTTGGTTCTAGTGCTGGGATTCGATGTCCCGGGCTATCAAAAAAAATTATGCGGAATCGATAACCCGACCGAAACCCCGTCGCCGGAGATCACACGAACACCGACTCATCCGCCGGAGTCCAGCCTTTGGAGACCACGCGCCCGAAGGCACGCAGCCCGCCCCCAGCCGAACCCCCGCGAGCCGGAAACCACGAACGCGAACCACGGACGAGCTAGAGCATGACCAAGGCGTCGCCGCGGGAGAACCCGCGACTAAACCCTAGCCACGCCCACGCCCGGGCTCGCGATCGCCGTGTGTGGCGATCGCCGGGGTTGCGAGGCATCCCCGCGGGGCTGTTCGGAACAGCCCCTGGCGGTGAGTCCGGCGACTCACCGCCTCCGCCGTCGAGGGGAGGGCGGTCAGCCCAGCTGACCCGCCGCAGCCTAGCCGCGGCTGCCCTAGCGATCGACTTCCGCCACGGCACCAGCCCGTGGCACCCCAGCGATCGACCGAAGTCGATCGCATGCCCCGGCGTCCAGCCGGGGCTCGCCCCTCGTCGCGCGCATGCGGCGGTCGAACCCTAGGGTTCGGCCGCTCCCTCGATCCTCGTCGGGGATTTCGAATCCCCGTCCCCGAGGTTCGTCGTTTTTCCCTGATCGTGCGTTCATGTATATATTACAATTAAACGAACATATAATCATAGAGGGGGTTCTCGATTATATTACCTCGATTCGTTGTACGGAGAAACGAATTCAAACGATGACCTTGCGATCTTCCTACGTATTCCTCGCACTTCGTCCGAACGTCGTGTGGGCGACGATCTATCGAACTCCTATGGATCTCCTTCACTCTCCAAGACTTTATGATTGGCGTAGGTTAAATTGTGTTGTGAAAAGTGAAGACCATGTAGTGCTTTTATAGGCTACGTAGGGGATCATAAGGAGATAAAATATTGGGCTTCTTAATATTGAAGATTAAATTGGGTCCAACCCAAATCCATTAATCCTTACCAATATTAATTTTATTTATTTTCCACTATATAAATAAAATTGCACTCCCAATATTTATCCATATTATATCAAATAATATTTCTCCGGTTAGTATTATTTATTCCGTGTATTTAAGATTTAAATATCCATGAATAAATTTATTTATTGCTCAATAAATAATATTCATCTCTTATATCCGAGACTAGTACCGTTCAACCTTTATTATTGTGCGGAACGAATCCACTCATGAGGTTTACACAATAATTCCTTATGAACTCATCTCGGGGATATTATCAACCCTTCCGGGATACACTTTCCCGTCAAGTATTCACGGCATGTCGTATATAAAATATGGCGACCCAATTTTACCGGTAATTAACCCAATAATTAAATCGGTTAATTCCTTTGGAAAATCAAAGTCTCTAATATTAAATATACACACCCGCAATATTATCGGGGATTAAGAATAAAATACTCTGAGATTTAAAATTATTATCCAAGGCAATCCTAATCAATAAATCTCAAGCGATCCGCCCAATACACCAAGTGTACAAGTGTGATAAAATAATTAAGATAAAATATTTTCTCTCTCACACAACGACTATACCGATGGATTGGTCCGTGTCCATCTAGGTCGTGAGCAACCGTTTGATTAAATACGAGTAACCGATAGTATGATCTTCTGTGTGCCCATGCACACCATACTAACTACAACGTATAAAATCCAGGACTATATTTTGCATAATTAATTAATAATAATTAAATGCAAATAATTATTTATTAATTAAATAGGTAAAATGCTATGACCGGGAGTTTACCGTTACTTAAATCTAGACTTTAAGTACACAACTCCAACAATCTCCCACTTGTACTATGGTCTAGTCATTTCCTCCAAACTCCCGACTCCCATACTCATCACGTGCTTAAGTTATACTTCCCAGAAGTATTATGTGAATGAGCAACCTAGGTTGCCGCTCTGAAGTTATCTTGGTGACTACTGCGTCGTCTCCCTAGACGATTACTCGTATCAGGTGGTACTTGCTCTATGTGTTATCATTACCTTTTGAACTTATGACTTCTTTCAGTTCTCCATGCACCGCTATATACATAGCCTTTGGTGAACCAAGAATCATATCCAAGTTCAGAGGTCATTCCGGAACCTAACCAAAACTTCCGCTGCCTCTGAGGCTGCTATTCGGCTTATGATAGAGTCCGAGAAGCATCACGCTTATCACTCTTTCATCCTTAGGTTCCACCTCTTCTAAAAGTGAACACATAGCCTGATATCGACTTACACTGGTCTTTCTCTGATTTTGGATCTGAGAAACTGTAATCTAAGAAGATTTCGTCTTGCTTAGTAATCTAGTACTTCCAAGCACTTCTTACAGCATTCGAACATCTCTTATCCAGATTACTTTGATATCCTCCCACTACGCTAATCGCATAGTTGATATCAGGTTCTTGTTTTACAACATTGCATCTACAAAGCTTTCTACACTCGAAGTGCAGGAAACTGCTTTGTCTATATCTATCTCCTTTATGTGTTCGAAACACATACCTTTAGATAGATGTATTCTGTTCCCGAAAGGCAATAACCTTTCTCAGAATTGTGCATGTTTAAAACAAACCATAATCGTATAAGATATCTTAAGAGAAGTACAAATGTTCTTATCTAGAGATCGAAAGATTTCTAAGAACATGATCCAACTTCACCTTAATCTCATATCTCGATTTATTTAGACAACCTCTATTTTATGTCTGACAACACTTTTACATTGTTGCCAACGATAAAGTGTTATCTACACAAAATTCCGAGAAACACAACCTTGTTTCCATTACTTCTCTAACACACCTTTCCTTGCTTTCGCAAGTTCCACAGCTTTGTGATAATCCATAAATGGATTCACCAAGCTTGTACTTCTAAATGATCTTGCCTCTTAACAATAATAGTTATTGCTATCTAAGCAGGCACATTCAGATTAGCCTCCTATGCAGAACCAGGGATCGATTTCATGTCTACTAGATCCAGAGTTCAAAACTCCTCTAGTCTTATGAACATCACTGGTTGCTTAACAACCTCCCACTGCAACGGCATTCCGGTGTATAACAGTAATAACATTAGGTGCAGTTAGTGGTGTACTGCTACTCGGTCAGGCTGGTTCTCAGTCTTTCCTTTCCTCATCTTAAAGTATTTTGTCAATTAGGGCATTGTAGTTCATCTAATAGTTCTCCTCTAAGAACCGGGCGAGGACACCCCTCTGGTTCGTAGTACTATTGAACATACAATTACTTGTTCTTCTAGGATATTCTACAACCACATTGAATGTGCAGTTGTACCCAGAAATATCCATAGAACATAGGTAGTTCCGAACAAACTTGTTCTTTTACTATTAGAATTCCATTTCTTATTCCTGACACACCATATCCACACATCAGTGTATGGTGTAGTCGTTTGAGACTTAATCTCAATCTTTGATTTATGCTATGTGTAATTCAGATTGGTGATAGCCTCCGCGAACAAGTCGCAGGCTTCCAATGGATATACTTGGAAAGATCCCCATAATGGCTTTGTGTTAAAAACACTCCGGTTTTATGGCACATCAAGTATTCTAATCCATCTTCGAGTATTCTTGAAAGAACGACTTGTACCTCTCTAATTACACATGTCACCGCATTAATCATAAATCATCTTCAATACTTGTCTGAATTCCATCCTTTATCCAGAAAGGTTAACTTAGTTGTATCATCTTTCAAGATCGATTCTTAGGTCGGGAGGTCCATTCCTCCAACTATAATTGATCAAATCAATTTCGACCTTTTGAATCCCTTTTGAATAGATACTACCAAGTTCAAGAATTCACAAGTATAATGATTGATAAGAGAAATACATCTAATAAGTAAAACAAGTTATACATAACGATTTGTTGCATCGTGGTAGACTAAGGATTCATCATTCATATATTGCTATCTAATGTACCAGAATAGATAACACCATTATTTCTTATCTAAATCACTCAATGATTAAAGAAATAAATATCCATTCATTAATAAAGAAAACCAGAACAAAAGTTCTTTTTCAAAATAAAGGGGTACATAAAGCAATAACTTAAAATGAAATCCTAAAACAGATAAATGTCTTCCATTGCAACCGCTGCTACCCCAACAGCTTCGCCCATGTAGACTCGAACTCTTCTTCTCTAAGTCGCCGGGTTTTCTGGAACCCCTGCATTTAAAACAATGCACATACCGTCAGTGGTTCCATATCTACACACCAGAATTCTGGTAGATAATACCGCTGACTATGTTTTTACGACTAAAGAAAAATTCGTACCTCTGAGAGGACATTCAGACTTCCAGTGTCCAGACTTGTTGCATCGGAAGCACTTGCCCCTTGGCTTACTAGCCCCCACTCGTGGTCCATTCCTCTTGGCACCACTGGGTTTTATTGCTTGCTTCCTTTTCTTGCCCCTACCTCCAACAGCTTTCAAGCTTTTGGACTTGGTAGCCACAAGCGCTTGAGACTTGCCCTTCTTGTAGATCCCCTCTGCCGCCTTTAGTTCAGTCAGGAGTTGCGCAAGAGTATAAGATAGTTTACCCATATTATAGCTCATACGAAACTGCTCAAAACTAGGGGTCAGAGACTGGAGTATGATGTCGACTTGCGTCTCACCATCAATCATAGCTCCTAGGACCTCCAATTCATTCAACAGACTCATCATCTTGAGAACGTGCTCCTCAACGGGCGTTCCTTCAGACTGAGTAGTCGACATGAGGACTCTCATGGCTTCTTGCCTACCCGCACAGTCATGATGCCCAAACATCTCCTTGAGGTTAAATAACATATCCTCGGCAGTGTTCATCGACTGATGCTGGGTTTGGTGTACATTTGACATAGAAGCCAAAATATAGCACCTAGCCATTTCATCAGCCTTTTTCCACTTCCGATATGCTTCTTTTTCCTCATTAGTTGAGGCAGCCGTGGGTTCAGCAGGGCATTGCTCATAGAGTACAAACTTGTACTCTTCAGCAGTCAGGACAATGTCTAAATTTCTCTTCCAATCAATGTAGTTTGGCCCAGTGAGTTTTTGTTCCTTGAGTATCATAGAAAGTGGATTCATAGCTATTCTCTAAACCTATAAGCACATGTAAACAAACAATCAATTTAATGTCCGATATTATCTCCCTCAAATAATATCATTAAATTACTAATTGCGTCTAAAATCCCATCAGGTGAGGCAAGCCACGTGGTGTGGACGTTTACCCACCCAAATGATTTAGCAATTGGATTTTTCTTTGGTCATACATCGATTATAGCGTAACTTCGTGGTGAAGAATACTATAACGCGTATCTAAGTGTAAACCATCACTCAGCACTAAAGTACATCGCTTGGAATTGCTACGTCATCGCAAGCCACGTGGTGTGGACGTTTACGACAATTTCACAACTCTTCACAATCACTTATAACTGTCTACATCAATCAATCCAAAATCCGTTAGCATAGCAAGCCACGTGGTGTGGACGTGTTGGAGTTGTGTACTTAATGTCTAGATTTAAGTACCGGTAAACTTCCTGTCATGGCATTTAACCTATTTAATTAATGAACAATTATTTGCATTTAATTAATTAATGCAAATCATAGTCCTGGATTTTATACGTTGTAGTTAGTATGGTGTGCATGGGCGCACAGAAGATCATACTATCGGTTACTCGTATTTAATCGAACAGTTGCTCACGACCTAGATGGACACGGACCAATCCATCGGTATAGTCGTTGTGTGAGAGAGAAAATAATTTATCTTAATTATTTTATCACACTTGTACACTTGGTGTATTGGGCGGATCGCTTGAGATTTATTGATTAGGATTGCCTTGGATAATCAATTTAAATCTCAGAGTATTTTATTCTTAATCCCCGATATTATTGCGGGTGTGTATATTTAATATAAGTGACTTTGATTTTCCAAAGGAATTAACCGATTTAATTATTGGGTTAATTACCGGTCAAGTTGGGTCACTATATTTTATATACGACATGCCGTGAATACTTGACGGGAAAGTGTATCCCGTAAGGGTTGATAATATCCCCGAGATGAGTTCATAAGGAATTATTATGTAAACCCTGCAGGTGGATTTAATCCGCATAATAATTAAAGTTGAACGGTACTATTCTCGGATATAAGAAATGAATAATATTTATTGAGCAATAAATAAATTTATTCATGGATATTTATATCTTAAATACACGGAATAAATAATACTACCGGAGAAATATTATTTGATATAATATGGATTAATATTGGGAGTGCAATTTTATTTATATAGTGGAAAATAAATAAAATTTAATATTGATAAGGATTAATGGATTTGGGTTGGACCCAATTTAATCTTCAATATTTAGAAGCCCAATATTTAGTCTCCTTATGATCCCCTACGTAGCCTATATAAGCACTACATGGTCTTCACTTTTCACAACCTAAGATACGCCAATCATAAAGTTTTGAGAGTGAGGAAGATCCATAGGAGTTTGATAGATCGTCGCCCACACGACGTTCGGACGAGGTGCAAGGAATACGTGGGAAGATCGCAAGGTCATCAACGCGTTAATTCGTTTCTCCGTACAACGAATCGAAGGTAATAAATCATAAACCCTCTTTTATGATTTTGTGTGATTAATTGTAGTATATACATGAACGCACGATCCGGGTAAACGTACGAACTTCGGGGACGGGGATTCGAGATCCCCGGCGAAGGTCGAGAAAACCCTCGATGGGATCGAGGGTGGCGGCCGAACCCTAGGGTTCGACCGCCGGCGCGCGGTTGAGGGGATGAGCTCCGGCTGGACGCCGGGGCGTGGGGTCGACCTCGGGTCGACCGCCGGGGTTCGCCGTGGGCTGGTGCCACGGCGGGAGAACCCCAGCCCCTTGACCGGCGGCGTCGCGCGGAGGAGCCCTCGGCTGGAGCCGAGGGGCGATCGAGCCCGTGAGCTCGATCGCGGGTATGCTACGGGGTCACCCGTAGCTGCCCTGTATGCACTACGGGTTCGCCCGTAGCGGACGTACGGGGTTGAACCCCGCCGCGAGCAGCGAGTCACGGACTCGCTGCGGGGCTGCTACGAGCAGCCCCGGGGATGCCTCGCGCATCCCCAGTGATCATCGCGAGATGATCGCGAGCCCCGTGCGGGGGCTCGGCTGGACGCTCGCGGCCTCCGGGCCTCGCTGGGTGTTCGGTCGGGCCCCGGCTCGTACGGTGGTTCGCGTTCGTGGATCCGACTCGTGGGGGACTTCGGCTGGGGGCGGGCTGCGTGTCTTCGGGCGCGTAGTCTCCAAAAGTCGGACTCCTGCGGATGAGTCGGGGATCCAATTTCCGGCGATGAAGGATTTCGGTCGGGCTATCGGTTCCGCATATTTTTAATAGCCCGGGATATCGATTTCCAACAATTGGTATCAGAGCGTTTGGTTTCTTGTTCATGTATATGCTCGATTATTGTTCTACCTTGCAGGATTTCCGGCTATCATGGTTGGATTTAATTATTGTTTGTTCTTTAATTAATTATCATGATTATTAAACTCTCGGACATGTCGAGATTCGTTTTTTATGTGGTTGAATGTTTGTAATAGTAAAAATTCGGGGGTTGACCGAATTTAGGATTTATTATTACGCACTTTATTTTCCGGAAAATGTATAGGGTCGATTTCATGTATAGAATCGATACCGGAATTGTAATTTAGATTATTGTAATTTATTTTACGTTGGTTCGAATCGAAGACGATCGCCGGAAGACGAAGAAGGTGTGACGAAGAAGACAATGGACGAGAGGGACGATCAACCCCATGATCGACCCTCACGATCGACCGCGAGGAAGGGGGCCGATCGCCCCTCGGCCGTGGGCTGCCGCCGGCGTTGGTGGTGGCTAGCCGGCTGGAGTGGCGGCGGCGGTGATCCCCTCTGGTGGCCGGTCGATCATGGTGGTGGGGGTGGTACGGGGACTCCCAACCCGTGCTACTCCTACCATAATCCGACTTTCCTAAATTGATTCGACTTTCCTATTTGAGTATCTTCCTTTTAGGAAATTCTCATGGATTAGGAAAAGAATTAATTGGATTAATTTTATTCCTATTTGTTTTATTTCCTTTATGGAATTATTCAAAGATTAGGAATTTAATTAATTTAGTACTAAAATTTATTTTTCCTATTTGATTATTCCTACTCATGAGAATATTCATGGATTAGGAATAAAAATAAATTTGGAAAGTAGTGAGTCCTAATTTATTTATTTCCTTATTCTATTATAGAAGTCTTCTAGAATATTCCGAGTTTAACTTGGATAAATTATTCTAGAGATTTAATAGAATTAGATAGGAAAATAAATAAATAAAAAATATTAATAATATTTAATTTTATTTTTGATATATTCAATTGACTTAATTTTTTGAATTAAGTAACTCTTGGATTAATTGAAAATAAATAGATTTAAATATTGGAGATTAATATTCTTGTCACATGGAGCATTCAAGAAACGAAGACTGAAGACTAGAAGATGCGTACGGAGATGCGACAAAGCCATGATAGTCGGAAAATAATTTTCTAGCATTATTTTGACTATGTGATACTATGTGCTTTATTGCTTGTATGCATACTATATGTGTTTATTTTATGCACTAGATAGCGTATCCCTTTATTATAAAAAGCTAAGTGGGAGAGGGGATGGAAACATTCCCATGGTCTCCATTACTGTTCTCTTGGTGACTCTTATGGACTTTCGAAGTTCGTATAGACGAGTCATTGGAGGAGAATTCTTGTAATTCCTTTTACAAGAAACATTGATCGAGTTTATCAAACAATGCCTAATTTGTCTTTCTGAAACTGACTTCAAGTCGACTCATTCTCACCCCGGGGAGTGGAATGGAGCCAAAGCCACTTGGTCATGTGGATGACACAAATTAGAGACCTTCGTACCATTCTTTGATAGGTGGGTCGATTGTCTGCTCGGCTCCCTCATTTATGAGAGATAGGGTCGCTCGCATGGCGAATCACTGGTTAGAAACTTCGAGTTTCACTTATGATTCTCCGAGTCTTGATTGACGAAATCTAATGGATCTTGTAATTGGGAGTCAATTATAAAAGTCTCTTAGTGTAGTAAACGTCCACACCACGTGGCTTGCTATGCTAACGGATTTTGGATTAATTGATGTAGACAGTTATAAGTGATTGTGAAGAGTTGTGAAATTATCGTAAACGTCCACACCACGTGGCTTGCGGTGATGTAGCAATTCCAAACGATTTACTTTAGTGCTGAGTAATGGTTTACACTTAGATACGCGTTATAGTATTCTTCCCCACGAAGTTACGCTATAATTGATGTATGACCAAAGAAAATCTAATTACTAAATCATTTGGGTGGGTAAACGTCCACACCACGTGGCTTGCCTTACCTGATGGGATTTTAGACGTGATTAGTGATTTAATGATGTTATTCCAGGGAGATAACGTCGGATATTAAATTAATTGTTTGTTTAAATGTGCTTATAGGTTTAGAAAATTACTATGAATCCACTTGAGATAATACTTGAGGATTTTGACGCACTGGTTCCATACTGTATTGAATGGAAAGAAGAGTTAGACATTGCTCAGACTGCAAAGGAGTACAAAGACGTACTCAGTGAAACTTGTCCTCCTGGACTCACCATTAACTCGACTGAGGATGAGATTTTTTACTTTGAAAAATGGGGTAGTGCTCGTTCATTAGCCATTAATCATGATGTCATGCTTAAACTCAAGTTGTTGTTTGGACATGATGGGGAGGCTAGAAAAGAGGCGATGATGATACTCATAAAGATCTGTTACTTCGATGAAACACTTGATCATGTTTTTGAGATGATGGATCTTTTAGACGAGTTGAAACAATCGCAAGCTCTTATAGCCAAAGCCAAAGGTTTCGGACCTAAAGGCAAGGGAAAGGAGAAGAAGACAAGGGGGTCCAGTGGTCCTAAGGGACTTGGACCAAAGGGTGGGATTAAGAAGCCTTCTGGCAAACATCCCCAAAGGAAGCAGTCTGAGTACTGGGGGTCTACATCTTGTCCTCTCAAAGGTACGAATTTTTCTTTAGTCGTAAAACATAGTCAGCGGTATTATCTACCAGAATTCTGGTGTGTAGATATGGAACCACTGACGGTATGTGCATTCTAAATGCAGGGGTTCCAGAAAACCCAGCGACTTAGAGAAGAAAAGTTCGAGTCCACATGGGCAAAGCTGTTGAGGAAGCAGCGGTTGCAGTGGAAGACATTTATCTATCTGTTTGATAGTTATAGGATTTCATTTCAGTTTATTGCTTTGTACCTTTTATTTTAGAAAGAACTTTTGTTCTGGATTTCTATTATTAATGGATATTTTATTTCTTTAATCATTTGATGGTTTAGATAAGAAATAATGGCGATATCTATTCTGGTACATTAGATAGCAATATATGAATGATGAATCCTTAGTCTACCACGATGCAACAAACCGTTATATATGAACTTGTTTTACTCATTAGATGTATTTCTTTATCAATCATTATAATTGTGAATTCTTGAACTTAGTAGTATTTATTCAAAATAGGGATTCAAAAGGTCGAAATTGATTTATTCAATTATAGTTGGAGGAATGGACCTCCCGACCTAAGAATCAAATTTTGGAAGAAGGTACAACTAAGTTAACCTTTCTGGATAAAGGATGGAGTTCGGACAAGTATTGAGAATGATCAAAGAGGATATATGCAGACATATGTGTAATTAGAAAGGTGTAAGTAGTTTCCTTTAAGGAATACTTGAAGATGGATTAGAATGCTTGATGTACCATAAAAGCGAAGTGTTTGACACAAAGCTATTATGGGGAACCTTCAAAGTATATCCGTTGAAAGCCTGCGACTTGTTCGCGGAGGCCGCTACCTATCTAAAGAGCACATAGCATAAATCAAGGATTGAGATTGAGTCTCAAACGACTGCACCATACACTGATGTGTAGACATGGTGTGTCAGGAATAAGGAATTCTAATAGTGAAAGGACAAATTTATTCGGAACCACCTATGTTCTATGGATATTTCTGGATACAACGACACATTCGATGTAGTTGTAGAATATCCTAGAAGAACAAGTAATTGTATGTTCAATAGTACTACGAACCAGAAGGGTGTCTTCGCCCGGTTCTTAGAGGAAGACTATTAGATGAACTACAATGCCCTAACTGACAAAGTACTTTATAAAGAGGAAAGAGAAGACTGAGAACCAGCCTAACCGAGTAGTAGTACACCACTAAATGCACCTAATGTTATTACTGTTATACACCGGAACGCCATTGCAGTGGGAGGTTGTTAAGCGACCAGAGATGTTCATAAGACTGGAGGAGTTTTTTAACTCTGGATCTAGTAGACATGAAATCGATCCCTAGTTCTGCATAAGAGGCAGTACTAATCTAAATGTGCCTACTTGGATAGAAATAATTTATTATTGTTAAAGGGGCAAGATCATTTAGAGGTACAAGCTTAGTAAATCCATTTATGGATTACCACAAAGCTGAGACTTGTGAACTTGCAAATTGATGAGATAGTCCATTTTATGGATTCATCAAGAAGCATAGACAAGATTGGTGTATTGGAGACGTAATGGAAACAAAGTGGTGTTTCTCGGAATTTTGTGTAGATAACGCTTCATCATTGGCAACAATGTAAAAGCGTTGTCAGACATAAAATAGAGGTTGTCTAAATAAATCAAATATAAGATTAAGATGAAGTTGGATCATGTTCTTAGAAATCTTTCGATCTCTAGATAAGAACGTTTGTACTTCTCTTTAGATATCTTATACGATTATGGTTTGTTTTAAACATGCACAATTCTGAGAAAGGTTATTGCCTTTCGAGAACAGAATGCATCTATCTAAGGTATGTGTCTTGAACACATGAAGGAGATAGATATAAACAAAGCAGATTCTTACACTTCGAGTGTAAAGGGCTTTGTAAATGCGGTGTTATAAAACAAGAACCTGATATCAACTATGCGGTTTGCGTAGTGGGAGGATATCAAAGTAATCTGGATAAGAGATATTCGAATGCTGTAAAAGTACTTGGAAGTACTGGATTACTAGCAATACGAAATCTTCTTAGATTACAGTTTCTCAGATCCAAAAATCAAAGAAGGACCAGTGTAAGTCGATATCAGGCTATGTGTTCACTTTTAGAAGAGGTGGAACCTAAGGAAGAAAGAGTGATAAGCGTGAAGCTTCTCGGACTCTATCATAAACCGAATAGCAGCCTCAGAGGCAGCGGAAGTTTTGGTTAGGTTCCGGAATGACCTCTGAACTTGGATATGATTCTTGGTTCACCAAAGGCTATGTATATAGCGGTGCATGGAGAACTGGAAGAAGTCATAAGTTCAAAAGGTGATGATAACACATAGAGCCAGTACCACCTGATACGAATCATCGTCAGAGAGACGACGCAGTAGTCACCAAGATAACTTCAGATCGGCGACCTAGATTGCTCATTCACATAATACTTCTGGGAAGTACAACTTAAGCACGTGATGAGTATGGAAGTCGGGAGTTTGGAGGAAATGACTAGACCTTAGTACAAGTGGGAGATTGTTGGAGTTGTGTACTTAATGTCTAGATTTAAGTACCGGTAAACTTCCTGTCATGGCATTTAACCTATTTAATTAATGAACAATTATTTGCATTTAATTAATTAATGCAAATCATAGTCCTGGATTTTATACGTTGTAGTTAGTATGGTGTGCATGGGCGCACAGAAGATCATACTATCGGTTACTCGTATTTAATCGAACAGTTGCTCACGACCTAGATGGACACGGACCAATCCATCGGTATAGTCGTTGTGTGAGAGAGAAAATAATTTATCTTAATTATTTTATCACACTTGTACACTTGGTGTATTGGGCGGATCGCTTGAGATTTATTGATTAGGATTGCCTTGGATAATCAATTTATATCTCAGAGTATTTTATTCTTAATCCCCGATATTATTGCGGGTGTGTATATTTAATATAAGTGACTTTGATTTTCCAAAGGAATTAACCGATTTAATTATTGGGTTAATTACCGGTTAAGTTGGGTCACTATATTTTATATACGACATGCCGTGAATACTTGACGGGAAAGTGTATCCCGTAAGGGTTGATAATATCCCCGAGATGAGTTCATAAGGAATTATTATGTAAACCCTGCAGGTGGATTTAATCCGCATAATAATTAAAGTTGAACGGTACTATTCTCGGATATAAGAAATGAATAATATTTATTGAGCAATAAATAAATTTATTCATGGATATTTATATCTTAAATACACGGAATAAATAATACTACCGGAGAAATATTATTTGATATAATATGGATTAATATTGGGAGTGCAATTTTATTTATATAGTGGAAAATAAATAAAATTTAATATTGATAAGGATTAATGGATTTGGGTTGGACCCAATTTAATCTTCAATATTTAGAAGCCCAATATTTAGTCTCCTTATGATCCCCTACGTAGCCTATATAAGCACTACATGGTCTTCACTTTTCACAACCTAAGATACGCCAATCATAAAGTTTTGAGAGTGAGGAAGATCCATAGGAGTTCGATAGATCGTCGCCCACACGACGTTCGGACGAGGTGCAAGGAATACGTGGGAAGATCGCAAGGTCATCAACGCGTTAATTCGTTTCTCCGTACAACGAATCGAAGGTAATAAATCATAAACCCTGTTTTATGATTTTGTGTGATTAATTGTAGTATATACATGAACGCACGATCCGGGTAAACGTACGAACTTCGGGGACGGGGATTCGAGATCCCCGGCGAAGGTCGAGAAAACCCTCGACGGGATCGAGGGTGGCGGCCGAACCCTAGGGTTCGACCGCCGGCGCGCGGTTGAGGGGATGAGCCCCGGCTGGACGCCGGGGCGTGGGGTCGACCTCGGGTCGACCTCCGGGGTTCGCCGTGGGCTGGTGCCACGGCGGGAGAACCCCAGCCCCTTGACCGGCGGCGTCGCGCGGAGGAGCCCTCGGCTGGAGCCGAGGGGCGATCGAGCCCGTGAGCTCGATCGCGGGTATGCTACGGGGTCACCCGTAGATGCCCTGTATGCACTACGGGTTCGCCCGTAGCGGACGTACGGGGTTGAACCCCGCCGCGAGCAGCGAGTCATGGACTCGCTGCGGGGCTGCTACGAGCAGCCCCGGGGATGCCTCGCGCATCCCCAGCGATCATCGCGAGATGATCGCGAGCCCCGTGCGGGGGCTCGGCTGGACGCTCGCGGCCTCCGGGCCTCGCTGGGTGTTCGGTCGGGCCCCGGCTCGTACGGTGGTTCGCGTTCGTGGATCCGACTCGTGGGGGACTTCGGCTGGGGGCGGGCTGCGTGTCTTCGGGCGCGTAGTCTCCAAAAGTCGGACTCCTGCGGATGAGTCGGGGATCCAATTTCCGGCGATGAAGGATTTCGGTCGGGCTATCGGTTCCGCATATTTTTAATAGCCCGGGATATCGATTTCCAACAGGACGTTTACTACACCAAGAGATTTATATAATTGACTCCCAATTACAAGATCCATTCGATTTCGTAGATCAAGACTCGGAGAATCATAAGTGAAACTCGAAGTTTCTAACCAGTGATTCACCATGCGAACGACCCTATCTCTCATAAATGAGGGAGCCGAGCAGACAATCGATACATCTATCAAAGAATGGTACGAAGGTCTCTAATTTGTGTCATCCACATGACCAAGTGGCTTTGGCTCCATTCCACTCCCCGGGGTGAGAATGAGTCGACTTGAAGTCAGTTTCAGAAAGACAAATTAGGCATTGTTTGATAAACTTGATCAATGTTTCTTGTAAAAGGAATTACAAGAATTCTCCTCCAATGACTCGTCTATACGAACTTCAAAAGTCCATAAGAGTCACCAAGAGAACAGCGATGGAGACCATGGGAATGTTTTCATCCCCTCTCCCACTTAGCTTTTTACAATAAAGGGATACGCTATCTAGTGCATAAAATAAACACATATAGCATGCATATAAGCAATAAAGCATATAGTATCACATAGTCAAAATAATGCTAGAAAATTATTTTCCCGACTATCATGGCTTTATTCCATCTTCATATGAATCTTCTAGTCTTCAGTCTTCGTTTTTGAATGCACCATGTGACGAGAATATTAATCTCCAATATTTAAATCTATTTATTTTCAATTAATCCAAAAATTACTTAATTTGAAAATTAAGTCAATTGAATATATCAAAAATAAAATTAAATATCATTAATATTTTTATTTATTTATTTTTCTATCTAATTCTATTAAATCTCTAGAATAATCTATCCAAATAAAATTTGGAATATTCTAGAAGATGTCTATAATAGAATAAGGAAATAAAATAAATTAGGACTCTTCTACTTTCCATTATTAATTAATTTCCATCTAATGAAAATTCCCAAGAATAGGAATGATCAAATAGGAAATAAATTAATATCAAATTAATTAAATTCCTAATCTTTGAATATCTCCATTAAGATAATAAATCAATAGGAATAAAATTAATTTCAATTAATTCTTTTCCTAATCCATGAGAGTTTCCTAAAAGGAAGATACTCAAATAGGAAAGCCGAATTAATTTAGGAAAGTGGATCTTGGTAGGAATAGCATGGGATTGGGAGACCCCACGCCATCCCACCGTCGACCTCCACCGCCCGGGACCACCGCCGCCGCCGCCCCCAGCCCACGCGCCACCACCACCGGTGGCCGGCGTGGCCGGAAGCCCTAGCGGGCAGCCCCCTCGATGGGGTCGATCGATCCTCATGGGGATCGATCATGGGGATGATCGACCCCCCGGTTTTTCGTCCCCTTCGTCTTCGTCACTCGTCTTCGTCTTCCGGCGATCGTCTCAACATCGAACCAACGTAAATAAATTACAAGAATTTAAATTACACTATCCGGTATCGATTCTATACATGAAATCGACCCTATACATTTTCCGGAAAACAAAGAACGTAATAATAAATCCTAAATTCGGTCAACCCCCGAATTTTTACTATTACAAACATTCATCCACACAAAAACGAATCTCGACATGTCCGAGAGTTTAATAAACGAATAATCATGATAATTAATTAAGCAATAATTAAATCAACCATGATAGCCGGAAATCCTGCAAGGTAGAACAATAATCGAATACATACATGAACACGAAACCAAAGGCTCTGATACCAATTGCTGGGATTCGATGTCCCGGGCTATCAAAAAAAATTATGCGGAATCGATAACCCGACCGAAACCCCGTCGCCGGAGATCACACGAACACCGACTCATCCGCCGGAGTCCGGCCTTTGGAGACCACGCGCCCAAAGGCACGCAGCCCGCCCCCAGCCGAACCCCCGCGAGCCGGAAACCACGAACGCGAACCACGGACGAGCTAGAGCATGACCAAGGCGTCGCCGCGGGAGAACCCGCGACTAAACCCTAGCCACGCCCACGCCCGGGCTCGCGATCGCCGTGTGTGGCGATCGCCGGGGATGCGAGGCATCCCCGCGGGGCTGTTCGGAACAGCCCCTGGCGGTGAGTCCGGCGACTCACCGCCTCCGCCGTCGAGGGGAGGGCGGTCAGCCCAGCTGACCCGCCGCGGCCTAGCCGCGGCTGCCCTAGCGATCGACTTCCGAGTCGATCGCTTGCCCCAGCTTCAGCCGGGGCCCCCTTCGAGCGCACGCCGCCGTCGAGGGCGGCTGGGGTCCGCCACGGCACCAGCCCGTGGCACCCCAGCGATCGACCGAAGTCGATCGCATGCCCCGGCGTCCAGCCGGGGCTCGCCCCTCGTCGCGCGCATGCGGCGGTCGAACCCTAGGGTTCGGCCGCTCCCTCGATCCTCGCCGGGGATCTCGAATCCCCGTCCCCGAGGTTCGTCGTTTTTCCCTGATCGTGTGTTCATGTATATATTACAATTAAACGAACATATAATCATAGAGGGGTTCTCGATTATATTACCTCGATTCGTTGTACGGAGAAACGAATTCAAACGATGACCTTGCGATCTTCCTACGTATTCCTCGCACTTCATCCGAACGTCGTGTGGGCGACGATCTATCGAACTCCTATGGATCTCCTTCACTCTCCAAGACTTTATGATTGGCGTAGGTTAAATTGTGTTGTGAAAAGTAAAGACCATGTAGTGCTTTTATAGGCTAAGTAGGGGATCATAAGGAGATAAAATATTGGGCTTCTTAATATTGAAGATTAAATTGGGTCCAACCCAAATCCATTAATCCTTATCAATATTAATTTTATTTATTTTCCACTATATAAATAAAATTGCACTCCCAATATTTATCCATATTATATCAAATAATATTTCTCCGGTTAGTATTATTTATTCCGTGTATTTAAGATTTAAATATCCATGAATAAATTTATTTATTGCTCAATAAATAATATTCATCTCTTATATCCGAGACTAGTACCGTTCAACCTTTATTATTGTGCGGAACGAATCCACTCATGAGGTTTACACAATAATTCCTTATGAACCCATCTCGGGGATATTATCAACCCTTCCGGGATACACTTTCCCGTCAAGTATTCACGGCATGTCGTATATAAAATATAGCGACCCAATTTTACCGGTAATTAACCCAATAATTAAATCGGTTAATTCCTTTGGAAAATCAAAGTCTCTAATATTAAATATACACACCCGCAATATTATCGGGGATTAAGAATAAAATACTCTGAGATTTAAATTGATTATCCAAGGCAATCCTAATCAATAAATCTCAAGCGATCCGCCCAATACACCAAGTGTACAAGTGTGATAAAATAATTAAGATAAAATATTTTCTCTCTCACACAACGACTATACCGAAGGATTGGTCCGTGTCCATCTAGGTCGTGAGCAACCGTTTGATTAAATACGAGTAACCGATAGTATGATCTTCTGTGTGCCCATGCACACCATACAAACTACAACGTATAAAATCCAGGACTATATTTTGCATAATTAATTAATAATAATTAAATGAAAATAATTGTTTATTAATTAAATAGGTAAAATGCTATGACCGGGAGTTTACCGATACTTAAATCTAGACATTAAGTACACAACTCCAACATCTAGTTCATATGTATATACGATAAATTGTTCTACCTTGCAGGGTTTCTGACTATTATGGCTAGATATAATTTTTCCGTTAATTATTGTCATAATATGTTTTTATTAAACTCTCGGACATGTCGAGATTCGTTTTATGTGTCGTGAATGCTTGTAACAGTAAAAATTCGGGGGTTGACCGAATTTAGGATTTATTATTACGTTCTATTTTTCCGGAAATTGTATAGGGTCGATTTCATGTATAGAATCGATACCGGATAATTGTAAATTAATTATGTAATTTTATTTACGTTGGATCGATGCCGAAACGACCGCCGGAGAAGAAGACGTGTGACGAAGGAGACGAAGAGATGAAGGATTCCGGGGATCGATCAACCACATGATCGAACCCAATGAAGAGTCGGTCGATCGATGGTGAAAGGGGGGCTGTCCGCGGGTTCTCGGCCTCGCCTAGCCACCGGTGGTGGTGGCGCGTGGCCGGGGCGGCGGCGGTGCTCTCCATGGCCGGCGATCGATGGTGGTGGGGCGCGGGGACTCCCAACCCGTGCTCTCCCGCCAAGATCCAACTTTCTTAAATTATTCGGTTTTCCTATTTTGAGTATTCCTAATTTTTTGGGAATACTCATGGAATAGGAAAAGAATAAATTTAGAATAAATTTATTTTTCTTATTGATTGTTCCTATTTTTAGATAATTTTAATGGAATAGGAAAAGTAATAAATTTATAATTAATTTATTTTTCCTATTTAATTATTCCTTTATGAAATTTTTTAATGGATTAGGAAAATAATTAATTTGGAAAGTTTTAAGAGTCCTTAATTAATTTTTCCTTATTTAATTATTCATTTATATAATTTTTTAATAGAAAAGGAAAGGAATTAATTTGGAAGGATTAGGAGTCTTAATTTATTTTATTTCCTTTTTCTATTATAGAAGTGTTTTAGAATATTTCAAGTTTGACTTGGATAGAATTCTAAATATTTAATAGAATTAGAAAGGAAAATAAAAATAAATAAAAATATTAATAATATTTAATTTTATTTTTGATATATTCGATTGACTTAATTTTCGAATTAAGTAACTTTTGGATTAATTAAAAATAAATAAATTTAAATATTGAAATTAATATTCTCGTCCCATGGAGCATTCAAGGGCGAAGACTGAAGACTAGAAAATGCGTACGGGGATGGAATAAAGCCATAATAGTCGGAAAATAACATTCTAGTATTATTTTGATTATGTGATAATATTCTATGTGCTTTATTTCATGTATGCATGCTTATGTGTATTTAATTATGCATTAGATAGCGTATCCCTTGTTGTAAAAAGCTAAGTGGGAGAGGGATTGGAAACAATCCCATGGTCTCCATTGTTGTTCTCTTGGTGACTTTAATGAATTTTTGAAGTTCGTATAGACAAGTCATTGGAGGAGAATTTTCGTAATTCCTTTTACGAGAAACATTCATTGAGTTTTTCAAACAATGCCTAATTTGTCTTTCTGAAACTGATTTCAAGTCGACTCATTCTCACCCCGGGGAGTGGAATGGAACCAAAGCCACTTGATCATGTGGATGACACAAATTAGAGACTTTCGTGCCATTTTTTGAAATTGATCGATTGTCTGCTCGGCTCCCTCATTCTATGAGAGATAGGGCTGTTCGCATGGTGAATCACTGGTTAGAAACTTCGAGTTTCACTTATGATTCACCGCGTCTTGATTAACGAGATTGAATGATTCAAGTAAATTGGATGTCACTTATAAAAATCTTTTGGTATAGTAAACGTCCACACTATCGTGGTTTGCTACACTGAATGGGATTTTGGATTAACTGATGTAGACAGTTATAGAAGGGAGTAAAGGAGCGTATGTTAACGTAAACGTCCACACTATCGTGGCTTGCGGTGAATATGCGTATCCAAAACAATCTTCTTAGTACTGAGTAATGGTTTACACTTAGATACGCATTATAGTATTCTTCCCCACGAAGTTACGCTAATGATGATGTATGACCGAAGCAAATCTAATTGCTAAATCATTTGGGTAGGTAAACGTCCACACTATCGTGGCTTACCATATCTGATGGGATTTTAGATGTGATTAGTGGTTTAATGATATTATTTGAGGGAGATAATATCGTAGATTAAATCAATTGTTTATTGTTATATGTGCTCATAGATTAGGATATGGCTTTGAACCCACTTTTTGTGAGACTTAAGGAATTTAACTCATTGTTCCCTGAATGTATTGATTGGAATAGAGATCTGGACATTGTCCAGCCTGTTAAAGAGTACAAGTTTGACTCAAGTGAGCTTTGTCCTCCCGAGCCTACCAATGTCTTAACTGATGAGGAAAGGACTGATTTTAATATCATGTTCAAACTCAAGGAGATGTTTAGACATGACGTAGTGGCTAGACAAGAGGCGATGAGGATACTCATAAATCCCATTTGATTCGAGGAAACGCTTGAACACGTTTTTGAGATGATGGACCTTTTGGACGAGTTGAGACGGAAATCGCAAGCTCTTGTAGCCAATGCCAAAGGTTTTGAACCTAAGGGCAAAACCAGGGGATAGAAAAAGCAAGCAAAGAAACCCAGTGGTCCTAAGTTACTTGGACCACGAGATGGGGCGAGAAAGCCAATAGGCTAGTGTTCTCGATGCAAATAGTCTGGGTACTGGAAGTCTGATTATCCTTTCAAAGGTACGAAATCTTTCTTTAGTCGTGAAAACATAGTCAGTGGTATTATCTACCAGAACCTGGTGTGTAGATATGGAACCACTGACGGTATGTGCATTTTAAATGCAAGGGTTCCAAGAAACCCGACGACTTGTAAAAGAAGAAATCATAGTCTACATGGGCAATGCTATGGAGGAGGCAGCTGTTGCAGTGGAGGACATTTTATAGGATTTCATTTTCAGTTATTGCTTTTGTGTACCTTTCATTTTAGAAAGAACTTTGTTCTGGATTTCTAATGAATGGATATTTTATTTCTTTTAATCATTTGATGGTTATAAGAAGAAATAATGATATTATCTATTATGGTACATTAGCTAGCAATATATAAATGATGAATCCTGAGTCCACCACGATGCAACGAACCGTAGCATATAACTCGTTTTACTTTTAAGAGATATTTCTATAATGAATCATTTATACTTGTGGATTCTTATGCTAAGTCGTGTTTATTCAAATAAGAAGTTCAAAGGTCGAAAATTGATATTTTGATCAATTAAGTTGAAGGAGTGGACCTTCCGACCTAAGAATCTGATTTGGAAGATAACATGACTAAGCAATTCTTTATGGATATAAGGTATAAGATCCGGACAAGTATTAGAATTGATTAACTCTGATGTATGCAGACCTATGTCTACTCAGACAATAAGGTACGAGTACTTCATTTTATGATTACTCAAAAAATGGATTAGCATACTTGATGTGCCACAAAAGCAAAGTGTTTTGAAAAGTCAGTGGACACAAAGCTATTGTGGGGAACCTTCAAGGTATATCCATTAGAAGCTTGCGATTTGATCGCGGAGGCAAGCCCCAGTCTGAGGAATGCATGGCATACTAATCAGAAATTGGGATTAGATCCCAAGAGACTACACCATACACTCTTGTGTAGAAATGGTGTGTCGGAAATAAGAAATGGAACTCTTATAGAAATAGTAAAAGCATGAGTTATACGGAACTACCTATGTTCTATGGATATGTCCTGAAAACAACGGCGCATTCAATGCGGTTGTAGAACATCCTGGAAGGACAAAAGTTGTGTGTTCAATAGTACTATGAACCAGAAGGACGTTATAAGTTCTAACGTCTGGTTCTTAGAGGAAGACTATTAGATGAACCACAAGCCCAAAATGACGTAATACTTTGAATGAGAGAAAGCGATAAGGACTGGGAACCAGCCGAACCGAGTAGCGGTACACCACTAACTACACCTACTGTTATTACTGTTAATACACGGGAATGTCGTTGTAGTGGGAGGTTGTGGGTCAACCATAGATATTCATAAGACTAGGAGAGTCTTCGGACTCTGGACCTAGTATACATGAAATCGATCCCTGGATCTACATAGAGGCAGTACTAGATCTAAATGTGCTCTCTTAGAAAGCAATAAGGTTTATTGCTAAGAGGCAAGATCATTTAGAGTACAAGCTTAGTTGATCCATTTATGGATTGAAACAAAGCATTGAGTTCGTGGTACTTGCAAATTGATAAGATAGTCCATTTTATGGATTCATCAAAGCATAGACGAATAGTGTGTATTGGAAATGTGATGGAAACAAGGTGGTGTTTCTCGGAATTTATGTAGATAACATTTTATTGTTGATGATTTAAGTGAAATCATTGTCCATTTAATGTAATTGGAATCATACAAAGTTTCGGTAATGATCCTAAAGCTCTACAATATGATTTAGGCGAAGTGCGGAGTGCACAGTTGTATAAAAGTGATAACGGATCATTGTTTGGTTAAGTGAATGATGGTGTTGATTTATTGTGTGTAAATTAGCATGAAATATATGTTAATTTCATTGTTTTGCATGGTTGTAATATGCAGCCACGAAATTGCATGCATGGCACCTAAAGAAAGTGATTTCGAAGAGGTGTGACCATTCTTAAAGGGTGCAACTCTTCCCAAAGGGTGCAGCCCTTCATGAAAGGGTATTTTCACTATCCAAAGGGGTGTTTCAACACCTATATAAGGGTGTTGAAAATCAGATTCTAAGACCCACGAAAATTAAGAGCTTTGTGTTAACGAAGTATAGCGAATAAACATTCTATAGTATACTTGTTTCTACGCCAAAGAACAAGTGCGGTATTGTCTTATCCTAGAAGAAGTTTCGTGATACCTTGGCTGTTATAGGGTCGAAATATTCTTTAAGGAAAACGTGTAAACGTGATTCAATATTTTCCAAAGCCTCTACATTCAGAAACACACAAAATAAACAACAATCTTAAAGAATATTTATTATTCTGAACGATGGAGTCGGTTCGTGAGATGAACAGCAAATTCGGAAAATTGGAGAAGTTCGAAGGCGTAGACTTTCGAAGATGGCAAAAGAAGATGCATTTCTTGCTAACAACGTTGAAGGTGGTGTACGTTCTAAGTACTCCACAACCGGAAGCAGCGGACAACGAATCGCCGGAGGAAACTCGGAAACACTGCAAATGGGAAAATGACGACTATATATGTCATGGGCATACATTAAACGGTATGTCTGACTCTCTTTTCGATATCTATCAAAATGTGGAGTCTGCTAAGGCCCTTTGGGATAGCCTTGAATCCAAGTACATTGACGAGAACGCTTCTAGTAAGAAGTTCCTAGTTGGTAATTTTATGAATTACAAGATGTGCGACGGAAGGCCGGTAATGGAGCAATATAATGAATTGCTCCGGATATTGGGTCAATTTACCCAACATAATATGAAGATGGACGAGTCCATCTCGGTGTCTAGTATTATAGACAAATTACCGCCGTCGTGGAAAGACTTCAAACACACCTTGAAACATAAAAAGGAAGAGTTGTCTTTAGTACAACTCGGTAGTCACTTGCGCATAGAGGAATCTATAAGGGCGCAAGAGGGTGAAAAACCCAAGGACAAGGAACCGATAAGGTCTGCAACTATCAATATGATGGAAGCAGGGGAGAGTTCGTATAAGAACCGAGGGACAAAGCGTCCGTACAACAACAACAACAGCAATAATGCTGGGAGTAAGAAGCCTAAGGGCGCTTGCTGGATATGCGGAAAAGCGGGTCACTTTAAAAGTGATTGTCGTGCGAACAAGAATAAAAAGGGAATGATGAATAATCGCTCGGGACAAAGGTCTAATAACCAAGGTCCGGACACCAATCAAGGTGAGACTACTATACATAATTTAGATGTAAATTTAAATTATGTCCTTATAGTTTCTGAAGCATTTTATGTGCAGGATGATTCGGTGGCGTGGTGGATTGACTCGGGTGCTACTAAGCATGTTTGCAAGGATCGTCATTGGTTTCAAAAGTATGAACCAGTTGTAGATGGATCAGTGCTTTACATGGGAAACGAGTCAACAGCCCATATTCTTGGTCGAGGCGAAGTGTTGTTGGAATTCAGTTCCGGAAAGTCCTTAGTATTATTAGATGTATTACATGTACCTGGAATAAGGAAAAATCTTGTATCCGGTAGTGTTTTATCCAAGTATGGATATAAACAAGTATACGAATCTAGTAAATATGTATTGACTAAGAACGGTGTGTTTGTCGGTTTTGGATACCAATGTAATGGGATGTTTATGCTTAATATTATGAATAAAGTTGATGATTCTGTTCTTATGGTTTCTTCTAAAGTGAATGATTCATTATTGTGGCATGCTAGACTAGGACATGTTCATTATAAACGCATGATTGATATGTCCAAACTTGAATTAATTCCTGCTATGAACATAGAAGAAGATAAGTGTAATACATGCATGCTAACTAAAATCGTTAGGCAGCCTTTTAAAGATGTTCAACGTGAATCTTGTATGCTTGAACTTGTGCATAGCGACTTATGTGATTTCCACGCTACACCTTCGTTGGGGAATAAGAAATACTTAGTAACTTTCATAGATGATTATTCTAGATTTTGCTATGTATTTCTGCTAAGTACTAAAGATGAAGCGCTAGAAAAGTTTAAAGTATTTAAAACTGAAGTTGAACTACAACAAGAGTGCATGATTAAAAAGTTGAGAACCGATAGGGGTGGTGAATATTACGATCCTGTTTTATTTGAATCGTGTGGTATTATACATGAAATTACTGCTCCTTATACTCCTCAACAAAACGGTATATCCGAAAGGAAAAACCGGGTACTAAAGGAAATGGTGAATTCCATGTTGTCTTATTCGGGTCTGAATAATGGATTTTGGGGAGAAGCCGTGTTAAAGGCTTGCTATTTGCTAAATAGGGTTCCTAACAAAAGGAACAAAGTTACCTCCTACGAACTTTGGTACAAAAAGAAGGCGAACCTTAATTATCTTAAGGTTTGGGGCTGTCGGGCTGTCGTAAGACTACCGGATCCCAAAAGAAAAACTTTGGGAGAAAGAGGCATTGATTGTATCTTTGTTGGATATGCTGTGCATTCCAAGGCATATCGATTCTACGTGATTGAGCCGAATGATTCAGTAGCGATTCATTCTATCATAGAATCGAGGGACGCCATATTTGATGAAACTAGATTTTCATCAATGGTTAGGACCAAGGATCTGGTACCTAAGGTGGTTGAAAGCAAGGAATTAACCTTGCCCGAACCTGAGTCGCTTGAACCTCGTCGAGGCACGAGGATAAGGACTAAGAAATCGTTCGGTCCTGATTTCCAGACCTTTCTGGTTGAAGGATCAAGGGACGAAGTTGGATTTCAATACTCGTATAGCTATCATGTTGATGATGAGCCTAAAACATACGAGGAAGTCTTGAAATCGCAAGATGTTGCATTTTGGAAAGAAGCCATCAATGATGAGATGGATTCCATTATGGGAAACAACACTTGGGTGCTTGCTGATTTACCTAACGGTTGTAAACCATTAGGATGCAAGTGGATCTTTAAGAAAAAGATGAAAGTCGATGGTTCAATTGACAAGTATAAAGCCCGATTAGTCATTCAAGGCTTTAGGCAAAAGGAAGGTATTGATTACTTCGATACCTATGCTCCTGTTGCGCGAATAACTACAATTAGATTATTGATAGCAAATTCGATGATATGCTTTAAACCAATCGGATAAATGTGTGTATAGCAAATTCGATGACTTTGGTAAAGGAGTCATCATTTGTCTATATGTTGATGATATGCTTATCTTTGGTACTGACCAAAGACAAGTGGATTTGACTAAGTCATTTTTATCATCAAACTTCGATATGAAGGATATGGGGGAGGCGGATGTGATTTTGGGAATTAAAATCATTCGTGAAAACAATGCCATTACTTTAACTCAATCTCATTACATTGAGAAAGTGTTAAAGATATTCCATTGTGATGACTATTTTACGGTCAGTACTCCATATGATTCGAGTGTAAAACTCATGCCCAATATGGGTGTTGCTGTGTCCCAGTTGGAATACTCCAAGGTAATTGGGTGCCTTATGTATGCTATGACTAGCACAAGGCCAGACATTGCATTTTCGGTAGGCAAACTAAGTAGATACACAAGTAATCCTAGCACGCATCATTGGCAGGCTGTTAGGCGTGTATTAAAATACTTAAAGGGAACCAAAGACTTTGGTTTGACATATGTCGGATATCCTTCGGTATTAGAAGGGTATTCCGATGCGAGTTGGATAACCAATATAGAGGATCATTCCTCTACTTCTGGTTGGGTTTTCCTACTCGGAGGCGGTGCTATAAGTTGGGCTTCGAAGAAGCAAACTTGTATTACGAGTTCCACTATGGAATCAGAATTTATAGCACTTGCGGCAGCTGGTAAAGAAGCTGAATGGTTAAGGAATTTGGTTTATGAAATTCCTTTGTGGCCAAAGCCTATTTCGGCGTTTTCAATTCATTGTGACAGTGCAGCCACTTTGGCTAAGGCATATAGTCATGTTTATAATGGCAAGTCAAGACACACTATAAGAAATTTGAGATTTCGCGACGAATTATTTTGTCATTAAAAGCTCATTTTTTGTCGCGAAATCTTTTTGATGACGCATTTCTGTCGTCGCAAGCTTTGTCACCTTATGTGCGTCGTATTAGGTAAATGTGACGCTGATTTATTTCGTCATAACAAGTCACTATTTGGTGAAAATAAATGTTATCGTCACTATATTTTTTCGTCTATAGTGACGTTGAAATCGTCATGTATGACCTAAACCATTCGTCACTTAATATGATAATTCGTCATTAAATGGTAGTTTTTTCCAAGACAATTTATTTAATCGTCACTAAAATTCTATTTTTTATGACGAATTTTAATCAATTACTAAATTAAAAAAAATTTAATGACATATTTTTTTTGTTATAATAAGATTATTATTTTGTCATATTATGTAAATTTCGTCACAAAAAAACTAGATTTTCCTGACAAAATAATATTTGTTGTTATTGATATATATATATATAATGACAAAACAAATTGTCAATAATAAGAAGAATATAGAGACACAAAAATGTATTGTCGTGATATGATGTTGTATGATGACAAATTATGTTGTCATTAATATATAATATGTTACGACGAAACTTAGGATCGTCATTATAAGTGCAGCAATGGTAACAATATTTATTTTTCATGTTTTAACTCTTTTGTCATGAAAAACATTCAATTTGTGACTTAAATTCGATTGTCATAATATATAATATGACAACAATACAAGTTGTCAAAAAAAAAAAAGTAACAAAATTTTTGTCATAACAAAAAAACAATTATAACAAGAATGATTCGTCACAAATTAATTAACATTATTTTCAATTTTAATTAATATCATTACGCTTTGGATTATTTTTCACAAATAATTTATATTTACAAATTACACAATTATTTAAAAAAATAATATTTAAATACTAAATTTGAAATGTGTCAAATATATAAAATAATAATTAAATTAATACATGATATAAAAATAATCTTGCGGTAATAAAATAATTGCATTAATGAAATAAAATGTCAAGCAAATTAAGAACAAAATAGAAATATTCAACACTGATCATGAAATCGAGCAAGCATATACAATTATAATTCTATCCCCTTGTCAGACATAAAAGCCATTAATTTCTCAATACTTGCACCTTGAGAAGTCATAGTTGCATTCAGAAGATTCACTTGGGATTTGAGTTCTTGCACTTGAGATTCAGACTCTTGCAACTTTTCTTTGGTGTGGTCTAGTTCATTCTGCAATTCATTAGAAGAATTGTACATCGTATTCCGTTTGCTTGGAGCCTTTGGACCATATCCAAGCCCTTTTACATACCCTGTTCCATGACCTAACACCTCCAATACAATCTCATCGCCACCTTTGTCAATTCCGAGGTTATTATATTCTTCCCGTTTATGTTTCATCTTCTCATGAAAATGATAAAACAATATATATTAATAGTCAATGATATTAGTAATAAAATAAATATTGAATATTTACCAAAAGTAAATGAAAAAGAAAGAGTTACTTATCAATAAATAGCAAACAAAAATTAAAACACACAATTATTTTTCTGATAAATGGAAAAACCTATTTATTTTAAAAAAACATCCACATGTTTCTGGTTTAAAAACTGGTTTATATGCATACACAAGAAAATTCTGATTTCTTTTTCTTGTTTTTAGCCCACACAATCACATATTTTTGGTTCGTGTATTAATGGAAATTTAAGTAGCGCCATAGTGTGGTCAAGATCTGACCAATTACGCTAACTGTGTGTTTAACATAATTTGTACTAAACACAACTACATCAAATATATGTGAAAACCAAGGATAAATTTTGAGAAATAAAAATTTATCCTCTTAAAATTTCAGGACAGTTGACCACATTAAGTAGAAGGGAAAACAATGTTTATTTTAAAAGCTATTTTTGAAACCAAATGATAAATATGACTTACCCAATTTTCCTTTGCCTCTTTAGATTTCCAACCATCTTTCTCTGAACTATGTGTACGCTCATACAAGTCAATTCGATCACACGGCACTCCACCCAACTCACGTTCAGACTACAAAAAATATAAAACCATAGTTGGTCAAAAGTTGAACACATGAAATAAAAATAAGAAATATGTTATACTAACAATTTCATTACTGCGAACTGTAAAAGCCTTTCTTCCGGATATATGTTTGCATCGCAATTTTTGTCTATTGCTCCGATTGACCTGACTTTTATGCTGTATGATCATGAAAATTAAAATTTGGAGTAAGTGAAGCGAATCTCTAAAAAATGAATTAAGTTGTTTCAATTTAAGAATGAGGTTCATGTTGTTATGACTAAAATAATAAAAATATTGTTGAAATGTATGATCAGTTAGTCAACCATTTGTGTGATTAGTCGCAAAATTACCTTGAACTCGTCGGATGCAAAATAATCACATAAAATTTCCCAATTGTCCTGTCTTGGGCATGCAGGTGGCTTATTAATCTTAGCCTCTTCTGGAGTTGAAAATTGCAGGAAGTGCTTATGCAACTGGTGACGCTTTTGTCGAGTACTTATTTTCATCCTGTTGACCAAGCAATGTCTTACACCAGGGGCATTGATATTCACATCAAGATGCATCTGCAACTCACAAACAAGCATGCACATTTGCAAGATCGTTAACTTAAATATGTTGAGCACATTTAATTAATTAAGTAATTTATACCTGTAGATGGTCAAATCCTGACCCCAATCCGGTTTCCTCGTCAACTTCTTTCCATTTTTTCGGTACAGGGAGAACGTCTCGTGTTATTACACCAATTTGGCTAGCTAGTTTGGCAGATTCATCACCATTTATCGGGCGACCGATTAAAGGATCCACATTAATCTTCAGTTTACTTTTGTTAGTATCAAAATACTTCAAGAGTCCCTTTCCAATTGTTTTACCCCGACTCTTTTTCTTGGAAATAGCAGCTACACGCGAAAAAATAACACATAATTGCATAACTATATGGAGTCTAAAATTTTAACATGCAAAACAATGAAAAAGAATAAAGTCACCTGCTGGGGCAACAACATGTTCACTAGAAGTATGTGAAACACTCTCTGGAGGTGGAATATTCAATGGTGCATTTTCGACTGTTTCAGATGCGTGAGATGCCGTTTGAGAGGTTTGAACAACTAAATTTTTGGTAGGACATGCGGCTCCTTTCGATTGTTGAGTTCCTTTGTCGTGTTGGCTTTCTACACCAAAACTATCTTTATTAAAAAGATTTTTTATGCCCGTTCTAGGAATAAAGGTACGTCTTTGTTTCAAATTCTTTAAAATTTCGGAAGCCTTCAAATTCTTTGAATTTTCGGAAGCCATATGGAAAAAACCTTAGAAGACAGTCATTAGGCACAAAACAAACATAGAATTTGTTAGTATCCAATATAAAGAATAGATAATTAGAAACATTAACATAACACACCAGAATTTTAAGTTCAACTTCGTGATACATTAACATAAATGACCTTATTAGACATATTTGAAAATTACAGCAACTTCTTGAGTAAAACAAACAATTTAATCATGACTAACATGAATCAAACCACCATATATAGATTACCAACCCCAATAAAAACCCTAAATGAAAACCATCTGCAATAATGGTTATCTATAAAACAAATTCAAATTAACTAAAAAAATTTGACAAAGGAAACGATATGGAGTAATAATTCATAGTAGTATATATTTGCAATTTATCTTGATGAAATTTAGGGCATTACATGAAACAAAGAGTGTAAAGAAATTTACCTTGAAAAATACGCAATGATTGAATCAATTTACCTTGAGGAATTTAGGGCAGGAGGTGGAAATGAAAGTCTGAAGCAATTTACCTATAAATTTTAGGAAGGAATTGGAAGTGGAAGTAGAAGTGGAATAGTGGAGAGGTGGGAGTTGGAAGAGGCGTATGCTTTTAATTGTTATCGCGGGAAGAATGAAAATTTTATGCATTTTCAATCAATTTATTTTTAGAAGTATTGTTTAATATTCTAAAATGAGATTACCGCCAATACTATTTCTTTTTCATTTTTTCCTAAATACTACGTAATATTTACCTGGTGTTTGCTCCTGAATTCTCTCCAATTGTAACAACACATCATCTCCGCTCAGTTCTCTCGGCCGCTCTCTGTTTTCCATTTTGCCATTGAACTTCTTACTTCTCCTCCAAGCATGATCTCTTGGTAAATCTCGACGATGTCCCATATAACACAGCTTGTTGCGTAACCTTTGAGCGCAAGTTTGCTCATTACATTTTGGGCAAGCCATGTATCCTTTAGTAGTCCATCCAGACAGGTCACCGTATGCTGGGAAGTCGTTTATTGTCCATAAGATAGCAGCATGCATTTTAAACTTTTGTTTGGAAGAGACGTCAAAAGTTTCTGAACCTTCAACCCATAGTTCAGTTAATTCTTTGACCAAAGGTTGTAGATACACATCAATATCTTTCCCTGGTGACTTTTTCCCTGGAATTAGCAACGACAACATAAGAAACGATTGTTTCATGCAATCCCAAGGAGGGAGATTTAATGGTGCTAGAATCACAGGCCACATACTATAAGTGGAACTCATGTTTCCAAATGGATTAAAACCATCGGCTGCCAAAGCAAGTCTGACATTTCTTGAATCATTAGAAAACCACTGATACTTACTATCAAAGCTTTTCCACGCAATAGAGTCTGCAGGATGTCTCATATAATCATCGTCTATACGTTTTTCTTTATGCCATACCATTTTCTTAGAGGTTTTTGAAGACATGAAAAGACGTTGTAGTCTAGGTGTCACGGGAAAATACCTCAAGATTTTATGAGGTATCTTTTTACTGGTGCCGTTGTTAATTTTCCAACGAGATGTCCCACAAGTAGGGCAAACTTCCAAGTTTTTATTCTGATTCCAAAATAGGACACAATCATACTTGCATGCATGGATACATTCATATCCTAATCCAAGTTCGCGCAAATATTTTTTAGCTTCATAACAAGAGGATGGTAGAGTTTCACCATCTGGAAAAGCTGACTTCATCAAGCTCAACATCATATCTATAGCTCTGTTACTCAACTTGTTGTATACTTTTAAGTGAAGCAACTTAATAATAAATGATATCCTTGAAATCTTTTTACATCCGGGATATAATTCGGTTTGAGTATCTTTCACGAGTGTCTCAAGATAATCAGGGATACCACTAGAATTGTTATCATACCTTGGCATATCATCACAATTTTGTTGAGCGTATTCTTCACCAAGGTCAAACAACATCTCCCTAATTCCATCATCTTCTTCGTTGTTGCTATCTTCTGTCGAATCACCATTACTTATATTCTCATTATCCAATCTAGGTTCACCATGATAAAACCATGTAACGTACCCTGGATCTATCCCATTCTCCAATACATGACGTTTAACTGTTTTCTGATCCTTAAAGCTTAAGTTCATGCAATTCTTACACGGGCATCGAACATCACAATCTTGACCCAAATGAGTTCTAACGAATTGCATAAAACAATTTACTCCGTCTACATAGATGTCAGACCACTTTGTTCCACGCATCCAACTTTTGTCCATTATGAACTGTAAAATATTCAAAAGACGATGAGTTAATAAACTATGTAGTTAAGAATATAAACAATGTGACTTAGAAAGAAACATTAAAAAAGTCTAGGGTAAATTTCGAAAGTATGTCAATAAATAAATGTTTCTAAAAAAGTCTGGAAATTAATATGAGGATATGAAGATAAAAATTAAGAACAATCGAATAAACAATAACAACAATCTAATAAAATAAAAAGCAAATCTTTCTTATACAAATTGCTGGTGGAATTTTCACTTGAGTGTGGGCATAAAATAATTTAACTAATGACTCTGTTCTTAAAAACTACGATCATTTTCCTCTACTTCTTTTTTCTCTATTCTTTTGTACATTTTGTTATACTTCCTCTACTTCTTTTTTCTCTATTCTTTTGTACATTTTGTTATACATAAAAAAAATTGTTTATAACTATTTTGCAACTATTTTATATCTTAATTGGATCTCTAAAATAATATAAATACAAAAGGCATCTACTGGTTGTGAACAAACTCAAAGACTTTGTTATCATTTACAGTTATTAGGTATTGCACTTTGGTCCATGAACTAAAGTATTTAGTAGAACATAAAGATAGATATTAACAAGATATACACAACAAGGTTCTGAACCAAGTACAAAGGTTCCTAGACAAGATATTAACAACATATACACAGAAAGGTTCAAAGCAAAAGTTCTTAACTAACCTATCGATATACACAGAAATAGGGGTAGATAACGGTTTTGTTTCAGGTTGATTGAACTGAAATTTCGGTAAACCGGAAGCGAAACTGTGGAATTCTCCTAAACAATTTAGGAACCAAAAAAATTGCAAAAGTCAGAACAATCATCAATAGATTTTAGAAATATTTTGTCTATAGTGATAAGAATACATGTTGAAGCAATCTCATTTTCCATAAGCGAAGAGAGATCTCGTTTGTCATCGAGTCTCGATTGTATTGATCGTGAATGCTCTTCGTTACGATCGAATAGAGATAAATCGACAAACGACAATATTAAAAACAGGAGTACGTGAAAAAAAATACAGAAACCAATAAACAATGGAATTCCCCAAATTTTTATCACCCCTGTTATCACAAAACACCAGTCGCTGGAAATGGATTGATGAAATTGGAAGAAAATAAAACACCATGATAAGAAACACACAAACCAAAAAGCACTTACAGCCAATTATTAAAATAAAATACTAATGACAATATTTTTAATTCCAAATCAACATTTTTTGCAATTGAACATAAAAGAGAAGAGTGCTTACTCTTCTTGCTCCTCCAGAATATCAACAACGACTATCAAGAAAAATGTAATAAAAACATGTAATCTTGTTTCGGCCAATTAAAATAAAATTTACCCAAGCGATTGGTAGAAAGTATAATCACCGAAGAAATAGTAGGGATGGTTAATTGGGGCTACTTCGGTAATTTCTTGTTCACGATGACGGGATCGAGTGGAGAGGAGGAGAGGAATACTAACGACTGACAGCACCTACTAACGACTGACAGCACCGAGTGGAGAGGAGGAGAGGAGTGATGGATGATGGCGACAGGGAGACGTAGGCGGTACTTGAAAGGCGATCGGAGAGACGGTAGATTGGGTATGTTTGTTGCTTCGATTGAGAACAGAAAGATTGGAAGAAATTAAGGAATAAATGAATTTTATTATCACTCTTATGTATTTTTTTAATCTTATTTATAACAACGATTTTTTTAGTAGAATGTAGTGAACTTTTACAATTAAAAGTGACAAATAATTTGACAGTTGCCAAAATTTAAGTATTGATGACAAAAAAAAATGTTGTAAATTAGTTAATTAATTAATGACCTAAACTAACATCGTCATTAAAATATTATAATATATGACACATATAATTGTCATTATTAAGAATTATTTTCGTCTCAACAAATATTTTGACGAATAATTATGTCACTTTTAATTTTAAAGAATTAATGACGAAATATAATTTTGTCATAAAAGTATTTTCTTTAATGACTTTGAATATTGTCTCTAATTACAATAAATGTCGTCACCAAATATTTACGTGACAATTTTTTTATTTTTGTCCAGATAAATTTTAAATAATGACGAAAAATTATATTTTTATTGACAAAATAAACATTTGTCAGGAAAAACAATATGTTTTGTGACAAAATAAAAAATTGTCATTAAATAAATGTATTAAGTGACGAAAAATAAAATTTGTCACATTTAAGGGAGAATTTGTAACGAATTTAATGTCGTCGAAAAAAAATCGTCAAGAAAAGTATAATTTTTTGTAGTGTGTACACTTGGGCGTTAGACATAGCGCAATCCGTGAGCTGATCACTCAAGGAGTAATCTCTATTGATTTTGTGAGATCACAACATAATCTTGCTGATCATTTGACCAAGGGATTAGCAAAAGACTTGGTAGTAAAGTCGGTGATTGGGATGGGTCTGAAGCCTCTTTGAATCTTCAAATATAGGATACCAAATTCATTTCTAATTGTATTAGAACCAGAATTCAATTGGGAAGCCAATTTTTGAGATTGAAACACATGGAAATTATCCCAAAGGTATGTGTTTGAACCTGCATGTTAAGGTTGAAGTTAATTCTTAATGAATCATTTGATAAAGTGCATTTTGCAGGTGCACGAAGAAATGATTCACCTATATGAGTGGGAAGTGTGGCAGCTTCAAGAGTCGTGGCTAAGCTCTATATACACTCAAGAATGGATGGGATACAAGGCCTAATTTTGTATCGGAAATCATTATAGAATGTATTTGGAATTATGTGTGTAGTATCTTTTATGTATTCAGATGGGTTGAAGAGTTCAATCTTTTAAGACACTCTGATTCTCGAATATATAAGTTGTATATAACATTAAGATGAAAATTCAATCTTCAAGACATTTTCATTTTATGCATAATTCTGGCTGTTATTGTTAAAATAAGTGATTCAAGGATTACACTTAAATGGGGGAGGAATGTTGATGATTTAAGTGAAATCATTGTCCATTTAATGTAATTGGATTCATACAAAGTTTCGGTAATGATCCTAAAGCACTACAATATGATTTAGGCGAAGTGCGGAGTGCACGGTTGTATAAAAGTGATAACGGATCATTGTTTGGTTAAGTGAATGATGGTGTTGATTTATTGTGTGTAAATTAGCATGAAATATATGTTAATTTCATGGTTTGCATGGTTGTAATATGCAGCCACGAAATTGCATGCATGGCACCTAAAGAAAGTGATTTCGAAGAGGTGTGACCATTCTTAAAGGGTGCAACTCTTCCCAAAGGGTGCAACCCTTCATGAAAGGGTATTTTCACTATCCAAAGGGGTGTTTCAACACCTATATAAGGGTGTTGAAAATCAGATTCTAAGACCCACGAAAATTAAGAGCTTTGTGTTAACGAAGTATAGCGAATAAACATTCTATAGTATACTTGTTTCTACGCCAAAGAACAAGTGCGGTATTGTCTTATCCTAGAAGAAGTTTCGTGATACCTTGGATGTTATAGGGTCGAAATATTCTTTAAGGAAAACGTGTAAACGTGATTCAATATTTTCCAAAGCCTCCACATTCAGAAACACACAAAATAAACAACATTTATCATTGGCAACAATGTAAAGATGTAATCAGACATGAAATGATGGTTATCTGGATAAATCATTATGAAAGATATAGGAAGAAGTTGGACTTGTTCTTGAGATCTTGGATCTCTAGGAAAGAACATTGTACTTCTCCTGGACATCTTACATAGATATGATTATGGTTCGTTTTAACATGCAAGATTCCGAGAAAGGTTTGTTACCTTTCAGACACGGAATGCATCTATATAAGGACATGTGTTTTTAAAACACAAAAGGAGATAATAGCAATTAAAGCGGTTTCCTACACTTGGAGTGTGGAAAGTTTGATAAATGCAATGTTGAAAAACAAGAACCTGATATCTGCTATGCGGCTAGTATAGTGGGAGGATATCAAGGTAATCCTAGAAAGGAATACTCGACTGCTGTAATGAACATTTAAAGTACTTTCGAAGTACTCGAAACTATGTTCTGAATTATGGAGCAGACAAGCTTTTCCTTTGGATTACACTCTCTTAGACTTCTAATCAAATGAGGACCGGTGTAAGTCGATATCAGGCTATGTGTTTCACTATTAAAGGAGGAGGAGCTTTAACATGGAAGAGTGATAAGCACGATGCTTTTCGGACTCTGCCATGGGTAACCAAGAATAGCGGCCTCAGAGGCAGCGGAAGTTCTGGTGATGCTCCGGGACAACCTCCGGGACTTAGATGTGATTCTTAGTTTACCAAAGGCTATGTAAATAGCGGTGCTATGGCAAACTATAAGAGATCACAAGTCCATAAGTGTAAGGTAACACATAGAGCGCAAGTACCACCTGATACGAATCATCGTCAGGGAAGACGACGATGTAGTCACCAAGATAACTTCGGAACGACAATCTAGATTGCTCTTTCACAAGGCACTTCTTGGAAGTGTATATTAAGCACTTGAAGAGTATGGGAGTCGGGAGTTTGGAAGAAAAGACTAGACCTTAGTATAAGTGGGAGATTGTTGGAGTTGTATACTTAATGTCTAGATTTAAGTGATATTAACTCCCGATCCATTGCCATTAATCTATTTAATTAAATAAACAATTATTTGCGTTTAATTATTTATAATTAAATATTTGCAAATTATAAACCTAGATTATATACGTTGTAGTTAGTATGGTGTGCGTCGTCACACGGAAGATCATACTATTGGTTACCCGTGTATAATCGAACAGTTGCTCACGACCTAGATGGACAAGGACCAATCCATCGGTATAGTCGTTGTATGAGTGAGAAAATAATTGGTCTTGATTATTTTATCATACTTGTACACTTAGTGTATTGGGCGGATCGCTTGAGATTTATCGATTAGGATTGCCTTAGATAATCGATTTAAGTCTCAGTGTATTTTATTCTTAATCCCCGATATTATTGCGGGTGTGTATATTTAATATAAGTGACTTTGATTTTCCAAAGGAATTGACCGATTTGATTATTGGGTCAATTACCGGTAAAGTTGGGTAACTATATTTTATATATGACATGCCGTGAATTCTTGACGGGAAAGTGTGTCCCGGTAAGAGTTGATAATGTCCCCGAGATGAGTTCATAAGGAATTATTATGTAAACCCTGCAGGTGGATTTGTTCCGCATAATAATTAAGGTTGAATGGTACTAGTCTCGGATACAAGAGATGAATAAATTAATTACGCAATTAATTTAAATTTATTCATGGACATTTATATCTTAAACGCACGGAATAAATAATACTACCGGAGAGATAATATTATTTGATGTAATATGGTATAATATTGGGAGTGCAATTATATTTATATAGTGGAAAATAAATATAATTAATATTAGTGGATTAATAGATTTGGGATTGGGCACAATTTAATCATTAATATTGGAAGCCCAATATTCCACCTCCTTAAGATCCCCTACGTAGCCTATAAAAGCACTACATGGTCTTCTCTATTCTCATAACTTGAAGATCACAATTCTAGAAAGAGAAAGAAAGAGAAGGAGATCCATGGAGTTCGGAAGATCGTCGCCCACACGACGTTCGAGCTTGTGCAAGGAATACGAGGGAAGATCTCAAGGTCTTCAAATTGAGTTCTTCGTTTTTCAGAACAACGAGAACGAGGTAAATCGTAAAACCTTCCTTATGATTTTAATCGTTTAATTAATCGTGAAAATACCTTGAACCAAGATCCGAGAACGCGACCCATGACGAGGTTGAACCGGGCGAGGTGGTCGAAGACCACCGGACCGCCGGCGGCTCAACGTCTCGACTAGACAGGTCGAGGGAGCGCGAGGCTCGGCTGGGCGCCGAGACCTCGATCGAGCGCGTGCTCGATCCTCCCGGACGGACCCGTAGCGAGCTGCGGGAGTTCCCGCAGCGGACTCGCTAGACACGAGCCCCGTCTGGACGCGCTACGGGCTGCTACAAGCAGCCCCGCCCATTCCCGCTCGCGCGGCACCTTCGCTGCTCGCGCGGCGGCGGGCTGTGGTGATCGCATGCCACGATTTTGATCGTGGCGGATGTGCGATCACCCGGGGCATGGCTGGGCAGCCCCGCACGACTGCTATGAACAGCCACGAGCCCCACGCGGGGGCTCGACCGGACAGCCGCGGGCTTTCCCCGCGGTTAGGGTTTCGGTTAGGTTTCTCCCCGTGGTGGTTCGTGGCGGGTTTCTGGAAACCGGGAGTCGATTGGAGTTGTTGTTCCGCAACTTTGACAACTCCGGATATTCGATCACCAAAGGATTTTGGTCGAAATTAATTAGATAATTTATTTATTTAAATTTATTAATTCCGGGATGTCGATTTCCAACAGTATCCCAAGTGTCGTAACTCTCCAACGAACCAGAGACCTAGTACTACTACACCTAGAGCTAAATCACATAACCCTACTAGTGGTGCACAACACAAAACAAATACAAAAACTCTAAGGCTCAGCGCCAACATACAACTATCGGTGATACTTGATATCAGATTTCGTTCTCTCAAAATCGTCAAATGAAGTCCTGAAACTCCATGGGTATATATAGGTGAGCCGCACATGTGAAGCCTTGGAATGGAGCCAACTGATTGGCCACATGCTTGGCTGACTTCATCTTTCCATGGATGACATCACTTTTGAAGCTTGGATTCTTGAATCTTGGAATCTTGAATCTTTGATTCTTGAATCTTCGAATATTGAATCTTCAACTTCTTCAACTTCATACTTCAACAGAATCTTGACTCCATCGATCTCAATACTTCATCTTCAACTTCATCTTGATAAACACTCGTTGTTGTAGCTTCAGCATTTCATCGTCTTCATGGTCGTCGATAGTATTGAAGTAACAAATAACACATCCTCACATCATCGGCACTCGTTGACGTTGATGGTGGGATGTAACACACCATGCGACAGTTGGCGCATAAGGTGAACAGCAGCGAACCGTGCGCCATTTGTCGCACGGGATGAAGGTGACATGACCATGTGACTTTTGTCGCACGAGGGAGATGGAGCAGGGGCGTGAGCCATATGTCGCTTGAGCTGGAGAACTGAGGCCATGCGACTTTTGTCGCACAAGGAGAGGAGAGCAAGACATGCGACTTTTGTCGCACGATGTGGATGAGTCAAGGGTTTGCGACTCCTGTCGCACGAATGGTGTTGATGGAGCTGATACGTGCGCCAGTTGGCGCTCGTGTTGTAACTTGATGCACTGATTCCATTTCACCATGTTATGTGAGTTGCATCCATTCACTCAACACCTGAAAACAAAAACAAACAACAAACACATATGTTGTTGCCAAAACTAACATCTACAGTACTATTGCATAGTGACCCAGATTTATTTCGGCTCATTTTGGAACAAAAGGAGGCTGCAGAGATTTTTGTATTTGAGTGTGTTGTGTTATTTGTAACCCTAATTTCAATGCTGATGTTAGAACACAATTTGTCCTACGTACTGTACTATTTCGTGCTAAATAATTTCAAAGTTCGTGCTAAGTACATTCCGGTTCGTGCTAACTTCTGATGAAACTATTTCGTGCATAATGAAATGTTCGTGTTGAGTGTGACAATATTTCGTGTTAAAATGTAAGAGGTGAAACGAAGTGGTGCCTAGAAGGAAAAGAATGTCAACGATCATATTAATTTATTGATTTGATTACTCACACTGATTGATAGGGGGTGGTATTTACTTTCTTTCAACCACTTGAAATAGCTTCGCGCATTGTCGGCAAACCCAAATCCTCAAAAATAAATCAAAGAAAATACCGGCCTAAACTGCAAGAAGTTTTTTTGATGTTTGCATAAGAAAAAAACGCTTCGCTTCAATTACGCTCTGAGAAAATATGAGTAAATTAAAATTGAGAAAGGAAATATGAAGATGACATTTTTGTCTATTGCTTTGTGTACACGTCAAATAAAGCTTACCAAACAACCTTGGTACATTATGTATATTGGGCCAAGATAAGATTAATCAAGTCTAATAACTTATGGACCCAATATATAAACTTGCCTTCCAAACGTGCACTAGTAGTATACTCAAGTATTATTGCATGTCATGTAATTTACTATTATGGTACAGTAATATTTTTAATTGTAGAGTTACGTCAAATTTGTTTAATGTTTTAGTGGGCCCCTTTAAATTAACTAAGATATATTCTCATTTCACAATAATATTATAATTTGTGAAATACATTCTTCCACGTGGAAGAATCGCAATTAATTTATGATTATTTTATGTAATCGAATAATATAGCTTATACTCACTCTATTCATTAAATATCATTACTACAAAAAAGAGGCTTTTACATTGGTTAAAAAGTGCATTTAACATTGGTTTTAGAACTTATATAAAAAACACTATGTTAGAACTTTGGGAAATTTACATCAGTTATATACATTTAACATCGGTTACTTACTAACCACAGTAAATAGTCTTCAAATTAAAGTACACATACTGTCTTTTTAACTAAAAACTAAAAAATAATAATCAATTTATTTTTAAGTTAAAAATAAAACTATTTCTAAATAAAGTTTAACAATTGAATGAATAAAAGTAAGAAAAAATTATAGTTTAAAATGAAAAAAATAAAGTAAATATTTTTAAAAAATCTGCATATTATATTGACATATTAAAAAAAATTGTACTCCGTATATATTTATTTAATACATAGATATTACTCTCAAAGGTTCGATTTTATTAATTTTTGTGTGTTTTTTTCTTATTAAAATTTCACAAAACACATTACATAAATTATATCATATTTATTTTGTTATTAAAAAAATAAAATACATAACAAAGAAGAAGTGATCACTTTGGTTAAATGTAACAAAAAAAGACTTTCAAAATTTTACGCTTCTCATAAAATTATGCTCTAAAAAACGAACACAAACAAAAAATGATAATTTTTTATTTTTTATACGAAAATTCATGGGTAGAAATATATTTTTAAGTTAAAAAATAATATAATTATGAGAAAAAATTTAAAAAATAAGAAGAAAAAGTAAAGATAAAATTATATTATAAAATAAAAAAGGTTAATAATTTATTAATCGTGTTCATAATTGATTGAGACATTTAAAAAATGGAAAGTATGCATATTTTTACTAGATACGTGTAGTTATATTTTAACAATTCTAGCATAAAATTTCAAACACATTTTATTGTATAATTTCATTTTTTTTTATAACTTTAGAATGAATATATTCCATATATGTTAAAAATAGATATTTAAAAATGAAAACCATTGGTCGTTTTTAAATAACTAAACATAATATTTTATAATTTATAATAAATGAAAATAAGAAGCAAATAGCACACTTGGATCAATCATATATATAACTTTATTTTATTTTGTGGTCACATTATGACATCATGTATAAGTAATAAAAATATAATATATTATTTTAATATTTATAAAATAAAAATAATTATAAATATTTTTTTTTGAAAACATTTCAATTTTCTTTTTTTTTCATCTATTTTGTATTCGTTAGTATTTTTTACTATATTATCTTATTTTATTTTTATATAATATTTAAAATTTAAAATTATACTGTCTATTTTAATTTAAATATATATTTTTGTGTAATATTTTATCTATTATTTATTTTTCTTATTTTCTTATTATTAGAAAATTAATAAAACGTTTTAATTTTTTTAATTCTAACAGTGATAATAATTGTAGTAATGTTTTTATATGTTATTAACTTTGTTAGTTCGATAGTATATTATCACATTTTTATCTGGTTTTTTGATCGATTTAATATGAGTAATTTATTTATAATATTTTTTATATAATTTTTCTTATTTTGAATTAAACTTTTAAATTATTGATATATACATTAATATATATATATATATATATATATATTATAAATATTTTTATAGAAAAATTATTTATTGATTTATTTTCATTTTAATAATTTTTTTATATTTAATTTATAATCCAATATAAATATATAAATATTATAATTATTATAGTAAAATATTTCGTGCAACGTAAGTAAAATCTAATACACTCAATATTTTATCTTACATTCAAAGATTTTACAATTTTTTATATTATCACTTGGTCCTAGCATATTAATCAGTGTTGCGTCCTGATTTCAAGGCATAAAACGATTTTATTAATGAAAATCTTATATTCTTCGCACATAATAAAATTTTTAATGAATAATTAATAATTTAAATATTTAATTAGTGTATGGGTGGTAAAGCGTTAAAGCACCATATGCTTCTATGAGGAGACGCCCCTGAATGAATTTGAATCCAATTATATTTAATTAAGTTGACATTTTAATTAATAACTAGTATATAGAAATAATGGAAGTCCGTTTAATATCAATTAGTCCCTGAATAGTTTGAATGATACTGAAATTACGTCTTCGACTTAAGATACCAACTTTTCGCGAAGTCGGTCTTAAACACTAACACTCCAGCAACTTCGTTCGCACACACTCAGCTGTCGCTTGCTCTAGATGTCGCACGCTCCAGTTGGAGCACGGTTCGTGTTGTGTGTATATGTTCGAACTCAACAAATGTAAAGTTAAAGTGTTGAAGACAAAGTTATGTAATATGTTTCATTTCTGTTGAGTTTGCCACGAAACCGAGCGAGAAGGAAAACGGCGCCCGCCGTTTTGGAATCGGCGACCGCCGAAAAGGTCGAGTTTGACGAAGTCGGAGCTGCATAGTTTTGGGGTGTTTCGTCGACCGCCGTCTCACGTCCCGCGACCGCCGAAAGGGGTCCTGCGACCGCCGTTTTGAAAATGGCGGTCGCCAAAAGTGCCAGGCGCGGGAGGACTTTGGAAAGTCCTATTTTTGGTCCGTTTTGGTTTCCTTCTCCTTCAAGGCAAAGCATGGGCGAGAATTAATGTTTCCATACATTAATTAGGTCTCTCCCCTATATAAAGAGAGCTACTCCATGGGCATAAACAACACATTATAATTCTATAGCTATTGCGTGAGATTTGAGGGTTTAGAGCGTATATCATCCTTGTAATCGTGAAACAATATTATAGTGAATTGTTCGTCGTTCCTCCCGTGGTTTTTCCCAGTTGGGTTTGCACGTAAATTCTTTTGTCTTCTCTATTTTCGTTGATTTCTTTTCTTCGGTATTCTTGATATTATCATACTATACATCGTCCGATCTTACAACAAGTGGTATCAGAGCTAAGGATGACGAGCGTGAGGTATGACATACCGTTGCTGGATCTCAACACAAGGTTCCCGACGTGGCAATACAAGATGAGGTTAGTTCTTCGATCCCTGAAGCAAGAGGGCGCCCTCAAAGGTATTGAAAACAAGCCGACGGACATGAAGCATGAATATTGGGAAGAGCTCGATCAAATTGCCATAGCGACCATAGGGCTCCATTGTTGGAGTTGTGTACCTAATGTCTAGATTTAAGTAACTGTAAACTCCCGATCATAGCATTTAATCTATTAAATTAACGAACAATTGTTTTGCGTTTAATTATCATTAATTAAATATATGCAAAATATAGTCCTGGATTTTATACGTTGAAGTTAGTATGGTGCAAGCATGGGCGCACAGAAGATCATACTATCGGTTACTCGTATTTAATCAAACAGTTGCTCACGACCTAGATGGACACGGACCAATCCATCGGTATAGTCGTTGTGTGAGAGAGAAAATAATTTATCTTAATTATTTTATCACACTTGTACACTTGGTGTATTGAGCGGATCGTTGAGATTCATCGATTAGGATTGCCGGCGATAATCGATTCGAGTCTCAGTGTATTTTATTCTTAATCCCCGATATTATTGCGGGTGTGTATATTTAATATAAGTAACTTTGATTTACCAAAGGAATTAACCGATTTAATTATTAGGTTAATTTCCGGTTAAGTTGGGTCACTATATTTTATATATGGCATGCCGTGAATAATTGACCGGACAGTGTATCCCGTAAGGGTTGATAATATCCCCGAGATGAGTTCATAAGGAATTATTGTGTAAACCTCATGAGTGGATTCGTTCCGCACAATAATTAAGGTTGAATGGTACTAGTCTCGGATTAAAGAGATGAATAAATTAATTAGCAATAAATTAATTTTATTCATCGATATTTAAATCTTAAATACACGGAATAAATAAATACTACCGGAGAAATATTATTTGATATAATATGGTTTAATATTGGGAGTGCAATTAATTTATATAGTGGAAAATAAATTAATTAATATTGATAAGGATTAATGGACTTGGGCAGTGGACTCAATTTAATCTTCAATATTGGAAGCCCAATATTCCACCTCCTTTAGATCCCCTACGTAGCCTATAAAAGCACTACATAAATCATAAGACAAGATTATCATACTTGATATTCTAGAGAGTTGAAGGAGATCCATAGGTGTTCGATAGATCGTCGCCCACCCGACGTTCGAACGAAGTGCAAGGAATACGTGGGAAGATCCGAAGGTCTTCAACTTGATTTCGTTTCTCCGCACAACGAATCAAAGGTACAATCATAAACTCCTTCGTGTGAATTTATATGATTTAATTGTGATACATGCATGAACACAAGATCCGGGAAAAACGACGAACCCGGGGACGGGGATAGACCGCGCGGTGGTGGTTGAAGACCACCGGACCACCGGCGGTCTAGAGATCCCCGCCGGGATCGAGGAAAGCCCTCGGCTGGGAGCCGAGGGGGTGGCGGTCGAGCCTAGGGCTTCGACCGCCGGCGCGCACCGAGGAGAAGCCGCGGCTGGACGCCGCGGCTGGGGGCGATCGAGCCCTAGCTCGATCGCCGGGGGAACCGCCGCGGGCTGGCGCCGCGGCTGGTGGCTCCCCCCACCTCCGGTGATGGCGGTGAGTCGCCGGACTCACCGCCGGGGGCTGCTGGGCAGCCCCACGCGATCGATCGATCGCGAGCCCCAACGGGGGCTCGGCTAGGGTTTAGCCGCGGGTTTATCCCGCGGCGATGCTCGGGTCGAGCCCGGCTCCGTTTGTTTGGTTCGCGTTCGTGGATCCGACTCGCGGGAGAAAATCGGCTGGGGGCGGGCTGCGTGTCTTCGGGCGCGTAGTCTCCAAAGGTCGGACTCCTGCGGATGAGTCGGTATCCGTGATCGGTTTCCGGCGACGGGATTTCGTTCGGGGTTATCGGTTCCGCAATTTTGATACCCCGGGATATCGAATCCCAGCAATTGGTATCAGAGCGTTTGGTTTCGTGTTCATGTATGTATTCAATTGTGTTCTACCTTGCAGGGATTCCGACTATCATGGTTTAATTAATTGTTAATTATTCGTTTAATTAATTGCTATTTAATTTACCATGATTGTTCGTTTATTAAACTCTCGGACATGTCGAGATTCGTTTTGTGTGGATGAATGCTTGTAATAGTAAAAATTCGGGGGTTGACCGAATTTAGATTTATTATTATTGTTCTATGTTTTTCCGGAAAGTGTATAGGATCGATTTCATGTATAGAATCGATACCGGAATTGTAAATTTATTTCTTGTAATTTATTTACGTTGGATCGATGCCGAGACGACCGCCGGAAAACGCGTGTGACGAAGAAGACGAAGAGAACGAAGGACCGGGATCGATCAAACCCCTTGATCGACCCCAATCGATCGACCCTAGGAGAGGGGGCCGATCGCCCTCGGCTAGGGCTGCCGCCGGCGACGGTGGCGGCTGGTGGCTGGGCTGGGCGGCGGCGCTCCTCCGCGGGGGTCGGCCGATGATGGTGGGGTGGTGCGGGAACTCCCATCCCGTGCTACTCCTACCTAGATTCGCTTTCCAAACTAATTCGCTTTTCCTAATTGAGTTTTTCCTATTTTTGGGAATTCTCATGGATTAGGAAAAGAATTAATTGGAATTAATTTTATTCCTTATTCTATTATGGAAGTCTTCTAGAGTATTCCGAGTTCTACTTGGAATAGGATCCTAGAGATTTAATAGAATTAGAAAGGAATAATAATTAATTTAGGATTAATTTATTTCCTAATTGATTATTCCTATTTTATGGGAATTTTCATAGTAATGGAAATTAATTAATTTTGGAAAGTAGAAGAGTCCTAATTTATTTTTATTTCCTTATTCTATTATAGAAGTCTTCTAGAATATTCCAAGTTTGACTTGGATAGATTATTCTAGAGATTTAATAGAATTAGATGGGAAAATAAAAAAAAAAAAAATATTAATAATATTTAATTTTATTTTTGATTTATTCGATTGACTTAATTTTCGAATTGAGTATCTTTTGGATTTATTAAAAATAAATAGATTTAAATATTGGGATTAATATTCTCGTCACATGGAGCATTCAAGAACGAAGACTGAAGACTAGAAGAAGCATACGGAGATGGAATAAAGCCATGATAGTCGGAAAATAATTTTTTCTAGCATTATTTTGACTATGTGCTATGTGCTTTATTACTTGTATGCATGCTTATGTGTTTAATTATGCATTAGATAGCGTATCCCTTTATTATAAAAAGCTAAGTGGGAGAGGGGATGGAAACATTCCCATGGTCTCCATTACTGTTCTCTTGGTGACTCTTATGGACTTTTGAAGTTCGTATAGATGTGTCATTGTAGGAGAATTCTTGTAATTCCTCTTACAAGAAACATTGATTAAGTTTATCAAACAATGCCTAATTTGTCTTTCTGAAACTGACTTCAAGTCGACTCATTCTCACCCCGGGGAGTGGAATGGAGCCAGAGCCACTTGGTCATGTGGATGACACAAATTAGAGGCATTCGTACCATCCTTTTAAGGTGGATCGATTGTCTGCTCGGCTCCCTCATCTAATGAGAGATAGGGTTGTTCGCATTGTGAATCACTGGTTAGAAACTTCGAGTTTCACTTATGATTCCCCGCGTCTTGATTTACGAGATCGAATGCTTCATGTAATTGGATGTCAATTGTATAAATCTTTTGGTGTAGTAAACGTCCACACTATCGTGGCTTGCTGCATTGAATGGGATTTTAGAACGATTGATGTAGACAGTTATAGAAGAAAGTGAAGGATCGTGTGTTAACGTAAACGTCCACACTATCGTGGCTTGCGGTAATATGCGATTCCCAAAAATCTTCTTAGATACTGAGTAATGGTTTACACTTAGGTACGCTCTATAGTATTCTTCCCATCGAAGTAACGCTATAGTGATGTACGACCAAAGCAAATCTAATTGCTAAATCATTTGGATGGGTAAACGTCCACACTATCGTGGCTTGCCTTATCTGATGGGATTTTAGATGTAATTAGTGATTTAATGATATTATTAAGGGGAGATAATATCGGATATTAAATTAATTGTTTGTTTAAATGTGCTTATAGGTTTAGAGAATAGCTATGAATCCACTTGAGTTAATACTTGAGGAATTTGACGCACTGGTTCCATACTGTGTTGAATGGAAGGAAGGGTTAGACATTGCTCAGACTGTAAAGGAGTACAAAGACGTACTCAGTGAAACTTGTCCTCCTGGACTCACCATTAACTCAACTGAGGATGAGATTTTTGACTTTGAAAAATGGGATAGTGCTCGTTCATTAGCCATTAATCATGATGTCATGCTTAAACTCAAGTTGATGTTTGGACATGATGGGGAGGCTAGAAAAGAGGCGATGAGGATACTCATAAAGATCTGTTACTTCGATGAAACACTTGATCATGTTTTTGAGATGATGGATCTTTTAGACGAGTTGAAACAATCGCAAGCTCTTATAGCCAAAGCCAAAGGTTTCGGACCTAAAGGCAAGGGAAAGGAGAAGAAGACAAGGGGGTCCGGTGGTCCTAAGGGACTTGGACCAAAGGGTGGGATAAAGAAGCCTTCTGGCAAATATCCCCAAGGGAAGCAGTCTGAGTACTGGGGGTCTACATCTTGTCCTCTCAGAGGTACGAATTTTTCTTTAGTCGTAAAAACATAGTCAGCGGTATTATCTACCAGAATTCTGGTGTGTAGATATGGAACCACTGACGGTATGTGCATTTTGAACGCAGGGGTTCCAGAAAACCCGGCGACTTAGAGAAGGAGAGTTCAAGTCTACACGGGCAAAAGCTGTAGAGGAGGCAGCTGTTGCGGTGGAAGACATTTATCTGCTTTAGTAGTTAAATAGGATTTCATTTCAAGATTATTGCATTATGTACCCTCTATTTTAGAAAGAACGTTTTGTTCTGGATTTCTATTATTTATGAATGGATATTTTATTTCTTTAATCATTGGATTGATAAGAAACGATGGCATTATCTATTCTGGTACATTAGATAGCAATATATGAATGATAGATCCTAAGTCTACCACGATGCAACAAACCGTTCTATAACTTGTTTTACTTGATTAGATATGTTTCTTTATTAAATCATTATACTTGTGAATTCTTGTACTTAGTAGTATTTTCAAATAAAATTCAAAAGGTCGAAATTGATTTGATCAATTATAGTTGAAGGAATGGACCTTCCGACCTGAGAATTGAATTTGGAGGATAATACATCTAAGCAAGCCTTTCATAAAGGATAGAATTCGGACTAAGTATTGGAAATGATTAAATATGCAGACACATGTGTGAATTAGAAAGGCACGAGTAGTTCTTTTTCCAATAATACTCAAATGGATTAGAGTACTTAAATGTGCCATAAAAGCAAAGTGTTTTGACTAGTCAATGGACACAAAGCTATTATGGGGAACCATTAAAGTATATCCATTAGAAGCCTGCGACTCGGTCGCGGAGGCCATCGCCTATCTAAATAACACATAGCATAATCAAAGATTGGGATTCAATCCCAAAGGGCCGCGTCATACACTTACGTGTAGAGATGGTGCGTTGAAAATAAGAAATGGAAATCTAAAAGTAAAAGAGAACAAGTTGTTCGGAACTACCTATGTTCTATGGATGTTTCTGGAGACAATAACACATTCTGTGTGATTGTAGGATATCCTAGATGAACGAAGTGTTGTGCATTCTATAGTACTGTGAACCAGAGGGACGTCTTTCGTTCGGTTCATAGAAGAAGACTATTAGATGAACCACAAAGCCTGAACTGAATTAATACCTTGGAATGAGAAAAAGGACAAAAGACTGGGAACCAGCCAAGCCGAGTAGAAGTACACCACACACTGCACCTATTGTTATTACTGTTATACACCGGGACGCCATTGCAGTGGGAGGTTGTTGGACAACCGGAGATATTCATAAGACTAGAGGAGTTCGGACTCTGGATCTAGTAAACATGAAATCGATCCCTAGCTCTGCATAAGGGCAGTACTGAATCGTGGAACTTGCGAATTGATGAGATAATCCATTCGATGGATTCATCAAAAGGCAGAGACGATAGGTGTATTGGAGACGTAATGGAAACAAGGTGGTGTTTCTCGGAATTTTATGTAGATAATATTTTATCATTGGCAACAATGTAAAGATATTATCAAGCATAAAATAATGGTTGTCTAAATGAATCGGGATATAAGAGTAAGTAGAAGTTAGAGCATGTTCTTGAGATCTTATGATCTAGGGATAAGAACATTGTACTTCTCCTGGATATCTTATACGAATATGGTTTGTTTTAAACATGCATAATTCTGAGAAAGGTCTTTGCCTTTCAGAGACAGAATATGTATATCTATCTAAGGTCATGTGTTTCGAACACATTAAGGAGACAGATGATACTAAGCAGTTTCCTACACTTTGCGTGGAAAGCTTAAATGCAATGTTAGAAAACAAGAACCTGATATCAACTATGCGGTTAGCGTAGTGGGAGGATATCAAAGTAATCTGGATAAGAAATATTCGAATGCTGTAAGAGTACTAGGATGTACTGGATTACTAAGCAAGACGAAATTTTCTTAGATTACATATTCTCAGATTTCAAGTCAGAGAAGGACCAGTGTAAGTCGATATCAGGCTATGTGTTCACTTTTGGAAAAGGTGGAACCTTTAATATGTAAGAGTGATAAGCAGATGCTTCTCAGACTCTCTCATAACCGAACAGCAGCCTCAGAGGCAGCGGAAGTTTTGGTTAGGTTCCGGGATGACCTCTAAGACTTGGAAATGACTTTTAGTTTATCAAAGGCTATTTAATAGCGGTGCATGATGAACTGGAAGAAGTCATAAGTCTAAAAGTGATGATAACACATAGAGCAAGTACCACCTGATACGAGTCATCGTCAGGGAGACGACGTAGTAGTCACCAAGATAACTTCAGAGCGGCAACCTAGAGTGCTCATTCACATAGTACTTCTCGGAAGTACACCTTAAGCACGTGATGAGTATGGGAACCGGGAGTTTGGAGGAAATGACTAGACCTTAGTACAAGTGGGAGATTGTTGGAGTTGTGTACTTAATGTCTAGATTTAAGTAACTGTAAACTCCCGATCATAGCATTTAATCTATTAAATTAACGAACAATTGTTTTGCGTTTAATTATCATTAATTAAATATATGCAAAATATAGTCCTGGATTTTATACGTTGAAGTTAGTATGGTGCAAGCATGGGCGCACAGAAGATCATACTATCGGTTACTCGTATTTAATCAAACAGTTGCTCACGACCTAGATGGACACGGACCAATCCATCGGTATAGTCGTTGTGTGAGAGAGAAAATAATTTATCTTAATTATTTTATCACACTTGTACACTTGGTGTATTGAGCGGATCGTTGAGATTCATCGATTAGGATTGCCGGCGATAATCGATTCGAGTCTCAGTGTATTTTATTCTTAATCCCCGATATTATTGCGGGTGTGTATATTTAATATAAGTAACTTTGATTTACCAAAGGAATTAACCGATTTAATTATTAGGTTAATTTCCGGTTAAGTTGGGTCACTATATTTTATATATGGCATGCCGTGAATAATTGACCGGACAGTGTATCCCGTAAGGGTTGATAATATCCCCGAGATGAGTTCATAAGGAATTATTGTGTAAACCTCATGAGTGGATTCGTTCCGCACAATAATTAAGGTTGAATGGTACTAGTCTCGGATTAAAGAGATGAATAAATTAATTAGCAATAAATTAATTTTATTCATCGATATTTAAATCTTAAATACACGGAATAAATAAATACTACCGGAGAAATATTATTTGATATAATATGGTTTAATATTGGGAGTGCAATTAATTTATATAGTGGAAAATAAATTAATTAATATTGATAAGGATTAATGGACTTGGGCAGTGGGCTCAATTTAATCTTCAATATTGGAAGCCCAATATTCCACCTCCTTTAGATCCCCTACGTAACCTATAAAAGCACTACATGGCCTTCATAAATCATAAGACAAGATTATCATACTTGATATTCTAGAGAGTTGAAGGAGATCCATAGGTGTTCGATAGATCGTCGCTCACCCGACGTTCGAACGAAGTGCAAGGAATACGTGGGAAGATCCGAAGGTCTTCAACTTGATTTCGTTTCTCCGCACAACGAATCAAAGGTACAATCATAAACTCCTTCGTGTGAATTTATATGATTTAATTGTGATACATGCATGAACACAAGATCCGGGAAAAACGATGAACCCGGGGACGGGGATAGACCGCGCGGTGGTGGTTGAAGACCACCGGACCGCCGGCGGTCTAGAGATCCCCGCCGGGATCGAGGAAAGCCCTCGGCTGGGAGCCGAGGGGGTGGCGGTCGAGCCTAGGGCTTCGACCGCCGGCGCGCACCGAGGAGAAGCCGCGGCTGGACGCCGCGGCTGGGGGCGATCGAGCCCTAGCTCGATCGCCGGGGGAACCGCCGCGGGCTGGCACCGCGGCTGGTGGCTCCCCCCACCTCCGGTGATGACGGTGAGTCGCCGGACTCACCGCCGGGGGCTGCTGGGCAGCCCCACGCGATCGATCGATCGCGAGCCCCAACGGGGGCTCGGCTAGGGTTTAGCCGCGGGTTTATCCCGCGGCGATGCTCGGGTCGAGCCCGGCTCCGTTTGTTTGGTTCGCGTTCGTGGATCCGACTCGCGGGAGAAAATCGGCTGGGGGCGGGCTGCGTGTCTTCGGGCGCGTAGTCTCCAAAGGTCGGACTCCTGCGGATGAGTCGGTATCCGTGATCGGTTTCCGGCGACGGGATTTCGTTCGGGGTTATCGGTTCCGCAATTTTGATACCCCGGGACATCGAATCCCAGCATCCATGTCTCGAACGCTTTGGCGGAGGACATCATGAAAGCGAAGTCAGCAAAAGAATTGTGGGAGATGCTTGAAGAGATGTGCATCACCAAGACGGTGTCAAGTAAGCACAATTTGAAGAGAAGCTTATATTTGCTCAGAATGGCGGAGGGTTCCTCTATCCCCGCGCACGTAGCGAAATTCAAGGAGAAAGTCGCCGACCTCGGCAACATTGGCGTGAAGCTCGAAGATGACGACCTCGCGTTTTGGCTCCTAATTTCGCTACCCCCTTCTATGGCGAGTTTCCGTGATACTCTCATATATTCTCGAGATAGCCTCACGTTTAAAGACGTAACCTCGTCTCTCTCATCTAGAGAGAATATTTTGATGATGGAGAGTCCTAATTCGGGAGAGACGCCAAGCGAAGGATTGAATGTCCGTGGGCGGACCAACCAAAGATCGACGGGGCAAGATAGGTCTCGATCGAAGTCACGACATAGTAACAAGGTTTGCAACTATTGCAAGAAGAAGGGTCACATCAAAGCCGATTGTTATTCCTTGAAGAATAGGAAGGAAAGAGAAGGCGGCAACAACAACAACAATAATTCCGGTAAGAGTTCCGGTGAAGTTGGTGTAGCCGAGAATTATTGTGATCTTCTCATGGCTTTGGGTGAGGTCTCCAAATCAAGCGAGGAATGGATTCTAGACTCGGGATGTACGTTCCACATGTGTCCGAATCGTGGGTGGTTCGATACTTTTGAAAAGGTGGAGCAAGGTGCGGTGACTATGGGAAACAACGCGTCATGCAAGATCGAAGGGATAGGAAGCATCCGGATCAAGATGTTTGACGGCTCGATCCGCACCCTAAGCGAGGTTAGATACGTTCCCAGCTTAAAGCGGAATTTGATTTCCCTTAATACTTTGGAGCTCAAGGGTTACTCGTTCACCGGAGAAGGTGGAGTCGTGAAGGTTGCCAGCGGTTCGTTGGTGGTTTTGAGAGGCGAACGTAAGTCGAATAGACTTTATGTTCTTGAAGGAACCACCGTGAAAGGTGAAGTAGCCGTAGGTGATTCCAAGGTCCCGGATGTTGATACAAGGAGACTTTGGCATATGCGTCTAGGGAATATGAGTGATTCCGGAATGGCCGAGTTGAGTAGACAAGGGCTTCTTGGGGATAAGGGCTTGTCGAAGTTGGAGTTCTGTGAGCAGTGCGTCTATGGGAAGCAAACGAGGGTGAAGTTCACCACCGGCGCTCACACAACAAAAGAGATACTCGGGTATGTTCATTCCGATCTATGGGGACCATCCCCGGTCCCCTCCACTGGAGGTTCTTACTACATGCTTACCATCATCGATGACTATTCCCGAAAGGTTTGGTCGTTCTTCTTAAAACACAAGAGCGACGTGTTTTCTACCTTCAGAGATTGGAAGGTGATGATAGAGAAACAAACCGGGAAAGTCGTGAAGAACCTACGTACGGACAACGGCCTAGAATTTGTGTCCGAAGAATTCAACCAATTCTGCAAAAGTTCGGGGATTGTGAGGCACCACACTGTGAGATACACCCCTCAGCAAAACGGAGTAGCCGAGAGAATGAATCGCACGATTAAGGACAAGGTACGTTGCTTGTTAGCGACTTCTGGGTTGAGTAAAGGTTTTTGGGCTGAAGCGGTTTCTTTAGCATGTTACCTTATCAACCGTTCCCCGTCCATGGCGATTAACAAGAAGACTCCACAAGATTTGTGGAAAGGGTCTCCGGCGAATTATGAGGACTTAAGGGTGTTTGGGTGTCTGGCCTACATGCACGTCAACAAAGGAAAATTGAATGCACGAGCTAAGAAGTGCATATTCGTTGGCTTTAAGGAAGGAGTTAAAGGATACAAGCTTTGGTGTCCAGAGACGAAGAAGATCATTCTAAGCCGTGATGTAGTCTTCGATGAGGCTTCTATGATTGGTGATCGGTCGTCTAAAGGGAATCTCGAGATTCCAAGTACTCCTATTGAGGTGGAGCCGGACAGGGTGCAAGAGGAAGATGATGGGTCAAGTTCCCCGGCCGATATGGCGAGTAGTTCGACTACTCCGGAAGATCCAAAAGAGCCGCAATGCATAGCACGAGATAGGTCAAGGCGTGAGAGTCGACCACCTAAAAGGTTAGCCGATTATGAGTTAGTGGCCTATGCTCTAAACGTAGCCGATGAAGTTGATTCGTATGAGGAGCCTTCCTCGTATGCCGAGGCGGTTGCGTGTGATGACTCAAGTAAGTGGGTCTTGGCTATGCAAGAAGAGATGGAGTCTCTTCATAAGAATGGCACGTGGGAGTTGGTTGATCTCCCCAAAGGCAAGAAAGCCATAAAGTGCAAATGGATCTTCAAGAAGAAGGAGGGCATCCCTGGGGTTGAGGACGAGAGATATAAAGCGAGATTGGTGGCTAAGGGTTTTAGCCAAATTCTCAGAGTAGACTTTAATGATGTGTTTTCACCGGTGGTCAAGCATAGCTCGATTCGAGCAATTCTAGGCATTGTTGCAATGCATGATTTGGAGCTTGAGCAAATGGATGTGAAGATGGCCTTTCTACATGGGGAGCTCGATGAAGATATCTACATGGTCCAACCCGAGGGGTTCGAGGGTTCAAACCAAGAAAACAAGGTGTGTTTTCTCAAGAAGTCCTTATATGGTTTGAAATAGTCTCCTAGACAGTGGTACAAACGTTTCGATACGTTTATGATTAAGAATGGTTTCCGAAGGAGCTCCTATGATAGTTGTGTGTATTTCCGGAAAGGCCGTGATGGGTCTTTAGTTTATCTTATCCTCTACGTCGACGATATGTTGATAGCGGCTAAGGATAAGTCGGAGGTGGAGAGAGTCAAGGCACAACTTAGTAAGGAGTTCGAGATGAAGGATCTTGGTGCGGCAAAGAAGATCCTAGGAATGGAAATCATGAGAGATCGAAGAGAAGGCAAGTTGTATCTTGGCCAAAAGGGGTATATAGAGAAGGTGCTACGTCGGTTCAACCTTGAGGATGCGAACCCGGTAAGTACTCCCCTTGGAACACAATTTAGACTTACCTCTGCTTACTCTCCGACTACGGAGAAGGACATCTAGGATATGGCTCGAGTCCCTTATTCCAATGCCGTTGGGTCCTTAATGTACGCCATGGTGTGTACTCGTCCGGATTTGGCCCACGCCGTGAGTGCCGTGAGTCGGTACATGGCGAATCCGGGAAGAGAGCATTGGAAGGCGGTGCAATGGGTGTTGCGCTACTTGAGAGGTACGTCTAACAAGAAGCTAGTGTTCGGGAGGAATCAAGAAGATGTTCGAGGGTTCGTGGATTCCGACTATGGCGGTGATCTAGATAAAAGAAGATCTCTTACCGGGTATGTTTTTACCATTGGTGGGTGTGCCATTAGTTGGAAAGCTATTTTGCAAAGTACGGTGGCCTTATCTACTACTGAGGCGGAGTATATGGCGGTCACCGAGGCTTGCAAGGAGGCGTTGTGGTTGAGAGGTTGGTTTAAGGAGCTCTTGAAGGGTTCAAAGACGACGTCCATCTTTTGTGATAGTCAAAGTGTTGGAAATCGACTACCCGGGATGCGTTCGTTCGATCACTCGAACATCCGAACGATCCCAGTCGACCTCCAGATCCGTTACTCCGTACACGTGCCCAGCCCGTGCCCCGATTCACGCCCAGCCATTGCCCCGGAGGACAACCGCGCGAGCCGGAGCGGGCTGCCCGAAAAAAAACAAAACGGCGGTCGCCGTTTGTCCTTCAGCAGCGCGGACAGCAGCGCGACCTGCTGTTCCGGGCTCGTTTCCGGGTCGTTTTTCCTCTTCCGACTACCGATCCGAAGGTCCTAGAACCCCCAGTAGTCGAGGAATGCGATCCACGATGCCCGGAACCCGATCGTACGTTCAAAGTATGATCAACGAAATATGAGATCGAATATATTGCGGAAAAAGGGAATCGATCTCATACCTTCTCGGTCGATTGTTGAGACCTTAGATGCTTCTAACGTATGCCTCAGATCCCGTCTCCAACCGTTGTGTGGGCAACGATCTGCTGGAGTTCTCCCGTCTGTATTCTCTTTACTAACAGCAGCGTTAATATATCTTTTTCTCTTAGAGAAAAATATTAGCGCAAACTTATTTTATTTTACAGAGAAAAATTATAATTGCGTTAACGCAATTGTTTTTCTCAGCAAAATGAAATAGCGGCGAATGTTAGGTTTTAGGAGAGTATAGGAGGGGATTTATATAGAGTTACGTTAGGGACCTTAGGTAAATTAATTTAAGGGCTAAATTGAAATATTAATTAACTTGGAATACGTAAACGCAATTCCTTAATTAATTGATTTCAATTTTAATTATTATTCACTCCAATAAAAAAATAATAATTGAATTCCCGAAATTAATTTTAATATTATTTCAACAATAATAATTCCGCCGAAATTACATATACGATTTTTACCCGTGTTTAAGATATCGAACGTCCACGAATTTATTTAATTACTAATAATTAAAATAATTCGTTTCTTATTATCCGAGACTAGTACCACTCATCTCGGGGACGTAATCAACCCGATAAACGGGACACGGTTTCCTGTCTATAATCTATAGCATGCCGTGCGTACAATTACGATTCCCAATTTACCGAGAATCTCGACTAATCAATTAGTCTCACTCATTGGCAAGTTAAAGAACCGAGAATTGGACACACGCACCTATAATTATATAGGGATTAGGAATTCGTATATCCGTAATATCTGAGGTCTAGTTCGATTACTTCGATTAGTATAAATCGAACGCCCTCCCGTGGTCCTGCTCAATACACCAAGTGTACGAGTGTAACATGATAGTCAAGACCGACTATCTACCAGTCACACTACGACGTACCGATGGATTGTCCCTGTCCATCTAAGTCGTGAGCTACTGTTCGATAGTATACGAGTAACCGACAATATGATCTTTCGCGTGTCTCCTCACGTCATACTGTCTACAACGTATATATCTAGGACTATGGCATAAAGTGTATATAAACAAAATGCAGACTGTTTGATTAATAGATAATAAAACACAGATAAGGAGTTCCATATTGTCACTAAACTAGACATTTAGAATATAACTCCATCACAAAGTGCTATTTGTCTCACAAAAGATCATGTGTTCCATGAGAGAACGAAGCACATTGATATTCGTTATCACTTTGTCCGTGAGGTGATCGCTCGAGGCGATATTAAGGTGAGTAAGATTAGTACTCACGATAATCCGGCGGACATGTTAACGAAGAGTTTACCCGCAACCAAGTTTGAGCTTTGCTCTAGCTTGGTTGTGTTGGAGTTGTGTACTTAATGTCTAGATTTAAGTAACGGTAACTCCCGATCCATTGCCATTAATCTATTTAATTAAATAAACAATTATTTGCGTTTAATTATTTATAATTAAATATATGCAAATTATAGTCCTAGATTATATACGTTGTAGTTAGTATGGTGTGCGACGTCACACGGAAGATCATACTATCGGTTACTCGTATATAATCGAACAGTTGCTCACGACCTAGATGGACACGAACCAATCCATCGGTATAGTCGTTGTATGAGGGAGAAAATATTTTGTCTTGATTATTATATCATACTTGTACACTTGGTGTATTGGGCGGATCGCTTGAGATTTATCGATTAGGATTGCCTTGGATAATCGATTTAAATCTCAGTGTATTTTATTCTTAATCCCCGATACTATTGCGGGTGTGTATATTTAATATAAGTGACTTTGATTTTCCAAAGGAATTGACCGGTTTAATTACTGGGTCAATTACCGGTTAAGTTGGGTCGCTATATTTTATATATGACATGCCGTGAATACTTGACGGGAAAGTGTATCCCGTAAGGGTTGATAATATCCCCGAGATGAGTTCATAAGGAATTATTATGTAAACCCTGCAGGCGGATTAGTTCCGCATAATAATTAAGGTTGAATGGTACTAGTTTCGGATACAAGAGATGAATAAATTAATTAGCAATAATTTAATTTTATTCATGGATATTTATATCTTAAATATACGGAATAAATAATACTACCGGAGAAATATTATTTGATATAATATGGTTTAATATTGGGAGTGCAATTAATTTATATTGTGGAAAATAAATTAATTAATATTAATGGGATTAATAGATTTGGGCTGGGCTCAATTTAATCATTAATATTGGAAGCCTAATATTCCACCTCCTTTAGATCCCCTACGTAGCCTATAAAAGCACTACATGGTCTTCTCTATTCTCATAACTTGAAGATCACAATTCTAGAGAGAGAAAGTATAGAGGGAGATCCATGGAGTTCAGAAGATCGTCGCCCACCCGACGTTCGAGCTAGTGCAAGGAATACGTGGGAAGTTCTCAAGGTCATCAATTGAGTTCTTCGTTTTTCCGAACAACGAGAACGAGGTAAAATCGTAAAACCCTCTTTATGATTTTAATCGTTTATTATCGTAAAAATATCGTTGAACGTAAGATCCAAGTTTAAGGATCCTCACCGGGGTCGAGCCGAGCGGTGGCGATCGAGGATCGCCGGACCGCCGCGGCTGGAGCGACCCGACGGCGAGAATCACACTAAGAGGCTTCGCTGGGAGCGAAGCGCTCGCCTGGGGACCAGGCGCCCGCCTGGTCCATGTCGCGCGCGGTCGCGCGACCACCAGGCGCCCGCCTCGTGTGGCTGGCAGCAACGGGCTACGGGTTCTCCCGCAGCGGATCCGCGAGGCGCTGCGGATCGCACACGGGGGCTTCGCTGGTTGTGTGCGGAGCTCTACGAGCTGAACCCTAGCGCTCGCATGGATGCGAGCGCGCGCCTCGATTGAGCAGCCGCGACTCGGGTCGTGGCTAGGGCTTGATTAGGGCTAACCTCCAGGTGGTCTTAAGGGCTGTTCGCAAGAGTTTCCGGCACCGTAAGCGGGCTGCTACGAGCAGCCCTAGGCGGCTGCCAAGGACAGCCGCGAGCCCACGCGAGGGCTCGACCGAACAGCCGTGGGTTCGCCCGCGGTTAGGGTTTCGGTTGAGTCCGGATTCGTTGTGGTTCGTGGCGGGATGTTCCGGCAACCGGGAGTCGATTGGAGTTGTCGTTCCGTAATTTGACAACTCCGGATATTCGATCTCCGAAGGATTTCGGTGGGAATTAATTAGATAATTAATTTTAATTAATTTATTAATTCCGGGATATCGATTTCCAACAATTGGTATCAGAACGTTGGTTTTCGATCACGGTATTTTTCGATAAATTGTTCTACCTTGCAGGGTTTCCGACTATTATGGCTAGATTTAATTATTTTAATTAATGTCATAATATTGTTCTTGATTATTAAACTCTCGGACATGTCGAGATTCGTTTTATGTGTGGTGAATGCTTGTAATAGTAAAAATTCGGGGGTTGACCGAATTTAGGTTTATTATTATGTTCTACCTTTTCCGGAAAATGTATAGGGTCGATTTCATGTATAGAATCGATACCGGAATTGTAATTAAATTATGTAATTTATTTTACGTTGGATCGATGCCGAAACGACCGCCGGAGAAGACGTGTGACGAAGAAGACGAAGAGGACAAAATCCGGGGGGGGGGGGGGGGGGGTCGATCATCCCCATGATCGATCCCCATGAGGATCGATCGACCCCGGGCTGCCCTAGGGCTCTCGGCCACGCCGGCCACCAAGGGAGGTGGCGCGTGGGCCTTGGCCGACGGCGGATGGTGGTGGTCGATGGTGGGGGTGGTGTGGGGTCTCCCAACCCATGCTACTCCTACCAAGATCCGACTTTCCTAATTTAGTTCGGTTTTCCTATTTTGAGTATTCCTAAAGTTTGGGAACTCTCATGGAATAGAAAAAGAATTAAATTGGAATTAATTTATTTCCTATTTGATTATTCCTATTCTTGGGAATTTTCAATAGATGGAAATTAATTAATTATGGAAAGTAGAAGAGTCCTAATTTATTTTATTTCCTTATTCTATTATAGAAGTCTTCTAGAATATTCCGAGTTTGACTTGGATGGGATTCTAGAGATTTAATAGAATTAGATAGGAAAATAAAAATAAATAAAAATATTAATAATATTTAATTTTATTTTTGATATATTCGATTGACTTAATTTTTGAATTAAGTAACTTTTGGATTAATTGAAAATAAATAGATTTAAATATTGGGATTAATATTCTCGTCACATGGAGCATTCAAGAACGAAGATTGAAGACTAGAAGATGCGTATGGAGATGCGATAAAGCCATAATAGTCGGAAAATAATATTCTAGTATTATTTTGATTATGTGATAATAGTATGTGCTTTATTTCATGTATGCATGCTTATGTGTATTTAATTAGGCATTAGATAGCGTATCCCTTTGTTATAAAAAGCTAAATGGGAGAGGGATTGGAAACAATGCCATGGTCTCCATTACTGTTCTCTTGGTGACTCTTATGGACTTTTGAAGTTCGTATAGACAAGTCATTGGAGGAGAATTCTTGTAATTCCTTTTACGAGAAACATTGATTAAGTTTATCAAACAATGCCTAATTTGTCTTTCTGAAGCTGACTTCAAGTCGACTCTGTTATATCCAAGAAAATGGTCACCGACACGTGTCGCGAATCAAAGGGCCACGTCATCAAGAGAGAAAGTCAACCGGTATAGTCAAAGAGACCCTCAAAAGCAGATCTAAGAAGAAAATAAAGACCTTGGACAGTAAAGATTGCACGGTAGAATCAGACCCCCCTCTCAGGGGAATCGCCTGGGGAGGCTCCTGGGATGACAGTCAACAAGCTGGGACTTCACGGGGAAAGAGGCAGATTAAGCACTAAGGGAAATTAGTGGGTATTTAATGCTTCATATTAGTGGACTAGAGGTCCAATAAGAGGCCAAAATGTGGGCATTAGGTGGCATAATTAAGCCATGCATGGAGTATTATAAATAGAGGGAGTGAGATAGTGGAAAAGGACATGCAAACCTTGATTTTAACTATGTACTCTAAGTATGGATATGTGAATAAAGAGGAGCCTTGAGCTTCCATTTCCAGTACTTATGATTTCTGCATTTAACTCAATCCTTTTGCTAGCTTACTTATAACATATAAACATTTTGTGTTGTTTACCAAAACCCTCAATTACCAGCAAATACTACCGACAAGTACAAAAACAACCAAAACTTTTGGCGCTAGAAGGATCGAGCATCAGGTATTGAAGTTGCAGAAAAGCTCGATTAAAATCAAAAATGGTGAATGAAAATGAAGACACCACGGTGTCAGGTACGTCTGGCACAAGTGGCAGGTGGCGGGCTGTGATGGGTAAGGCTGTGATGGTGGAACCCGAGGTTCCATCTCCACCTAAAAACCCAGAACCTGAGAATAAGGAACAGCCGCCGCCTACCCAGATCAGTTCCGATGAGCACAATAGCAAACGTGCAGAGGCCGACGAGCCTACGGACAGTCAGGCAGATCAACGACAGCGCCGACTTCGGTCGCGACGTCAGAATCGCCGTCTCCATCCTTACGATATCGGAGGGCCGTCGACGCCTATGGTTCCACCTCCGATCAGATTCGCAAGTCTTGATACTCCGCAGAAAATTGATGAAGCAGTGGCAGAATTGATGTCTTTGAAATATGTGATGACAACCCCTGTGATCCCGGTGAGGGGCATGCATGCACCCGCCGGGGAAAATCCAGGGAAGGGCCCTGAGCGAGCTAGACGCGCTCCCCGGGGAAACCGCAGAGCACGTCGGGCTTTAGATCTCAATAAAAGAGCCGAATCAGTGGCTACTTCTACTGATCCTTATCGACAGTCAAGTAAAAGTGACATGCACGGGCAACGTGTGAACTTCTCACCGGCGAGGGCCCACAGAGCCCCCGGTGCTGATCTTGAACTGGCCGATTTAAGGCAGAAATATTCTGAACTAGAAAGGCGATTGAACGAAAATCAAATTCTCGCCACCCCGGCAGGTCGTCATAACGATCCCTTGGCTCCCGAGGTTGAACAAGCTCCCATGCAACTGGAAATTCAGCCCATGCAAACCACTTTGTACAACGGCAAGACTGATCCAGAAGCACATTTGAGCAGATTCAGGACATATATGTCCGGCCGGGGAGCCACAGATGCTACCCAGTGTAAATTGTTCCCACTCACCCTGGGCGATTCTCCTCACCAATGGTACGTCAGCTTACCTACACATTCTATTAAGTGTTTTGACGACTTGGTACAAAGGTTTGTATCGTATTTTGCATCCAAAGCTTCCTATATGGAGTATAGTCAGAAGCTACTTGGAGTCAAACAGGGTGAGAACGAAACTGACGAATCTTATGTGGATCGCGTGGGGGAATTACTGTTGGCAGGCGGGGAAGAGATTCCCGATAGCCTCAAACTTCACACCGTATTGGGAGGTATGAGAAGAAACTCTAAGTTGTTTAAATATGCAATGTTAAACTATCCCCGATCGTATGAGGATTTTAAGAGGAAAGCTGGGGCCCAAGTGGCGTACCAGCGTCTTGTTGCTAGTGGGGCACACTCCCCCGAGCAAAAGAAAAAACCTCCTTTTTCCTCCGATCGAAGGCCAAACTATATTGGCAAGAAACCAGGCCCTAGGCCAAGTGATCCACGTGTGGATGAAATTCGTGAGTTGGAAGGAAAACTCACTGCTCAGACTGGTCATACACCAGCAGATATTTTGAATATCATGGTCATGCAAAAAACTGATCTGTTGGTAAAACCACCACCAATCCTAACTCCCCCGGACAAGTTGGATCCCAGCAAATGGTGTGCCTTTCATGAAAAGATTGGTCACAACACTAGCCAGTGTAGACAACTGGTAAAACTGTTGTGGAAACTTTTTCAGGATGGGAAGCTATGGCAGTTCTTGCCCAGGCCAGGTGCTGGGGGAAATCCGCAGGGGCCTCCTCCCCGGGAAGTTCCCGCACTAGCTCCACCACCGCCTCCTGTAGCTCCAGACCCACCGAGAGTGGGCCAGATCATGATGATCGGCGGGTTGAGGCCAGTGAATGAGGAAAGCCACCGAAAGAGGAAAATAGACTTCCAGATGTGGGAAGTTTGGTATGAAACTGCCCCGTCAAAAGAAGCAACAATCAGTGAAACGGCGGTGATAACTTTCACCCCGGAAGATCGAGCCGAGACAAAGTTCCCGAAGGATGTGCCTTTAGTGATAAAAGCAAGAATCCTCGGCCTGGACGTGTCTCGCACACTGGTAGACAATGGCGCACATCTCAATATTCTGTACAAGAAGACCCTAGATCTGATGGGGAAGCTAGCGCGCTATGTCAACCCGTGCGATATGGTGTTAAAAGGTTTTGGTGACGATGTCGTCATTCCCTACGGAGAAATCATTCTCCCGGTAGAAATGATGGACGCGAAGAATCCTGAAGTCATGATGGTTAGGAATCTTAAGTTTGTAATAGTAGATAAGGTTAGTGGCTATAATGCTTTGTTAGGCAGGCCCTTTCTGGACGCTTTTGAAGCAGTCGCCTCGTCCTATTACTACTGTATCAAGTTTCCAACACCCTCCGGTGCAGTTGGCACCGTCAGGGGGGACCTAGTAATGGCTAAAAAGACTTTGATGTATTTTCGCGATCTTGATAAAACTAAAATCAGAGAAAAAGCTAACATTCCCCAAATCAATTTGGAGGAAAGCAACATAAAACAAATTGATCACATTAAAGATATCATTAAAATACCCGAGGAAGGAATGAGCTCTCCCAGGAAAAACCCGCGCGGAGAAGTTCTTCATATCCCCTCGGATGACATGAATAAACCCCCCGAAGAAGAACCCAGTAAGGACTTAGCATCTCCTGGGGAAAAACAGCCTAAACCCAAAGCGAACTTAGAGGATTGGGGCTCGCGGGGAGAATATCAATGCAAAAAAGCACCCGTTGTAGAAATGGTTGAAACCCTGGACTCTATAATTGTAGACCCAGAGCAAACCGAAAGACAAATACTTGTGGGGTCTCATATGGAATCCACTGTCAGAAACGATCTGATAAAATTCCTAAAAGAGAATATCTCCACGTTCTCATGGTCCAGTGCGGATTTAGGAAAGATAGATCCTAAACATGCCTGCCATCGATTGAAAATAGATCCCTGCAAAAGGCCTATTGCGCAGAAGCGTAGGAAAATGGGCCCCGAGAAGTGCCAGGCACTCGCCGGGGAAGTAGATAAACTAATTGAAAATAAACTGGTCAGGAAAGCTTCGAGTGATGTCACTTGGCTTTCCAATGCGGTAATGGTGACAAAAACGGCCGGGGCATGGCGTTTGTGTATAGATTTTACAGACCTAAATAATGCTTGCCCGAAAGACCTTTTTCCCATGCCACACATCGACCATGTGGTTGATAATTTGACAGGTCACGCGATATTCTCAACACTGGACGCTAAGGCCGGATACCACCAAATTCCTATGCATCCGGATGACATTGAACATACGGCTTTCTACTCAGAGAAAGGGATCTATTGCTGGGAGAGAATGCCGTTTGGCCTGAAGAATGCTGGGGCCACCTATCAAAGGTTGGTAAATCAAATGTTTTCTGAATTAATTGGTAGAACAATGGAAGTGTACATTGATGATATTATTGTAAAAAGTAAAAACGAATCAGATCATGTCAAAGACCTCGAAGAAGTTTTCAAAATTCTGGGGCATTATAATATGAAATTGAACCCCAAGAAATGTAATTTCGGAATTAAAAAAGGGATGATCCTGGGGCATATGGTTAGCGAAGAAGGCATTGAGCCCAACCCTACCAAAGTCCAAGCTATCTTGGACATGCAAGATCCCCAGGACGTAAAAGGCGTACAACGACTCACGGGTCGTCTCGCCGCCCTGAACAGATACATTTCTTGCCTGGGAGATAAAACTCGACCGTTCTTTGCTTCCATCAAAGGACAGGAATTTCACTGGAAAAAAGAGGCCCAACAAGCTTTTGTACGGATAAAGGAATACTTATCCCATCCGAAAGTAGTTGTGGCACCCAAACCAGGAGAAAAGTTGTATTTATACCTGGCCGCCTCAGAGCATGCCATCAGTGCAGTCTTGGCAAGAGCGGAAGGAATCCAACACTTTCCGATTTATTTCGTGAGTCAAGTATTACATGAGGCAGAAATTAAATACACTCCACTGGAAAAATTAACATTTGCTTTAATAGTGTCAATAAGAAAACTCCGGGCGTACTTATTTGAGCACCCCGTCGAAGTTTTGACTGCTATGCCTTTAAGGCAAGTATTGCACCGGTCAGATATCTCCGGGAGACTCCTGCGTTGGGCGTTAGAAATTAGTCAATATGACATAACTTTCGCCCCGAGGACAGCAATTAAAGCACAAGCCCTGGCAGATTTTATTGTGGAATTAACTTTCCCTGAGAAATCCCAGAATCAAGCACGCGCCTGGCAGCTGTTCGTAGATGGATCATCTACCACCGCGTGCTCGGGGGCAGGGGTGGTATTACTCAGTCCCGATGGGGACTCAGTAACCCATGCGGTAAAGTTTGAATTCCCCACATCGAACAATGAGGCAGAGTACGAAGCTCTCATTTCTGGGTTGGAATTAGCTATAGCCGTTGGGGCCAGGAAACTCCATGTGTTTACGGACTCTCAGCTAGTAGTAAACCATGTAAGTGGGGACTACGAGGCCAGAGGGGAACAAATGATAAAATACCTAAAATTGGTATGGGAACTTTGTGAAAAAATCCCTGAAGTTCTAATCGAACAAATCCCACGGGAACACAATTCACAAGCAGACGCCCTGTCAAAATTAGCATCAGCTGAGGGATCAGCAGACTTCTCAAATATTGTGTTGACAAAATTAATGTCCCCGTCAATAGAACAAAGAGAAATGCAAATGCAAATACTCACTGGGGCCGGAGAAGACTGGCGGATTCCCATTCAACGGTACATAGATACCGGGGAAGTACCAGCAGATAAAACCGAAGCAAAACAACTTCGCTCCCGAGCGGCAAAGTATACTTTAATAGATACACAACTATACCGAAGAAGTTATTCCCTTCCACTACTAAAATGTGTGTCGAAGGAAGAAGGATTTAAAATCCTGGAAGAAATACACGAGGGTGTGTGTGGAAACCATGCGGGGGGAAGATCCCTAGCACACAAAACCATGGGGCAAGGATTTTACTGGCCAAGCCTGAGAAAGGACGCAGTCGGATACGCACGTAAATGTGTCAAATGCCAGACGCATGGGCCTAACATCCGTATTTCCCCAGAAGCCCTGAAATCCATTTACAGCCCGTGGCCATTTGCTCGGTGGGGTATCGATCTGATCGGACCACTGGCAACCGCACGGGGCGGAGTAAAATATGCGATTGTAGCAGTCGACTATTTTACTAAGTGGGTCGAAGCAGAACCATTGAACAAAATTGATCAACCGCAGGTTATCAAGTTCATATGGAAAAACATTATATGTCGATTTGGTTTGCCCGAGTCAATCATTTCCGACAACGGAAAACAATTCGATGGGGCTGAGGTGGAAGAATTCTGTGAAAAATGGAAAATTAGAAGGCTATTCTCTACTCCTTACCACCCCCAGACGAATGGTCAGGTTGAAGCAGTGAATAAAATATTAAAGCATACCATCAAATCAAAATTGGAAAGTCGCAAAGGAAAGTGGGCGGATGAACTTCCAGAGGTTCTGTGGTCATATCGTACCACAGCTAGAAATGCCACTGGAGAAACCCCCTACTCTTTGGCTTTTGGAACGGAAGCAGTAATCCCAGCGGAAATAACGGTGTTATCACACCGGACCGCTCAGGAAATTTCCCCGGAAAATGAACTAACCATCCGAAAAGAGTTGGATCTTCTTGAAGAAAGAAGGTTAGCTTCCGATTCTCTAAATGCTATGAACAAACAAAGAATTGCAAAATTATTTAATTCAAAGGTAAAGGCGCGAGAATTCCAAGAAGGAGACTTGGTGCTGAAGAAAATCTTAGGAACGCACCAGGGAGCACTGGGGCCGAACTGGGAGGGACCGTTTAGAGTAAGCCACTGCCTCCAGAACGGAGCGTACGAGTTAGAGCTTCTCGACGGGACCAAAGATCAGTATCGGTGGAACGCGTTGCACCTAAAGAAATTTTATCATTAAAAGGTTAATCTTTGGTTTTTTGTAAAGATATTATTTTTGTAAAACCCTTTTATCACTTTTATAATGTTTCTCAGTATTTACCAAAAATACTTGTATGGGTTCTAAAAAGTTATATTTTGGAAAAATATTACCCCGGGAAAAGAATAAATTTCCCGGTAAAAATAAGAAATATTAAGTATTCGTAGAAGAATACTAAGGTTCGGTAAAGACCCAAAAAATCTGTAGATTATGGGGCCGAACACTTCTTTCTGCGTACGGATTCAACAGAGTAAAAGAAACTCAAGAATCGCGCGGGGAGAAGATATAGGTCCGAAGAAAATCCTAAGAGGTATTCATAAAGAACAAACCACAGGATCGGTCAGTCTTTGTAAAAGGAGAGATGGAGGAGAAAAATGTTACTTAGAATCAGAGAGAATTCCGAGAGGTAACTAAAATCCAAAAATCACTTTTGCAAGACAAAGAACTCACAGAGAGTCCCAACAAAGTTTTAAAAATAAAACTTGGGTGTGAGCCAAAAGTTATCTATTTACAAAGAATTACGATTCACCAAACAAGCTAAAGCTGACTTGTCAAAATTATTGATAATTATGGTAAAAAGAAACCTAAACAAAACGGTGGAAGGGCCATGAGTAAGACCCAAAGGATAATATCCAAAAATAACTTACTAAGTTATTTCACACCAGCAAAATATTAAAACTAGTCCCAGGCAAAAACTGCCTCTGAAATTCAAACAGAAATAACAAATATTGTTTTATGGCCTTGGGCCCAAATAAGAAATAAAACATAAAAACCCCTGAGCTTTTTACACTCAGGGTAGGATTCATTTTAGCAGACTCCTAAGTTATAAAACTCAGGAGGTGGAATTACCATCACCAGGGGTTACCAGAGGATCTTTTGGCTTGCCATCAGGCCCAACACCAAGTAGATCCATACCCTCATCATCAAATTCATCATCATCAACAGGAGCATCATCAGCCAACTTTGCAGGTTCACCAGGCATAGAGAGGAGACTATATGATGGCCACCATTTCATGTCAATTCCATGGACAACTTCCAGATCCATAAAAGGTTGAGGAACTCTGGAATCCAGAGTGCATCCCTTCATGTGATCCTTTAGGAGTTTGAGCCCATACTCTTTGGCCACATCATTCTTCTCCTTTGCTGCAGACCTAATGAGATCAGCATATGCAGTTACATAAAGGAGGTCAGTCAATACCCTGGGATTGTGAGCAGGTGAATCCAGTAGAGTTTCAAGCTCCACAACTCTTTCCATGGACTGTGCAAAGCTATCCTGGACCTGCTTCAGTTCTTTGGTGACTTTGACCACCTCCTTCTGTAGCTCTTTCTTTTCTCTGACAAAGTTGTCCTGGGCATCTTCAATCTGCTCTTCTTTTTCCTTGATGGTTTTCAAGGCTTCCTGCATCTCTGATTTCAGCTTCCCTATCTCTGCCCGTGCAGTATCTGCAACCTTCTTCCACTTATCCCTGTCCCCTGCTGCGGCTATGTAGGCTGCATTGAGCTCCTTCACTTGTGTTTCTTGACCAATGCTGGTGATGCGTAGTTTGGAAACCTCAGCTCTGAGTTTCTCAGCCATGGTATGAGCACCAGAGATGGCAACTGCACTTTGACTGGCCAGTTTCAGGGCCAGGGAAAAGGCATGCTCCTCATGGTCCATCAGGTCATTGAGCTTTGAGGTCCAGCACCTCCCAACTGCATCAATTGAATCGCCAACAGGATTGCCCAGGGTAGTGACAGGGTCAATGGGGCCTTTGCCAGAGAAGAAGGGAAGGAGCACTGATGGAAGTTTTTCTTGGGAAAACCTAACCGAGAAATAAAGTGTAAAGATTGAATATTTTGTAAAAATAAAGAAAGAGTATAAAATAAATAAAAACTTACTTGTCAGAGAGGACTTTCTCAACTCCAAAAACAGACTGACTTGTATCAGCACGGGGAGGTGATTCAGTCACATCAATTATACCCCCATCAAATTTCTTCCTTTTCTTGTCACCTTCAAGCTTGACTTGTAGAAGTGTGGATGACCCGGAGGGAGGCAAACCCTGGCTGGGAACAACATCAGTCATCACCGCATCGGCAGAGGCCGGGGGTTCTTTGTAGGAGTCCACCACCCCCATGACCCCCAGAGAATCTGTCTCACCGCCCTGGGCGGAGACAGTTCGGGATCTGGTCCGGGAAGCTGGGGCACCTACTGTTCCACCCCGAGTCTTTGCAGATCCTCGGCCACCTATGCTGGTTGAACTGGTTTTTGATTTACGGGCTTTCCCCGTCTGGGATGCATCCACAAGTCCAAGTCTCGCAAACAGTTTGTTATCTGCCATATCAGGAGGTTTCACTTCGAACACAGTAGAGAAAAATTCTGCACCGGGAAAAGTAAAGATATTACACCCGACAAAAATTGATGATCTTTCCCTGGGGGATATGTCCCCAGGAAATAAGACAAAAACAGAAACTATAAAAAATACAAGACTTTACCAAAACAAGGTTGGTCTTCAATAAACGGAGGGCAGAAGAGGCCTGCTGCGTCACGAATACTGTCGTCGTTAAGATACGTCGAGTCCCTCTCGGTAGCAGGGATGCACTGGGCCAAAAGATTCGCTGTAGCCAAATCCCACGGGATGCTATAGTCAGTTTTGGAGATCCGGGCACCTACAAACATAAAAACAATTTTAGATCAGTCAAAACTGTAAAAAACTTAAAAGTATAACTTACTTTCATCTTTAACGCCATAAGTTAGGGGAATTTCAATTTCTCCCTCTCGGGTCTGAGTTCTCCATCTCCCCGAGACATAAAACCATCGATCCCAACAGGTAGGATCTTTAACTTCTGGTTCCTTTATCTTCACCATGTTTTTCCTACATCGCACCGTGTAATCACCCAACAACCCTTTCTGGAAATTGACCGGGCTAAAGAACAAATGGAATTCATCCCCCGTAAGGGGTCGAGAAAATCCCACTTGTCCTAGAACCGTCAAAACCCCATACAACTGAGCCCACCCGTTCGGATGAATATGATGAGGAGCCACACCCCACCGGTTCAACAGGCCTGAAATTGAAGGATGCAGGGGGAACCGCAGGCCTTGATCCATCGCGTCGACGCCGATGGCCACCATGCCTGGAGGTGGACAGTAAGCGGATTCTCCCTCTTCCGGCGCATGCAAATGCACGTTGAAGGGAATCCGCCAGTCATCCCTCCAGTCGGTGAGTTCTTCCGCTGTCACCGTGCTGTCTCGGCCGTGCGCGCCCCAATCCTGGTGGTTTGGATCTGGTTGAACCGCTGTGATGGTCCTCACAGTAGGAACGTAAGGGTGGGCCGCGTCTAGTTCGTCCAGTCGGAATCCCGGCAAGGCCGGTGCCGCCATGTCCATAAATTCTTTGTACTGACGAGCGAGCAGGACGTGAGGCTCTTCAGGTACTTTGGGGTGAACAACTTTCGTGTATTTTGGCATGATGATAGGGGTTGTAGAAGGAAATTTACACTACGAATCCAACAAACTTACACAGGAAAAATTACAGAGAGAAAAGATATCTTACCGATTTCTAGATCTGAAAATCGAAGGGAGTTGTGAAATTTGAAATTTGAAATGGGTTAATATGTTTTGAAAAATCAACCCTGCCTCACAATTTGGATCGACGGTTGAGATCAAGGAAGGGGAAAAGAGGGCGGTTACCGATGAAAAAACGTACTCAAGTGTCTCCCCACTACCCCGTAAAACCTAGAATACTTGGCCAGGATAACGCCACGTGGCAAATGATTACTGACAAAAGACAGGTTAAGAGAAATTCTTTTTCTATATTCTTTTATTATTTATTTAATTATCAAATTCTTGATTTGTTAAGAAGATAAGTTTTCTGATACTTATCACGATTTACAAATAAAAAGAGTCTTCCAAAAAACAACAACTCTTATTCATTTCACCGGGAAATAAAACCGGGAAACATGATTTAACAGAGAAAATACAAATTTCCTATATTATGGATAGATCTCACGGGGAAGGATATCCCCAGTCATCTTTTACAGGAAGATTTTCAGGCTCAGCATTGATCGAGCTATCTTCAGAATCAGTTCCCAGATCAATAATCTCCTCTCCATCCCTCCCAAATACTCCAATATTAAAAGACTTCTGCCCACGCAACTCCAGAAAGATGGTAGCGCCCACCGAAGCAAGACGGCGTTCACAGAACTTGTTCCAGCCCTCGCTCAGAGCAAGGCGTCGACCATCCTTCTCCACTTTAACTGTCCAGACCCGTTCAAAAGCATCTACCAAAGCAATATCCTGTCCATCAAGCTCTGGAAACTTCTGAGAAAAAGACAAAGAAAGCGGCAGCTTAGTTTTCATTGACCGATTCCTAATCCGAGAAGAAAAGCTGGTTATTTGATTCGGGTACACATCTCTGTTCCAAATGAAAGCCATAATATGAAGTCGACTCCAGTTTAGAAGAGCCTTTAAAGGCGTAAAATTCAGAATTAAATGAAGTCTCAACCACCAACAGAAAGTCAGAATGCTATTTCCAAGACAAGTCAACCGAGAAAGACCACTATAAACTTCAGGGAAATCAAAGTTGAAAACTCTAATTTTCCTGGGGGCCTATGTTATATCCAAGAAAATGGTCACCGACACGTGTCGCGAATCAAAGGGCCACGTCATCAAGAGAGAAAGTCAACCGGTATAGTCAAAGAGACCCTCAAAAGCAGATCTAAGAAGAAAATAAAGACCTTGGACAGTAAAGATTGCACGGTAGAATCAGACCCCCCTCTTAGGGGAATCGCCTGGTGAGGCTCCTGGGATGACAGTCAACAAGCTGGGACTTCACGGGGAAAGAGGCAGATTAAGCACTAAGGGAAATAAGTGGGTATTTAATGCTTCATATTAGTGGACTAGAGGTCCAATAAGAGGCCAAAATGTGGGCATTAGGTGGCATAATTAAGCCATGCATGGAGTATTATAAATAGAGGGAGTGAGATAGTGGAAAAGGACATGCAAACCTTGATTTTAACTATGTACTCTAAGTATGGATATGTGAATAAAGAGGAGCCTTGAGCTTCCATTTCCAGTACTTATGATTTCTGCATTTAACTCAATCCTTTTGCTAGCTTACTTATAACATATAAACATTTTGTGTTGTTTACCAAAACCCTCAATTACCAGCAAATACTACCGACAAGTACAAAAACAACCAAAACAGACTCATTCTCACCCCGGGGAGTGGAATGGAGCCAAAGCCACTTGGTCATGTGGATGACACAAATTAGAGACCTTCGTACCATCTTTTTGAAGGTGGATCGATTGTCTGCTCGGCTCCCTCATTTATGAGAGATAGGGCTGTTCGCATGGTGAATCACTGGTTAGAAACTTCGAGTTTCACTTATGATTCTCCGCGTCCTGATTTACAAAAATCGAATGGATCAAGTAATTGGGAGTCAATTGTAAAAATCTTTTGGTGTAGTAAACGTCCATACTATCGTGGCTTGTTGCACTGAATGGGATTTTGGATCGATTGATGTAGACAGTTATAGAAGGGAGTAAAGGAGCGTATGTTAACGTAAACGTCCACACTATCGTGGCTTGCGGTGAATATGCGTGTCCCAAACAATCTTCTTAGATACTGAGTAATGGTTTACACTTAGGTACGCTTCTTAGTATTCTTCCCATCGAAGTAACGCTAATGATGATGTACGACCGAAGCAAATCTAATTGCTAAATCATTTGGGTAGGTAAACGTCCACACTATCGTGGCTTGCCATATCTGATGAGATTTTAGATGTGATTAGTGGTTTAATGATATTATTTGAGGGAGATAATATCGGAGATTAAATCGATTGTTTGTTATTATATGTGCTCATAGATTAGGAAATGGCTTTGAACCCACTTTATGCGATACTTGAGGAATTTAACTCTTCGGTCCCTGAATGTATTGATTGGAATAGAGATCTGGACATTGCCCAGACTGTTAAAGAGTGCAAGGTTGTACTCAGTGAGCTTTGTCCTCCCGAGCCTATTGACATAGGCGGCTAGACAAGAAGCGATGAGGATACTCATAAAGGCCAGTCACTTCGAGGAAACGCTTAAACACATTTTTGAGATGATTGACCTTTTAGACGAGTTGAGACGGAAATCGCAAGCTCTTGTGGCCAATGCCATAGGTTTCGAACCTAAGGGCAAAATCGGGGGAAAGGAAAAGCAAGCAAAGAAACCCAGTGGTCCTAAGTTACTTGGACCACGAGATGGGACGAGAAAGCCATGAGGTAAGTGTTCTCGATACAAACAGTCTGGCTACTGGAAGTCTGATTATCCTCTCAAAAGAAGTACGAAATTTTCTTTAGTCGTGAAACATAGTCAGTGGTATTATCTACCGGAACCTGGTGTGTAGATATGGAACCACTGACGGTATGTGCATTCTAAATGCAAGGGTTCCAGGAAACCCAACGACTTAGAAAAGAAGAAATCGTAGTCTACATAGACAATGCTGTAGAGGAGGCAGCAGTTGCAGTGGAGGACATTTTATAGGATTTCATTTTGGGTTATTGCTTTTATGTACCTTTCAAATTAGAAAGAACTTTGTTCAGGATTTCTAATAAATGGATATTTTATTTCTTTTAATCATTTGATGGTTATAAGAAGAAATAATGATATTATCTATTTTGGTACATTAGCCAGCAATATATAAATGATGAATCCTTAGTCCACCACGATGCAACGAACCGTTATACATAACTCGTTTTACTAATAAGAGATTTCTTTATTAAATCATTTATACTTGTGGATTCTTATGCTAAGTCATATTTATTCAAATAAAGAAGTTCAAAGGTCGAAAATTGATTGTAAGATCAATTAAGTTGAAGGAGTGGACCTTCCGACCTAAGAATCTAATTTGGAAGATAATACGACTAAGCAATCCTTTATGGATATAAGATATAAGATCCGGACAAGTATTAGAATTGATTGACTCTGATTTATGATCAGAGCTTGGAATTGATCCCAAGTAACTACACCATACAGTCCTCTGTAGGATTGGTGTGTCGGAAATAAGAAATGGAACTCTTATAGAAATAGTAAAACCATGAGTTAAACGGAACTACCTATGTTCTATGGATATGTCTTGGAAACAACGGCACATTCAAATGTGGTTGTAGAATATCCTAGAAGAACAAAAGGTGTGTGTTCGATAGTACTATGAACCAGAAGGACGTTATAAGTTCTAACGCCCGGTTCTTAGAGGAAGACTATTAGATGAACCACAAGCCCAAAATGACATGATACTTCTGAAGAGAGAGAAAACGATTAAGACTTAGAACCAGCCGAACCGAGAAGCGGTACATCACTATCTGCACCTACTGTTATTACTGTTTATACACCGGAATGCCATTGTAGTGGGAGGTTGTTTGACATCCGGAGATATTCATAAGACTAGGAGAGTTTTGAACTCTGAACCTAGTATACATGAAATCAATCCCAGATCTACATGAAGGCGGTACTAGATCTAAATGTGCCTTCTTGGAAAGCAATAAGGATTATTGCTAAGAGACAAGATCATTTAGAGTACAAGCTTAGTTGATCCATTTATGGATTGGAACAAAGCATTGAGTTCGTGGTACTTGCAAATTGATGAGATAGTCCATTTTATGGATTCATCAAAGCATAGACGAATCGAGTGTATGGGAAACGTGATGGAAACAAGGTGGTGTTTCTCGGAGGTTTTATGTAGATAGCATTTTATCATTGGTAACAATGTAAAGATGTTGTCAAACATAAAATGATGGTTGTCTAGAAAAATCGATATATGAGATAAAGAAGAAGTTAGAGCATGTTCTTAAGATCTAGGATCTCAAGAAAAGAACATTGTACTTCTCTAGATATCTTATACGATTATGGTTCGTTTTAACATGCAAGATTCTGAGAAAGGTTCGTTACCTTTCAGAAACGGAATGCATCTATCTAAGGATATGTGTTTTGGAACACAAAAGGAGATAGAAGCAATGAAAGCGGATTCCTACACTTACAGTGAGGAAAGCTTAATAAATGCATTGTTGAAAACAAGAACCTGATATCGGCTATTCGGTTAGCATAGTGGGAGGATATCAAGGTAGTCATGGAAAGGAATATTCGACTGCTGTAAGGAACATTATAAAGTACTAGAAACTATGTTCTGGATTACGGAGCAGACGAGCATTTCCTTTGGATTACATTCTCTTAGATTTCTAATCGAATGAGGACCGGTGTAAGTCGATATCAGGCTATGTGTTTCACTATTGAAGGAGAAGGAGTTTTAACATGGAAGAGTGATAAGCACGATGCTTTTCGGAGTCTGCCATGGGTAACCAAATAGCGGCCTCAGAGGCAGCGGAAGTTTTGGTATAGCTCCGAGATAATCTCTGGGACTTAGATGTGATTCTTAATTTTCCAAAGGCTATGTAAATAGCGGTGCGATGGCAAATGGTAAGAAATCACAAGTCCATAAGTGTAAGATAACACATAGTGCAAGTACCACCTGATACGAGTCATCGTCGAGGGAGATGACGCTGTAGTCACCAAGATAACTTGAGAGCGGCAACCTAGATTGCTCATTCACATAGTACTTCTTGGAAGTACAACTTAAGCACGTGATGAGTATGGGAGTCGGGAGTTTGGAGGAAATGACTAGACCTTAGTACAAGTGGGAGATTGTTGGAGTTGTGTACTTAATGTCTAGATTTAAGTAACGGAAACTCACGATCCATTGCCACTTATCTATTTAATTAAATAAACAAATATTTGCATTTAATTATTTATAATTAAATATATGCAAATTATAGTCCTGGATTCTATACGTTGTAGTTAGTATGGTGTGTCGGGCCCACACAGAAGATCATACTATCGGTTACTCGTATTTAATCGAACAGTTGCTCACGACCTAGATGGACACGGACCAATCCATCGGTATAGTCGTTGTATGAGGGAGAAAATAATCTGTCTTGATTATTTTATCATACTTGTACACTTGGTGTATTGAGCGGATCGTTTGAGATTTATCGATTAGGATTGCCGGCGATAATCGATTTAAGTCTTAGTGTATTTTATTCTTAATCCCCGATACTATTGCGGGTGTGTATATATTTAATATAAGTGACTTTGATTTTCCAAAGGAATTGACTGGTTTAATTACTGGGTCAATTACCGGTTGAGTTGGGTCGCTATATTTAATATATGACATGCCGTGAATACTTGACGGGAAAGTGTATCCCGTAAGGGTTGATAATATCCCCGAGATGAGTTCATAAGGAATTATTATGTAAACCCTGCAGGTGGATTTGTTCCGCATAATAATTAAGGTTGAATGGTACTAGTCTCGGATATAAGAGATGAATAAATTAATTAGCAATAAATTAATTTTATTCATGGATATTTATATCTTAAATACACGAAATAAATAATACTACCGGAGAAATATTATTTGATATAATATGGTTTAATATTGGGAGTGCAATTAATTTATATAGTGGAAAATAAATTAATTAATAATAGTAAGGATTAATAGATTTGGGCTTGGGCTCAATTTAATCACTATTATTGGAAGCCCAATATTCCACCTCCTTAAGATCCCCTACGTAGCCTATAAAAGCACTACATGGTCTTCTCTATTTTCATAACTTGAAGATCACAATTCTAGAGAGAGAAAGTAGAGAAGGAGATCCATAGAGTTCGGAAGATCGTCGCCCACCCGACGTTCGAGCTAGTGCAAGGAATACGTGGGAAGATCTCAAGGTCATCATAAGATCTCGTTTCTCCGCACAACGAATCGAAAGGTAAATTAAATATTTCCGCTATTTAATTCATGTATATTGAAATCAATTATCGAAAAACAAGATCCAAAAATCGAACCCCGGATTAGACGAACGATCACGCGGTGGTGGTGAAACCACCGGACCGCGGGATCGCCCGCCTAGGGTTTCGAGGGCGCGCGGAGGAGACACCCGCGGCTGGGCTGCGGGCATGCGATCGATCTCACGATCGATCGTTGGGGGCGCGGGCTGGTGCCGCACCCCACCCCACCTCGACGGTGGGGACCTCCCAGTCGGTGGCGAGTCGCCGGACTCGCCGCGGGGCTGCTGGGCAGCCCACCCCATCGATCGCGATGGACGCGATCGTTCATCGCCTGAACCCCGCGACGCGGGGGTTCGGCTGGGGGCAGCCGCACGTCTTCGGGCGTGTGGTCTCCTCGGATGGACTCCAGCGCGTTCGTCGGCGTTCGCGTGATCTCCGGCGAAGGGTTTTTGATCAGGCTATGGTTTCCGCAAATTTTTAATAGCCCGGGATATCGAATTCCAACAGTTTGTACTCAAGTGAGCTTTGTCCTCCCGAGCCTACCAATGTCTTAACTGATGAGGAAAGAACTGATTTTGATATCATGTTCAAACTCAAGGAGATGTTTAGACATGATGTAGAGGCTAGACAAGAGGCGATGAGGATACTCATAAAGGCCAGTCGATTCGAGGAAACGCTTAAACACGTTTTCGAGATGATTGACCTTTTGGACGAGTTGAGACGGAAATCGCAAGCTCTTGTAGCCAATGCCAAAAAGTTTCGAACCTAAAGGCAAAACCGGGGGAAAGGAAAAGCTAAGCAAAGAAACCCAGTGGTCCTAAGCTACTTGGACCACGAGATGGGGCGAGAAAGCCAATAGGCTAGTGTTCTCGATGCAAACAGTCTAGGTATTGGAAGTCTAATTATCCTTTCAGAGGTACAAAATCTTTCTTTAGTCATGAAAACATAGTCAGTGGTATTATCTGCCAGAACCTGGTGTGTAGATATGGAACCACTGACGGTATGCGCATTCTAAATGCGAGGGTTCCAGGAAACCCGACGACTTGGAAAAGAAGAAATCGTAGTCTACATGGGCAATGCTGTTGAGGAGGCAGCTGTTGCAGCGGAGGACATTTTATAGGATTTCATGTTGAGTTATTGCTTTTATGTACCTTTCATGTTAGAAAGAACTTTGTTCTGGATTTCTAATGAATGGATATTTTATTTCTTTTAATCATTTGATGGTTATAAGAAGAAATAAGGATATTATCTATTCTGGTACATTAGCTAGCAATATATAAATGATGAATCCTAAGTCCACCACGATGCAACGAACCGTAGCATAAAACTCGTTTTACTAATAAGAGATTTCTTTATTAAATCATTTTTACTTGTGGATTCTTATGCTGAGTCATGT